>JAJJMC010013372.1:350693-398901 GCA_023531435.1 Papaver californicum
AGGGGAAGAGGTTATTAAGGATAATATGACGAACATCGATGGGTTTAAGGTACCGGTGAAGATTCCGACTTAGGGGAAGACGTTATTAAGGATAATATGACGAACAATGATGGATTTAGGGTTCCAGTGAAGATTTCGACTTAGACGAAGAGGTCATTTAGGATAATATAACGAACATCCATTAAGGTTTGGAGTTCCGGTGACAAAACGTGGTATCTTTAGAGTTCTGGTGAGGACTCTGACTTATTTTTAAGCAGAATATGACAATATGTGGTATATTTGGAGTTCTGTTGAAGATTCTGACTTATTTTGAAGCATAATATGACAAGAAGTGATATATTTAGAGACCCGGTGGGGATTCGTCGTATTGATGGGATATACTTATCAATTTATCATATTATCTACTAACCTAAGACCCTAGAATGTCACCTTTAGCCTCTCATCGATTCTAGGTAACTACAGTTCCATATCCGCTTGATCAGAATATATACCAGAGGTCAATATCTAGCAATGTGGACCATAATATGTCTCGTCATATCTATATTAGTCGAAATATCTATATATGAACCCTAAATCTAGAAATGAACCAAAAAATCCACTTTGTTCCATATCAGTTTGATCAGAATGTATACTGGAGGTCAATATCTAGCTGTGTGGAACCAACATATGCCTTGTTCGATCTGATAATTCCTAATATCTATACCAGAACTCTAAATCTAGCAATGAAATCGATGGAATCCGAGAGAAATTGAGTGAGGCCGACCGAAATTGACCAAGATCGATAGGCACTTTGTCAAAATAATGGATAGCGTTAGAAACCGATGGAAATGACACAATTCAATTGGCTAAGAAAGAAAAATAAGACAATATGCAAAATGCCTGAAGGCTACATATTGTATTATACTAACACTAAAAGTAGTTAAAAAGAAATGCAAACAAGCATTCGACTTAAACTAAAAATCAGTAAAGCAACACTTCAAATAATCAAACACACCGCTACCTGGTCCCCGACAGTCAAAAAAAGAATCAAATGTTGAATCCTAGTTAACTTCCTTTCGATGCAAAACAAAGTAACATTCTAGATATTTTCATTGTGTCCTAGTTAAATACATCCTCATCTTCACTAGTTCTTCTGATACATTAACTAATCCAGGCCACTATGTTCCCTACTCGGAACTTCAGTGAAGCAATAACAATGCCTGCTAGGGTACTCTAAGGCTCCAATTTTGCAGAACAAAAATAGCAGGAAAACACACCATTACAACATTCCAATTGGAGAAAATTGAACAAAGAGGATTGTGTCTCATTCCTAAGTTGTCAATCTTCTTTCAACACCAAGCAATACCATCCACACCCATCATCAACAACCACCACCACCACTCAGGACCACTAACTACCCACCACCAACACCACTCTCTCACCAATAGTAACACAGATCAGGGCCACCTCCTCCACCACCACCACCAATAACCAAAACCACCCACACCCGCAACAACCACCAACAAAAACATGATAATTTGCAAAATAAACAGATTTAAGAATGATACGAAAGCAAAATCCCAAATTATTTTCATCAATTTTTGAAAAACCCATTTTCATATAACATAACTATAATAAAATTAAGATGAATACAATCAGAATTACTTAACTCGTTAAAGAAGAGAACCCCACAAACTTTTTCGTCACCAGAATCAACTCTAACCCATCACCTTCATCAGCATCCACTAGTACAAATCTGGTCTTTTGTGACAGTTCAAACATCAAAACAATGACAGTTCACTAATTAACTGTCACCATAGAATTGATGGGGTGATATAGGTAACAGTTTCTTACTAAAACTCATACTAATAGTGAGAAACAATCATGACAGTTTTACAACTGTTACCGAAGAATTATACCGTGGCAGTTTTTATAGAAAAATGTTATTATAATAATATGATGAATGATAACAGTTATAAAATGTTACTATTTTTTAAGATATTGTAACAAATTCTGATTAAAACTGTCATATAATTAGAAGGTTATTATAACAGTTCTTCTAATTACCACCGTATTAACTTAAGAGTATCCTATGTGTATAATTTAGGATCCACTAATACCGAAGGCAGATATGAGTAAGTTATAAACTGAAGCGCATGATCCAATTTCTTTAAGTAAACCTAATTCTCCTTCTCTGCCATTACTCTCCCATTCTTCCCCACTACTTTTTTGCTAACTCCAACCACCGATTTCATGTCCTCCATACACATTTCTTGAGAACTAAAAATGGCACTTAAGGTTTTTACAGAACATGAAAATTAGGAGGTTTGGTCAAAGAAATCAAAAACCAAATTAGGGGTCAAACCTAATCTCTTTCGACAATTCTAACCTATGTACAAGCAGAGCTTTAAAGCTCTCTCTTTTATCTCCATTAGAAACTACATGAATTTTTCGATTTCTTCTCTCAGGAAATTTTTTGGTCCTGAGTTTGTTGATTGGGTTTTTGATGGTGGTCCGAAGATTGAGTTTTTGAGGTTGTTGATTTTTTACGAGGTATAAGTTTTCGATTTTTTAATTCTTCTCTAGTTTTTGCAGCAATATGTTTCCTCTACTATTTTTCCCTTCAAGAGAACTACTCAAGTTGATTGAAGATCTCTTCTCCTGATCAGGTATCAAAGAAAACCCTTAATTATAATTCCATTTCGATCATTAATCCTAACTGGATAGTTGGTTTTTCGTTATTTTTTTTTTGGTCTCTTAGGTTAAGGAGAACACCTTTAACTTCTCATTGAAGGGTTTAACTCCATCTTATATTTGTATTAGTTTTTATAATTCTCATGATATTACTCTGGTTGACAATGTTCTCATGGTAATTTCTGGGTTTTTTTCTCTGATGTTTTATGATTTCCTGATTATTTTTTGGTTTGGTTTAATTATTAGTTTATGAAGCCATTCATAGTGGTATTTAATCTCCATCAATTGTAGATTCTAGTTTGGATGCCTACATTGGATAGTTTTATATTACGCAATCTGCTAATAATTTTTGACTCGCATAAAAGTATGATAAGCTTTATAGTTTAATATTATGTTTTTGCAGTCCAAAGTATCCTTTGCTTCGAGCACGTGGACGCTCTATGCTTGGTGGCCTTAGACAATCATTTATGGACTATGCAGATGACATGAATTCTGAATGAGGTTTCTAACATAAACACATGCTATTATTTATGTCATTAGAAAACAGTTTCTTGCATTTACAAGCAATTGTTTGATGCTTGGGTCGTTTTAGAAACACCATTTGTTGCATGTATATTTGCTCTTGTTTGTGTTTTTGGTTTTGAGTTGTTTGACCTAATTTCATACAACAACGAAGTGCCCACTTTGTCTCAATAGCTAATGAATGCTTCCCTTTATACCTTGTTGACTAACCAAACTCTTGACTTGAACCTAATCTTTAAAAACATTCCGTAGCATTTACCAAATAAACAATTTATCAGTTAATATCACCCTTGGAGATTAGTTTAAATATCTCTTGAATGTTGGGAAAAGGAATGCACACAATACACATTTCTGTAAGCTGTCTACATAAAGTTCAACTTCTGATTTGAAAGCCAAATAAGATGGAAGTAAATGTTCAGTCAGTACACAGGAAGTTACAATATATTGACTGGTGGGGTTGTGTTTGTGATATGATGAAGAGGCAAACTACTACAATATCTTTATTCTAGTGATCTCCTATCCTCAATACCCTGGAGATACAAGAAGTTTTGTGGGATCCATGCATTTTTATTTCTCAAGAATTTCTAATCATGATATGGTACTTTCTGAGTTTGAGAACCTTTAAACCTTAAAAGTCATGAGGATATCATGATTAGTTTTTTTGAAGTTTTGCTATCAGCAGGGTTGGAGTTCTACAATTTCTGCTTGCATGTTCTTAACTTTCTTTTGTTATTCTTGTCTTGAAAAGATTCCAGTCTCATTTTATTCTCATTTTTTATCGTGAATTCACTTTTTCTTTCCTGTACGTATGTTTGGAATAATTACATGTTTAGAAAATGGTTTGTTATTTCCAAGTGTAGTTACAGGTCAGAGGGAGCACCTACATTAAAATCTCGAAGAATGAGGAGGCGGAGCATTAGTTTTACTCCAGAGATTGGTGATGATATTGTAAGGTTGATTTCTTTTGCTTTATCATGGATTGAACTAGCTTCTTTTTAGGTACTACAAAATAATTTTATCCCATCTTTGTTAAGTGGTGGCATGAATCAAGATGCCACTTGTCAGTAACATCCCTTCCTATTAATCCTTGCTCGTACTACAGAATGATGGCATGTATAATAGTCAAAAGAATATCTATAGCTTACTGCTTTGTGGTGTTAAGAAACCAGATACGTAGTAGTGTTTTGAGTTTCAGCCAGCCTAGCTGATTGACCAGTTTATTAGTTAGTCCTGGACAACTGATGTGCATTTAGAATCATAGGAAGAAAGAAAAGGAATGCTTAAATTTATTCGCATGTGATATACCTTCAGAAACTAGTTGAACCTTGGGGCCAGTATACTAGTAATGATGTGCTTCATTGAACAGGAGAAGCTTTAAGACAATTTTAATGCTTCCATTGGGTTTGTTTTATAATGGCATTTTTAGTTTTATTGAACTTATTTTGTGGACTCTCAGTGGAAACATAACCATATTTGTGGCTTTATCCTATTGCATCACAGTTATATTAAACTTGTCACTTGTCAGTTATTGCTCTTCAATGATTTTAACAAATTCTTACTTGACAGGGCTGTGCGAGCCATGAATGAAAAGCTCAAACAACAGCGTCTTTTGAAAGAACAAGGTGATGAAGGATCAGCTTCAAGTCATCAAAACGTATGTCGTCCTTTTCCTTGTCCTTAATGTCTCCCTTGTTAGGCAGTTTCTTTGTTTTACTGTTGAATTTCTTTGTTTGTTGGACCTACTCCTATAAGTATCAATTATGTATTGTGGAGTATGGTTATTTGATGAAATGTTTTCTCAGTTATCTGCTGAATTCTCATCTTCCATTTGTATGAAACTTCTGAATTTCATTGCATGATTAAGTTTGACAAATAACTATTACCTGATATATGTTTCTTTCATTTGTATTGCACTGGTGATTGCTAATAACTGTTTAGGATGCTTCAGGTATCAAATTTCGATGCAAATGGTAATGACGAAGTTTCTGTCGGAAGTCCTGCCCCATACGATATTTGTAGGAAGCAATTCAGTTCCCAGAAGGAAATATCACTACCCTCGTCACCTCACCAATTCAGGGGCCAGTCATCTGACAGAAGTGAGCCTTCCACCATGGTTAGAAATCCCAGATTGGTCTCGACATGGAACAAAGTGTAGGAATCCTCAAAATTTCAAAACAAGCCCCTGTTGCCTTTTCATGAATGGAATATTGATTTCTCGGAATTAAATATAGGAATTCGTGTTGGGATTGGTAAGAAATCTTCTTCAGAGTTAGTTCTCTACGTATATAGATACTGGTTAGGTGACTTCTAGATATTTTGTTCATTTGCGCGCCGTACTATATGCTGTTTACATTTCCTTTCTGATTTCAGCATGTAAAACAATTCTCATACATCTGACCTTGTATTCGCTAGGAATCTTTGGATACTCTGAAATCATGCTTTTGAAAAGGTCAATGATTGATGTGGTGGAAGTGGTGAACATAGATATATTGAAAACACGCAGACCTATATACTCTGTTTCAAATACAACTTTGTTACTGATGCCTTAATGAGTGTCACAAATTTTGTTACCTTTTTGGCTATTTCTTTTTAAAATTCCAAAAGAATTTTCCAGTAAATTCCTTTTGTATATAAAATTTCCATCATTTCTTGAATAGGCATCACTTACTTCTAAATAGGATTTAAATTTGTTTCAAAATTATCTTATCATTTTCTGTACCTACTAGTTTACCTTGATGTCTGATTATTTTGTCCTTGAATACGGCGATATCCATGGTTTCCAGGTATGATAGTAGATCGTGGTTGATACAGTATGGATGACGAACTTATACTTGCACTTGGAAGTAACTAATACTGATATAACATAGTGACCACTTTGATGGAAGTTTTTGGGTGTATTAGGCACCTCTAAGTTGCCAAGTAAAATTGACCTTTTAATACTTGGGTAGCCTTTCGATTAAAAGAAGACTCTAGAATACTTGACCAATCTAGAGAAAACTGAACCTATCCTACTTGTTATCTCGCGCCATCTAGTTTGTTAAATTAAAGTTTCATCTTCTTATTATTTTGATTTCCTTTAAGAAGTTTCTTAACCGCTCTGTGTCAGCACTCAGGGTGTGGTTCAATCTTCTCTTGCATAATTGTTTCCTCAACATAACATTGCTTTTTCTAAACTTAAGGGTATACCTAAGCCTTTGAGTTCATTTCTTAGGATTCTTTGGGGAAGTTTTTCGTGGAATTTGGAATGGAACTGATGTTGCAATCAAGATTTTCCTAAAACAAGATTTAACAACAGAAAATATGGAGGACTGCTGCAACCAAATTTCAATCCTAAGGTTCTTATTGATCTTTGCAAAACCCTTGGATGGTTCCATCTCATTATTCTTCTCTAATTTGGTCTTATTTCTTTTTTTTTCAGCCGGCTTCGACATCCGAATGGTACTCCATCACATCTCCATTTGTTGAATTTAATTTATCGCCTTTAGTTCTAATATGACTGTGAAAGCATATTGTTGAATTTATGAGCGAGCTTATAAAGTTTTTGTTCCAAAATATCCTTTATGACATTATTGGTGTTGTTTATTGTAGTAATCATATTCCTGGGGCATGCATGAATCCTATTTATTTATCATTTGTTACTGAATACGTGGAGATGGGATCTTTGTATTATTTGATCCACATGAGTGGCCAGAAGAAGAAACTTAGCTGGTGTAAGAGGTTGAAGATGATGTGCGATATAACCAGGTATTTCCAACCTAAACCTGTTTTCCGTTTATGTATTCTTATTCAGATGAAAAAAATACTGATTGCAAAACATAGATGTAGGAAATAACCGATTACAAATTAATTTTTGGACAAGACTTGCTGCAAGTTTTTACAATTGTTGCATCTGAACTGCAACCGCATTTACCGCATACCATGCACAACCTAAGGATAAAATAACTTTTTCTTTTTGAAATCAACCTAGGTTTGGATGATGTTCGTCAATGTTAGCTGGTTCTGTGACTTATTAGTATGGGGCATGACTATCTCTATTTGTTCACTCGCAAATAGTACGGCGAAGGGTTAACTAGCAGCTATCATTATATGGATAATGAGACAAATAAGTCAGTTTGATCAGAAAGAATATTGATTGTGACCTTAGTCCATTGTTATTTAGAGTTGTTAGTAATTGGGTATATTGCTGGCGATGCAGGGGGTTGATGTGCATACACCGAATGAAGATCGTTCAACGTGATCTAAAAAGTGCAAATTGTCTTGTAAACAAGCACTGGACTGTTAAGATTTGTGATTTCAGGCTGTCACGAGTAATGACAGAAGTTCCAATGAGAGATTCAGCATCTGCAGGAACATTATCTATTATAAAGTCTAATTTGATCATCACACTAACTTAATTCTGAGGATAAATTGCAAAATTAAACATTATTAACCCATATATTGCATATTACCAGAATATTAGCATATCCCGCAACATAAAAACAATTGGGAATCTGGATTTTATGCAATGCGATTTATGAAAAAAATCATAGAAGGGTAGCTAAAACTGCATAGTACAGTAATGGTAAGTACACTTTTGGAGTTTTCTTGTTTTCCTTCTGATTTTCATCTTCTTAATTAGTTGTTGATTTTAAAACTTTGGTGTGTTTGTTGAAGGCTTTACATGAATGGGTTTTTTACAAATGAAAAAATGAAAATGCCTTTTGCCAGAACTTGATATGTTTGTTATACCTCAAATGCAATATTGATGTGGTTGATTTATTGTGAAAATTGCCTCATACTGGATTTCGATACCTATTAGTTTCTTGTGGTGAGTGAGTAGTGCTGGTGGTGAGTGAGTTGGTGTAGGTGGTTTGTTGGTTGTGAATGGGTGGTGCTTCTGAGTGATTGGTTTGGTGGGTGTTGTTTTTGGGGAGTGAGTGAATGGAATTAATTAATGGTACTTATTTTATGAAAATGCAATTTTCATTTTTGGTTAGTTACTTCAAATAGTACTTACTTTGTATTCTTTTTGCAGAGGAAGTCCAAGTACAATGAAGGAGAGATCACGGAAGTACGAAGAGAATGGGTAAACCACGTGTTGTCGTTATTGGTGACATGAATTGGCAGGAGTAGATTGGGGACATGAATTGGCAAGAGTATATTTCGATCAACACTTCGGGAAATGGATGTGGTTTCCAACTTCACTGTTAATTTCTTTTAGTTAGTACTAAGACTACTTTCATATCAAGTCTTTTGAATTATGTAGTACATTCACTTCTAGTTAACTTATTTTATTTGAACTTACTAGTTCCGTACTATCTATCTGTTAAACAGTTTATTGAGTAATCTAATGACAATTTTATTAAAAGCTAAATTTTCTTTCCATAATTATCTCGGTATTAACTGAGCATATGTCGTATCAGGAACTAGTTTGCTACAAATTAGCCTTCTACAAAGTTGACTCTTCTATGACAGTTTTATTTAGAAAATGTAACTGATATTTTCCAACAATGACAGGTTTATAAAGAAACTGTCATCTTAGTCTAAGAAGTTAAGTTTTTAATGACAATTTATGGAGAAACTGTCACATTAGTAAAAGAAATTAAGTTTTAAATGACAGTTTTTATGGAGAAACTGTCACCTTAGTAAAAGAAATTAAGTGACCAATGACAGTTTTTATGGAGAAACTGTCACCTTAGTAAAAGAAATTAAGTTACTAATGACAGTTTTATTTAGAAAATGTTATTATATGTTGTCAACAATGACAGGTTTATGAAAAAAATAATACTTATAGTTATGATTCCGTGACAGTTTCTTACAGACCCTTTCGTAACAGAGGCTTTAGTGACAGTGCAATTATTTTTTAAAACTGTCACATAAATATTTTGGTGGCAGTTTTTAACTGTCACATAAGCCTAAATTTGTACTAGTGATCGTTGAGAATTTAGGTTAATTAGATATTCATCATCTTCGATTGCATCGATTGCATGAACTGATCGAGTTTAAATCATCCTCACCATCTTCATTTGCATGATTCCCATCGAATGTACACCCAATTCTTATTAATCGACTATAAATCATCATCGCCAGCTTCAATTTCAAGATCGGGGGCTGAAATTTGAGGTCTTAGATTTTGGTTCATGGGTACTGTTAATGGGCGGAAGTATTTATGTTGGAGAAGATGAGAAGAGTAGTTAGGAGAGAGGGAAGTATTAAGATAATGATAGATGTCCAGGTCATAGGATTTCTTTTTGTTTTCTGAATTTAAGTTTTGGGTTTGATAAAGATGTTTTGGGTTTAATCTTTTTTATTGCATAATACCAGAATCTCTTAGAGTGGTGGCTTAAACTTAGTTGCTGATAGAGGTTTGAGCAACCAATTCATTTTCTATTGCTACGAGTCTGTGCCTCGAAGTGAATAGCTACACGAGCACTTTTCTAGATGCTATATAGATTACTTGAAAAAAGGATCTAGTGATCAAACACATCTGGCCATGGCTAAAAATTAGTTCACACAGCTTTAAAGCAGCCCAACTATTTGGCAGTTACAAGTTTTATAGCTTAAACCCTTAAAGGGACTAAAATGTTGGGCTCTTGCTAACATTTATAGCAACCAATTAATTTTCTGTTGCTACGAGTATGTGCCTCAAAGTAAAGAGCTACATGAGCACTTTTCTAGATGCTATATAGATTACTTGAAAAAAGGATATAGCGATCAAACACATCTGACCATGGCTAAGAATTAGTTGACACAGATTTAAAGCAGCCAAACTATTTGGCAGTTCCAAGTTTTGTAGCTTAAACAATTAAAGCGACTAAAATATTGGGTTCTTGCTAACATTTAAAGCAACCAATTTCTTTTATTGTTGCTACGAGTCTGTGCCTCAAAGTAAATAGCTACATGATCACTTTTTTAGCTGCTATAAATTATTTGAACAAAGGATCTAGCGATTAAAGATATTTTTTCATGGCTAAATAATAGTGGACACAAGTTTATAGCCGCCAAAATTTCAAGCAGTTGCAATTTTGGATGCTTTAACTATTAAAGCGACTAAGATTCCGAGCTCTTGCTAAGATTTCGGTCGCTTAAACCCGTTTTTCTTGTAGTGTAAATATATTCTTCTTTTAAATTATGTGCTTGTGATATGTAATCCTTTTCTTTATCAACGGTGGGATAATTCAGACTGGTTATCGAAAATCAATGCTGGGTTGCTATGTTTGATTCTCTTGGCTTTACTCTAAAAGAAGGTAGAGGTTACTCTAACGTGGATGCTGCCCCATTCACACCACCAATTCGATATTTGTGCAGCTTTTATCCGTTTATGGAAGAGTAGAATGAGTTTTTTTAATAAAATTTTCTTTTTTTGTTGAAATATCCGGACTATAAGCGACAGGATGGACTTAACTTTTTGATTTTTTCACAGTAGATTTTAGCTCCACTAATTACTGAAACTCCGTATATGTATGTGGATATTCTTTAAGTTACAAATGTTTTTACCTCGTATCATAAGAGTTTCCCTTAGCAGCAATCCATTTTATACCCAACGAGTTTACTGAATAACACCAAATTAAGTACGAGCTACTCAATATAAGAGAAGCAAATTTTCTACTAATCGTTTTAGAAAAGTGGTAAAAATAGTTCGTTCGCTGAGACTTGTGAAGGTTCGATTTTTAAACTTAATTTTTAATAACTAAAAATAAAACAGATTAAAGTAAAGTTGATTTAAAATTTATGGGAAGAACTAGGACTAAGGATTCCATCATTCACCAATTTTTCAAGTGGTAAAAAGCTAGCAACTCATGTATTCAGTTTAATCAAAACATTGTGAAAGTTAGGTTTTCAAAATAATAATTGTAAATCGTAAGCATGAGACATGAGAAGCAGTAAACCCAGCATGACTCATCAAAAGAAAACACAACTAATTGATAAAAACCATTTTTTCCAATTTCAATTCAAAGCAAATAATTATAAAAGAATTACAAAAAATAAATAAAATAAGAATTACCACTTTTATTATTGGAAAAATAGTTTCCTCCATCGCTCCAGTAATGGTGGTTAGCTCATCATGTTGGAAACACCCTCAAAATAGGTTTTCATAGTTCAAAAAGTGTTTACAATGATGAAATAATAGTAACAAAGAAAAACTGATACGCTTATAAGCGTTAAAGAGAGGTGTTCTCTGCGTTACAGAAGAAAGAAAAGAGAACAGAAGAAAACGACGGACTTCAGGTGCTTCAGAATTAGGACTGTAACAACGACAGCTTCAGCCACAGTTTAAAACGACAGTTCTTTTTCAGCCTTATGTTCTTCGTGTTCTTCCACCAGTAGAAAATTAGTTTTCTTCTTTTTTTTCGGTGATCTCTGCTATCTCCCCATGAGCTTTTCTTCGATTCTCTTTGGTATTTATCCGCTTTGGGAACCCTAATAACTCTTCCTAAGTCGATAAGGATGCAAAGAAACATCCAAATCCAACTCCAATTCCATGCAAATCCGAAATAGAGTGAAACTCCTTTTCCGGTTTGAATCGATTTTTCAAGCAATTTTTCCGGCGTGAAACACTCAGAAGTGATGTGTTTAATCTTGTTTTCGATTCTTCTTTAATTTGGTAACTCAGAATTACCCCAAGCTCTTTAAAACTCGATTTTCACCAAACTCAAAAACTTTCTCACGTGAAACTTTTTCTTCGCGCCATTTTTTGATTTTTGAATTTGAAATGAAGGTGCCCCCAATCCAACTTGTGGGTGCCTTTAACAACTTTTGATGGGTTCCTTTAGTAATTTTTTCGGGTGCCTTTAACAACTTTTTGAGCCGATTTTTCCATAAATATTTATTTCTCAAAAATATCTACAAAGACATAAAAAACCATAAAAAGTACAAAATCGAACACTGTCAAAATAGAGAATCGAGCGCAATTTAAACACAAAAATGTGTCTATCATCTACCTCCTCTTCACTACCATCACATAAAAAACAAGCTTTATTTGGCACCTGAACACCACGACGAGCAACATTTGATTTGACCAGTTGGTAAAGACATACGAAGAATGGTCCAAATAAAGAAAAGATATCTTTGGAGGTAGTGATGGATTCCAAGCCAGAGCCTTGAAAGGAACTATTTGTTGGGGACCCCCGAATTTGAGGGGACCATTCCCCATTTTGTTAAGGTCATTAAGAAGTAATTCCAGGCCCCTTATCCGTATAATTTTTGTAATGATCAAAATACCCTTACTTAATTATAGTTAGTTAAATTAGTTGATTAGTTTTAGATTAAATTAGATTAGATTAAGATTAGATAAAACATTTAGGATAGAGAATTAGAATTTTTGTGAGGGAGAAGAAGAGTTTTTGACAAAAAATAGAAACCTAGGTTTGGTGATTCTTCAATTTAAAATGAATGACTCCTGTGCAAACTAGGAGGAATTTGAACCTTTAAAGCATAGAAGAAACAAATTATTTGTCAATCTTCACAACAATCTAGTAATGGATGATTTGTTAGATGGTGAATGTGTTCTCCCCCAAACCCAATCTCAACCCCAAATTAGGATTTTTACGATATTAGCGAGACCACAACGAGGAATATGAAGATTATAATATTTGGGATACTCAGGTATACTTGTTAATATGTTTTTATTGCTTGAATTGGCTTAAACCTTGTGAAAATGTAAACTTTTAAAGCTGAGATTCGACAAGCTCGATATGAGTTCGCTAGGAAAATGAAGAACAGGACGCCGAAATTTGGGTTTATGGAGTTAATGGAGTTTTGGACTAAGTTCGGCTATATTTTGGATGAACCAGTGTAATGTTTTTCTAGTTCGATTCCAATTTATTCCTAGCCGAACTATTAGTTAAAAATATTGGTAGTAGCCGAACTTAGCTGGTAGTAGTACTAATGGTAGTAGCCAAACTTGAATGTTCGGTTAAGTTGGAAAAGGTCGACCTAGCCGATCTTTTTGTTCTTTCAGGTCTCGAATAGACTTTCTAACCGAACATTTCACTATTTTGCATATCTTTGAATGTTTGTCAACCGAACAATGTGATTCTTAACCGATATTTCTGTAATAGGCTTTTCTAACCGAACAATCCTTTATTACCACTTGGAAGTTGTTACCAAAAGTATTTAAATTGGGCGTGAAGGTCTAATACAAACCAAGATACAAAATTTATAACATTCTATTGAAGGAAAATACATTACATTGAAGCAAACAAATTAAAATGAAGGAAAAGACCCAATGTACTTCATAACATTGCACTCGAATACTTATTATACATCAAATACTAGACATTTTCAACCAAGACTCGATAGCATGCATGATGCCTGAATTTTTTCCCATTGTCCTTTTTATATTCGGCTTTAACATTAGTAGTCTGAAAGAGGAAATCAATAATAAGTTAGTATTATATTCAAATCGGATTTGATGAACAATCTAATTGATATACACTTACTATTTCATCACTTCCGAGCTCCGAATAAAACCATTTCATGTCGACCAAATTTGTTCTAAAAAAACAACATTGACCATAGAGTATTACGAATCTTTCCTTCACATTTGTTATTGATCTTGATTTTTGATTTCCGTATAACATCACAAAACTCCAAAATACCCGGTTCCAAAAACTATCCAAGGATTGATCTGTGTTGATGTTAAATTTTTGGTCATACTTTATGACCATCGCTCACGCGCGAAATACAGCAACATCTTCTTTGGTGGTGAATTTAGTAGTTTTTTTTCTTTTGGATGGTGAAGAAATAAGAAACAAATTGAGATGTGTTTGGATTTTTTATTGAGAGAAGTTTGAGTATAATTGGCTAAGAGAAGTGTGAGGAATGTTTATTGTGGTAAGAGATGTTTTACATGTCATAAAATCCCAACGGCTAGTGTATGAACCCAAATTTTGAGAAACTAGTCGCTGGAGCCAAGGTACAAACAAAATCAATGTTCGGTTAGGAGAATATTTTATCGAACTAATCGAACTTTAAAAATTCTAAGAATAGTCGTAATTCGGATGTTCAGAAAGCTCCATAATAGGCTTTTATTAACCGAACTTTCCTAGCTCAAAAAAAAAATAAAAAGTTCGGTTAAGGTAAAAAAATTTATTCCAACCGAACCTTTTTCTGTTTTGTATAGATTTTCAGCTTGCCAACCGAACATTTAGTTTATTAACCGATGTTTTTGTTTGGTACGATATGCAATTGGATATACTAACCGAACATTTATGTTATCACTTGGAAGTTGTATTTTTGGATTTTAATTCTACCAAAACCACATTGATTATTACCAACAATGGTTAGATTAAACATAAAGGTCTAATGTCAACACGCTAAAAATAAAATTTCATAATATTTCATTGAAGGGAACGAGATTACAATAAGAGAAAAGACCTAAAGTAGATAAATCAAAAATAAAAAATAAACACAGAAATATAAGTCCCTAGCCATCAGAACATCATAGAACTCTTGATCCATGAATTTTTCTCCATAAAAAATAATTTGGAAAGTATGAGGAATATTTGTAGAGAGAAGTTTGGGTATTATTTGTAAAGAGAAGTGTGAGGATATTTATTGTGGTAAGAGTTGTTTTTATAAGTCATAGAGACCCGACGACTAGTGTATGAACCCAATATTTGAGAAACTAGTCGTTGGCTCAAGGTTCAAACGACTCATTTTTGAAACCAAAAAAAAGTTCGTTTAGGAGAAGTTGTTATTGATCTAGCTGAACACTAAAAATATCAAAGAATTGATCTTAGCACGAGTTCGGCTAACTCGATAATAGGCTTTAATAAGCGAACTTTTTAATTCAAATCAAAATAAAAAAAATTGGGTAAGTGGAAAATTTATACTCAAACCAAACCTTTCTCGGTTTTTCTAAACTTATGTTGTTTTTAAACCGAACATTTGTTTTATCAACCGAACATAGTCATTAAATAGCTTTACAAACCGAACTTTTAAGCCAAACTAACAAAATTCATTAACTAAAGATTCAAACCAAGTTACGAAGCATTAACGTCATGCAAACCAACGTACGAAATTCAAACCATCTAATTGTACTAAAAATGCAACCATACTATAAATAAAATATTTTAAACATTAATATACTTTTTCAACGAGTGCGACGAACTCTTTTACCACGTCTAAATTCAGGACCTTCACTACACCGAATCAATGGTTTTGAGACATTTATATCTGTCGCTATAAATTTAAGAGACATATATAAGTTTGTAATCTTTGAGATGCATTAAACGACACTTGACAAATGTCTATTAACTAATTTAAGCAACGCTTATAAAGCGTCCAAATTAATTTGTGATAGTTTTCGAGTGAACTATTATGGTTTTTCTGGTTAATTAAAAGCGATGTACAAACTAATTCGAAGTTTGATATTTGTCGTTTCCTTTATCTGCAACGCTTATTTACCCGTCTCAATATTGTTGCCACGTTTAAATTTTTTATTTGCTACATTTATATCCGTATATCCAAAACAGAGTATATCCAAAACAGAGAATATAAGAAAACAAAGTATATTCAAAAACAGAACAACCAATTTAACTCATTTTCAAGAAAAATGTAAATCAGTAACCAGTTTCTGGAAAAAAAAAGTATTTGCTTGCACAACGCAAATACCATTAATCATTAATAGTTCTTTATAATTACTGCGAAAATTCAGATAACTTTACAATGGAAAAGATCTTTAGATGTTCAGATTTGTTGTTCAATAAAGTTGCGACGTTACATTCTGCATAAGAGGATCATCTTCTCCAAGTTCACTAATGTTAACAACTAACTGCACCTTGTATATCTTTGACACCTTATCCATCTTTGCGAATAAAATTATTCTTGATTAAAATAAAAAATTGTAAACAAAGCTCAGTATAAATTTGATAAATTTGTAAATTTGAACTAGAGAGTGAAGCAGTAAAACTTATGAGAGATTTAAAGTGAACAGACAAAGGCTAATTGTGAAGGAAAACAATAAGATTCCAGGCAAGTAGCACTGACCTGCTTGAGAAGGTGGTTATGTTCTCTTGGAGATCTAATGCCTCCTCTAACACTTAAGAAGTTCAGATAAGGCATCATATCCCTTGATGTCATCTTACTTAAGTTTTTTGTGGACTCCTGAGACCCACACAATTGAAGATAAGGAAGAGCGCAAAGCAGAGAGTATATTGTATAAAAAATGTGCATTCCCATGATAGTCACCACACACGATACAATGTGTATATAAGATGTAACATAAATGAACATTTCAAACTAAGTTAGAATCAACAGATCATGATGACAGCATACCCCAAATGCCAGTTGGAATTTCAAGTAGTGATGATCGACGAATTGGTGGGGTTTAGGTGATTTTGAGATTGATAATGCATGATTATTATCACATAAAAGAAATAACTCAACTATTATTTCAGAATTTACACTACCCATTGTCGGTATCAATATGGTGAATATACCATAATAGCATACCCATTGTGGATGCTATAGAGCAGATGTATTTTGTGCCCACTAGTAAATTATATTTTGCTATCTATTTGAGGATATTATATCTAAGTAAAAACACGACCTAAGTTAACGACTTACAAAATAAGTTTTTGGTGTTACACAATCCTACAAAATGGAGGTATAAGTTAAAATTATTCCAAACAAATGTATGCTCTTAAATATTGACAAAGGAACAAGATATACATCTGAATGCTTCAAAAAAAACATATACATCTGACTTCTATTCCGTAGGATAGTGTTCTTTCTTACCTAGTTTCATATTAAGTAAACCATGGCATGTTGCATACAGATACTAGCGTGTGTTTATTTTATTAGGATTTAAACATACAATAGAGAAAGGAAAGTTGTGATGGAATGATGGAAATCGTCATAGTGTCGACTTAAAAGATAACATCTCAACATGAAAAGGTCGGGATATATCTACTTCAATAAAGGACGGAACTTTAAATAGATATACAAGGGCTATCACGAAAATGACTAAAGAAGAAGCAGATTGGTCGCACTGATCCATTTCAAAAATCATCCATAAATTCCTAATATGCTACGTAGATTTGAACAAGATCCATAAATTCACCGTAAGTAGGCGCCTTCCTGGTTTCAACTCCCTTATCCTTCGCCTTCTCCTTTGCCTTCGCCTTATCTGCCTTAGCCTGTTCAACTTTATTTATAACATAGGGATGAGTAATACATAGATAACATTCCATGTACCCTTCTCCGTAGGAACTTTGAATACCATCTTCCAAAGATATACACTCATTTTCATCAATAAGGTATTCATTCATGTTGTTCCACATCTGTGGCATTGGAGGTGGCTTATGTTTGGGATTAAAGAAATTTTCGGTGTTCTTTGTACCCTTCTTCATCAATCTAAATTTTTCATTCTCCACGGTTGGTATATTCTGAATACAAGAAAGCTGGCGAAATACTCTTCGAGGGTTGTACATCGAGTAACCGCCAGGAAAGAAAAATGGCACGTAGTAAGCCACGACTGGGAAATTTCAAGCTCATCAAAAGAGTAGGGTTGAAACATTACTTCATGCTCTCCCAAATCATCCAACACAACCCTTAATTCTTCAAACGGATTTCCTTTAGCCTTCTTCTGCGACTGCATGAACATGTACTTTCCGGTCGTCGGCTTCCCAGATCGCCAGCCAGCCTTGTTATCAGCCAACTTCAATACAGGGAAGTGGTCGTACACCCATACCTAAGAGAAAAAATCAAGTTTAACAAAAGTTCGGCTGGAACAAAAAATCAATTTTCAACTCAACATTAAAAAGTTCGGCTACATATAAAGATTCATCAATCATCTTTCTACAAAATTTATGGGTATGGGTATGTGTAAGATTACCTGGAAGAGAGAGTGGTAGCCTCCAATTTGTGAAGTATTAATCTGATTATCGCTCCTAAGTTGGTTTTGAAGGAATGCAAGGATCGTAGTTCCCTAAGAGTAATCATTGACCTCATTGAGGGGATGCAATAAAGCTAGAGAAAATTGGCATATACCCTGTTTCTAGAAGTGTCGGGAAAGATTAGGCTTCCTAGATGATACAACAAGTAAGCGCCGACATGTTGTTTAACCTTGTCCTCGTCCATCACCAACTCTCCTCTCTCTACTTTCTTTCTTGTCCCTCAGAATTCCCTCTTCAAAATGACCAACTTGAACTTCCTCAACTTCTTCAACGGACGACCATTGTCATCGAACTCCATCAACTCCATACCAGCTTCAGGCTCCATAACAAAGCGTCTGAACTCCATCTTGGTCTTACTTCGGCTCCACCCTAGCGTCTTCCCCGCTAAAACTTCTAGATCTTCAAAACTCATTTATCTTTATATCCTCCAGAAACACATTTCCCATCCACTCTAAGACCGCAATCCTACGCACGTAGTCAGGAGTGATACACATCTAGCCAAATGGGAGATGCATGGTATCCATCTCTGGGAGAACCTCTCGGAAAACGATGTCAAAATCGGTGTGTGCATAATGGATAAAAGACTATAAAACACATGATTTGACTCTCTACACCACCTGTTCACACTCATCCTCTATATCACATGCAACCGCTTTCTGGCATCTCAAGACCCTAGTCGCATTATAATGATCCTACAAATTGAACATGACATGATAAATATTAATACTAAGAGAACATAACTCAGAAAAAAATATTTATAGTTAAGATTCAATACCTTTGTCGAGTAGATTTTTGCAGCCATGAGTGTTTGTAGCCGAAAAACACTTTGCCTCCATCTTATAGCGTACCATGAGGTGGGTCAGTAGCAGTTAAACACAATTTTTCATCGGGAATGTGTGCATATCTAGCACAAGGTTTTTAGGCGTCTTCCTCTCTTTAACAATAACAAGAGAAAAATTTTGATGTGGTTCTTCCTCTTCCTCTTCCAAGTCATCTTCTTCTTCCTCATCCTCAACTTCCTGCTCTATCTCTTAGTTCACTTCACGGATTACAACTCCCGTTAACGACCCCGAACTCTTTGTAGCTTTAGTTCCACGTTTACCTTCCCCTAGGTGTTTACCGTGGCGAGGGTTCGGAGTTCTAAGATCTTCCACCACTGTCTGCTTACCTTTACCTTTCTACTTCCCCTAAAAAAGAAATAAATACTACTTAACTAAATTCGAATAACAAAGCATGAAGTTCGTCTAAGATAATCACACTATCGATTTAACCGAACAAAAAGTTTGTTCAACGAACAAAATGTTCGGCTAGCATACAACCTTGTATCTCTAAAACAATGTAATGTTCGGTTGAAATGTTATTTTTGAAGTCTAGCCGAACTTTTGTTTACATTTTGGACTAAAAATTTCGGTCAAGAAAAAAAAGTTCGGCTAGCATACATCGTAGTTTTCCTAAAACTGTGTAATGTTTGGTTCAAATCTTATTTTTGAAGGTTACTCAAACTTTTTGTTTACATGTTGGACTAAAAAGTTCGATTGAAAAGTTAAACTATCGATCTAGCCGAACTCCAAGATTTTGTTTTTCACTAAAAAGTTCGGCTAAAAATTCTTTAGCCGAACTCTAAAACTATGTAATGTCCCTAAAATTATTTCTCAATCGAACTGTTCTTGGTGTTCTTGGGAAACAGAAAGTTTGGTTGATACGAAATTGTAAAAATACTATGTTCCTAGCCAAATATTTTTCTGAAACTATATTTAAACCCTAGTTTTTATGATTTGAAGTCGAATCAACAATCACAAACGCATAGAAATGAAAGGGTTTCTCAGGAATTACCTTTTAATTTGCATGTTGGAGGAATCAAGAATTGGTTCTCTCATTTCGGGCTGGATTTCGACTTGAACAACCGGTGCTTCAACTTCTTGTTAATTTGGTTGATTCGCTTGATTTGCAATAGCCGTAATCCCAAAATCGGGTCGTACATCTCTATTACATTGTTTAACACGATCCATTTGTAGACGACAAGATTAATCGACCATGAAATTCGTTTATGAATCGGGGATTAATCATTTATGGAAGATGAAGAGTGAAATAGGAGAAGGAGAATTTTCAAAAAAAAATTAAGTTAGGAAAATGTGAACAAAAAAAAAGAATAGTTTTTTTTTTCATTGTTTATTACAGGATATTCATCCGGGGAGAGTCATTGGACGTGGTGCTGAGCATCAGGGACTGTACTATGTGGATGAAGTGGCTCAACACGGAACTGCAACGATTTCTCATGGGACAGTTGACAGGAAACAATGGTTGTGGCATCGAAGGTTGGGGCATCCATCTGCAGGGTATCTCCATAAATTATTTCCTAAGTTGTTTTCATCCAATAAAAAAATATCCTGTGAGACATGTATACTTGCTAAGATTCATAAACGGTCTTATTCACAGTCTGATTCTAGAGCTAAGTATGTGTTTTCTCTGATTTATTCGGACGTATGGGGTCCCGCCCCGAATAACGATGTATGCATGTTAAACAGTGGTTTCAAGTATTTTGTGCTCTTTATAGATGATTTTTCTCGGATGACTTGGGTATATTTTCTCAAACATAAATCCGAAGTTCCGTCTAAATTTATAGAATTTAATAACTTAGTTCAAACTCAGTTTCATACCCAGATTCAGGTATTCCGTTCGGATAACGGAGGAGAATTTGCCAATTCTACTCTTAAGTCGTTCTTCCAAGAAAAGGGTATCATTCATCAGACTTCTTTCCCGAATACCCCACAACAAAATGGCGTAGCGGAAATGAAGAATCGTCACATTCTTGAAGTGACAAGAGTAATTATGCTCGAGTCACATGTTCCCACCTCTTTTTGACCTGAAGCGGTTGCAACCTCAGTGTATCTCCTTAATCGGTTACCCACTAAGGTATTAAATCTTCAAACTCCGCTTCAAGCCTTATCCATTCATATGAGTGTTCCGACAGCCTTGACACTCCAACCTCGTATTTTTGGATATTCTGTTTTTGTCCATATTCCTAAAACAGAACGCTCTAATTTTGATCCTTGCTCAATTAAATGTGTCTTTGTGGGGTATGGGATCCACCAAAAAGGCTACCATTGTTATAACCCTCGCAGTCATCGTATGTATACCACGATGGATTGCGATTTCCTTGAAACTGGGTCCTACTATCCACCCAATCTACTGTCCAGGGGGAGAGTCCTAGTGATCCATTAGATTGGTTGAGTCCTGGCTATCCATTAGATTGGTTGAGCAGTTCAGTGTGGCTCGAAACAATCCCAACAGAGAAGGTAGACGGAACCACCGAGACGTTGACTCCCATAGTACAAGTTTCTGAAGGCTTGGACACGTCACTCCCGGCTAATATCCCTGAGGTTAGTGTTTCTACTGTGGCTTTTCTTTCAGATACTCACTCTTCCGCACATAACTCTAATGATACAAGTACATAGGTTGCAACAGTATAGAAGACGGTTGAACCAACTCAGGAGAAGTGTGTGTTTCCAGCATGGAGAACCAGAGGTATTCCTCATGTTCGGTATGAACCGGAATACAGTCCGAAAGCCAGTCGGTACCCAGTAGCGAACCTACCCAGGGGGAGCTTATCACCAATTTCACATGCCTTTGTTGCAGCTATATACACTCAGGAGGTTCCTAGAACAGTAGAGGCAGCGCTTGAGAATCCAGAGTGGTGTCAGGCTATGAAAGTAGAGATGGGGGCATTAGAAAAGAACAAGACTTGGGAGAAGTGTGTTCTACCACATGGAAAGAAAGCAGTTGGATGTCGATGGGTGTTCATTATGAAGCACCGTGCGGATGGATCAGTCGAGAGGTACAAGGCGAGATTGGTAGTTAAAGGCTATACTCAGACATACGGTATCGACTATTCAGAAACTTTTTCTCCGTTTGCTAAAATTGACACTATCAGAGTCTTGTTTTCAGTAGCAGCCAATTGTGATTGGCCACTCCATCAGTTTGATGTAACAAATGCATTCTTGCATGGCGATCTGAAGGAGGAAGTTTATATGGAGCCACCTCCGTGCTTCAAGTCAGGATTTCGGGATTCAGATGTATGTAAATTGAAGAAGGCCTTATACGGCTTGAAACAGTTACCTAGGGCATGGTTTGGAAGGTTTACAGTTGTTATGAAGAAGTATGGCTACATGCAGAGCAATTCAGACCATACATTTTTCCTCAAGAGAAGAGAAGGTCGGGTGACATGTTTGATTATCTATATTGATGATATGATTATTACAGGAGATATCTCAGCTCAAGCGGAATTTATTTCGGGAGTTTGAAATGAAGGAATTGGGAAAGCTCAAGTATTTTCTGGGGATCGAGGTACTACGTTCAAAAAGAGGTATCTTCATTTCTTAAAGAAAGTACATACTGGATTTTTTAGTTGAGACAGGTCTGCTCGACTGTAAGCCTGTAGATACACCTATTATGATAAATCATGGGCTGAAGATAGTGGAGGGGGAAGAACCGGCAGATCGTACTCGATATCATCATCTGGTAGGGAAACTAATTTACCTTTCTCACACACGGCCTGATATGGCGTATGCAGTAGGTGTTCTGATTTAGTTTATGCATGATCCACAAGCTGATCACATGGAGGCTGCCTTGAGGTTTCTTCGATATCTGAAGGGGTCTCCAGGAAGTGGAGTTCTGTTCCGAAAGGATGGTCACTTGGATGTAGAAGCATATACATATGCCGACTGGGAAGGTAGTCCGATGGACAGGAGGTCAACTTCAGGTTACTTCACTCTAGTTGGAGGGAACTTAGTCACCTGGAAGAGTAAGAAGCAGAAGGTTGTGGCACTTTCAAGTGCTGAGGCGGAATTCCGAGGGATAACTCGAGGTCTGGCAGAGGTGTTGTGGTTACGGAAATTGCTAGCAGAGATTGGGTTTGCGGTGAAAGGAGCATGCAAGTTGATGTGTGACAATCGTGCAGCCATTAGTATTTCAGAGAATCCAGTACAACATGACCGCACGAAACATGTTGAGGTTGATCATCACTTTATCAAGGAGAAATTGGAGAACGAGATTATCGCTCTTCCTTTTGTACGTTCTGAAGATCAACTAGCAAATATTCTCGCTAAGGCCGTAAATGGGAGGATTATCAGAGAGGTTTTGTGCAAGCTGAATATTGGTGATCCTACTATTCAACTTGAGGGGGAGTGTTAGAAATATTAATATGGAAAGGACTATATTTAGGGAATCAAATTCCATAATATCCGTAATTTCTTATTGTTAATATCCTCCTATTTTAGGAACTGTTGTACAAATATAAGTAGTCTTGTAATCCCTGTATTCAATATATGTGAAAGTATAGAGAAAATTCTCCAAAGATTGTTTTCTATTTCATCACTTTATGTACATGGAGAGCTGAACATATCGTCACCTCTTC
This sequence comes from Papaver californicum, assembly GCA_023531435.1. Lineage (NCBI taxonomy): Eukaryota > Viridiplantae > Streptophyta > Magnoliopsida > Ranunculales > Papaveraceae > Papaver > Papaver californicum. Next base: position 374,184 of record JAJJMC010013372.1, read on the forward strand.
ATATTATCAGGAAACAAGCTAAATGTAACGATTGCAGAACCTGATTTGAAATTGTTGTCGAGGTATATATTTGCGGTTCTCCGGAATTCTTTTTTCTTTTTATTGAACTTCTAATCTTACTTGTTTATGAACATATAACATTTGGTTAGACTGAAACCAACTATGCTAGGCTTAGTATATTTAGTATCTCTATTGCTGATAAATCTCCTACCTGTCACATATGTTTCTTGTCTATCTTCATTTTCCATGTTTGTGTGTTGGTCACACATCGATGCTAGCTAACTGTTACATATGTTCCTTTGTAGTCAGATTCTCAAGTTCATGGCTCAGTATACAGCTGGATATGTGGATGGTTCGGTCAGGTTGGTTCTCCTTCTTCACCTCTAAATTCTTTTACAGTAGGGTAGTGTAAGGATTCTACTTCCTACTTTTATAGTCTTATACTCTTATTATCGTATTTAGGTCTGTCTAGCTATCACACCTTAGGTTTCTAGTTATCATCCGGATTCAATCATATCATTAAATGACTGAATCGCAAAACATATTTGAAACACAATGACGGTAGACTTCGTAATTGAAAAGATTTTTATTTGGTTGTTATTCCTATGTTTCATGTGATGACATCTGTTATTCTAATTCCATTGTATTGACCAAGTTTATTTTGGTTAACTGATGTCAAAAGCTATTTTTGCTGCAGGTACACCATTCTGATATGTTTGGGCAACTCAAGTTCATCTTTTTGATAGTTTTAGCTGCAGTTTAATAGTGTCTTGTAGGTAGGTTTGCAGTGATTGTAAGAATTGTTAATATTTAGAACTTATAATAGCGTGGTTCTTTGTGTAGATTTTCTTGGGTTTTTGAACGTAAGTATCAACTGATTCAGTTGTGGATTGAGTTAGCAATGAATTCTAGATTTAATTAAATGGTAATGATTTTAAATTTCTGAAATAGGTTCTAGTGCAGGATTGAATGTGCATTGAATTTCGTTTTAGGTTCAGTCAGCCTTAATTCAGCCCAGTCAAAATAATACAACTGGATTCAGCCAATTCAGGTGAGCTGAAAATGTTATATTTAATTTGAATTATAGGACAGATCCAACAAGCTGTTGAGCTTGTATAATAATTATTATCGAACCAAAATATAAGACGGTCCCCATATGTATTACCCTAAAGTAAGATAGGAACTGTATTATATTTTGAAAGTTAAAGTTTAGTTAGACTTGTCTTATCGGAACGGATATGGTCTCTACCGTATCTGTATCCGATAAGGATTACCGGATTTCCGGTATCCAATAATGTCCGACGGATATTAAAATATTATTTTCCTATCCGTTCCGATAATAATTTCGGATATCCGATAGTATTTCATAATAATAATAAAAAATTAAATTCTTTTTTATTTTTGTCTACGTTTCATAAATTACAAAAAAGAACAAAGAAACCTTAAGAAAATTCAATTACATAAAATCAAATAACTTGATCAAATGTAAAAGATTCACTTTATAAATTATTAAATTAAATTAGATTTAAAAAAAAACTCAAATTTTTCTACCAATATTTAAATATTCTCTGCTTTCCTTAGAACCAAGAAAACTAATTATGTTTTTGTTCTTCCATAATATTTTTATTTCTATGTCTTTATATACTACCAACTAGATATATTATTCAAAAGAAAAAAAACATTATGCATATGCGTCCTTAACAGATATCGGATATTATCCTATAGGATAATGCCTTTTCTGTATCTGTTTCGTTAAAGTAAGAATATCTGATAAGATATCCGTATCTGATATTCGTTATCCGAAATTTAGGATAATATCCTAACGATTCGAACGGAATCGGATAGAAATCGAATATTCGGTTATCCATTGACATGCCTAAGTTTAGTTGAAAACCGTACTTTCACGTAAAGTACGCCTAGAATAAGACGGACCTAAGTGTTGTTAGAAACTGTACTTTTAGTGGTTTCAAAAACCTGTTCTAACAGTCTTAAAATGACTATTTTCCACTAGTATACCTATGATTTAACGTTAAAAATACTATTTTGATGAGAATAAAATCTTTTGATGTAGACGTATCAAGAGCAAAAACCATGTCTTAAATCCTTTTTCAAAGTACCCATGAATGCGAAAAAATCTTAAGATTTTGAAGATTTACGACTTTTAAATGGACACAACCTTGAAAGTAGCCCTATATCCTCTACGAAATCCAAAGCTTTAAAACCAAATTTTTAAGTAAATATAAACTTTAAGAGGAAGAATGTTAAAACCATATCTACAACTTTAGAGAACACACCTAAGCTTTATGAGCCCTTTTCCTTAGATTACTGTTTTTATAGAGACTCGCTTTTAGAAACTCATATCTAAAATTTCTTTCTTAAAACAAACGAGATCTAACTCTCTATTTTTCAATTAATACTACAAAAATTCTAGATCTAAACTTTTTTCCTAAGAACCAAGTAAGGTAAAGTAAGTCATCAACATCGCAGTCCTTGTATTTAGCGCCAAAATGTAGTTGCGAGAAAACCTACAACACACCCAAATGATTATCCTAATCTAATCTTTATGGTCTCAATCAAGATTTAAGGTCCAAGTTCACACAACATTAAGCAAACTGATGGACACAAAGGACTTATGTGGAGTCCGCGGGAGTGATTTCACTATGATATGATGAAAACTATAATCTCTCAGACTTAGTACAAGAATGTCTCAGTAGTTCACTCTCTCTCAGAATTGCTCAACCCCTTTTATGTTGTTTACAACCATACTTATAGGCAGACTACAAAAGTGGAAAACAACTCATCGTGCTTCGTCAACTGTCTTTGCAGGGGTCTTTACTGTAGCTTACTTGGATAAGGGTTCATCTTCGCTAATAACTGTCTTCGATGGTCAACTCGTTGTATTATCCTCGTAAATGTTGTCACTACCACTCTGTGCTTCGTCGAATTACGCTTCGTCACCTTTCCAGACAAGTTGCAGATTGTTGATCTGACCGTTTTGTTCTCACATTAAATGCCCAACTGCTTATTTTAGACTTGAATGTTGATTCTTTGCTACTACTGTCCACGTGTTCGAATCTCGTCAAATGGGCGGATTTCCCTATGTTACTTGAGATCAACTTCAGCGTTAGGCTTGAATATTCCTCCGTCGTATTTGTGCCCTGCGATGTTTACACTTGGCGAAGTGATTTTTGTCCCCCACAGAAGAAACTTGAATTCAAATCCATTGAAATTTCTGGTTCATCGGAGTCTACTCGAGTTCCAAAAGGCCAGATTGGCGCTACTTAAAGATGGTCATCATGATCGGAAACTATGAATAAACGCCTATGTTGTCTACCTTGTCAGTACTTTTTAGTTATGTATAGGGATCATAATTTTGTGTCTGGTGCATAATATATGTGATGTTTTTTAGAATAGTGGTAAAAAGTGTTCGTTTCTCGAACTTGTGAAGGTAATGATTTTAAAAAATAATTGACTTAATTTAATTAAATAAAATCCAGGAAAATAAACTAAAGATGATTTTTAGAAAATATGGAGAAAACCAGGAATCAGGAATCAGTTATTTCCAACAATTTATGTGATTAATCATGCAATTCTTTTAAATAAATTAAGCTCAAATATTGCCAAAATAGGTTTTTATGCAAACAAGCAGAGGTAAATCACAAGCATGGGACATCAGAGGTTGTCAACCCAGTATGACCCATCAAACAAAAACACCACTACTGAATGAAAACCGTTTTTCTATTTCAAAACTATGCAATTTTAACAAGTAAAGAATTATAAATAATTAATTAAAAATAGACTTACCACATAAAATTGAGAGAAAAACCTCCTCCATCATCCCAGTAAATAAACTTAGCTCATGGTGGAGAAAACTTGCTCAAAATATCTCTTCATTGCTCAAAATATTGATTACAAGGTTGAATAATGGTGCAACAGCTGAACAGAAACGTTTATAAGTGTAACCAGAGATGGTTCAGCTGTCACAGAAAGTTATAAGCAACAAAGGTAAGGAAAGAATAGGCAACAGAACAGTTTGAATCAGCAAAAGATGTAGATGTTGCTGAGTCGTCTTCCCCGGTGATGACTGAATGAAGAACACGCCAGCCGGTGCAGCAGCAGTTGAACGACGATGATCGGACGATGACGGGCCGGAGTTTCTTTTTTTGATTTCTAGGGCTGCCTCCCTGCTTCTAAGCTCTTCTCTTCATATATATAGGCTTTGGGAACCCTTGGGAGTGTCCCAAACCTAGTAGAACTCGGTGAAATCCCAAGATTTTCGATTCCCAATCAAAACAGGAACCCATCTATTTTTCCGGCCAAAACTCGGATTTTAGGGCAAATTCTCCGGCGTAATCCTCTATTGTTTCACGTGTTTAGTCTTTTATCAATCTCTTCTAGCTTGTGGGGTACTTGGAATCGCAAAACAACTCAAAAATCTCGTGGATTTTAAGTGTACAGGACTGTCCAGGAACCTCCGATGAGTCCCGATCCGGCTCGGTTGAGTTGACTTGCTGGGTTGTCTCGGCCGATTCTAGGGTGCCCCTTATCCATTTCTGGGGTGCCAATAACACTTGTCCCGAGTGCCTTTATCACTTTTTGAGCCAATTTTTCCACAATCTTTATTCTTCTAATGTACCTACAAAAGCATAAAAACACGTAATAAGTGCAAAATCGAATACTAACTTAATAAAAACTAAGGTGCAGTTTAGACACTAAAATGTGTTTATCAAATACCCCCAAACTTACTATTTTGCTAGTCCTCGAACAAACTACTCTAAAAATAAAGTAAAAATCCTAACTCACTTTCGCAGGAATCGACTACATTTAGCGTATGCAGCAAACCGTTAAACCCCTAGGTGTCCCTAGTGGACGAGTTTTGTCTCGTGAGGGTTTACAAGAGGTATACCCACAAAACCTGAATCTAGATCTTAGCAACACTTGAACGATTAAGGGTATACACTAAACAAGCTAGTTAGTTGGCTACTCAGATATTCGGCTATAGGGACCATTACCCTTTATGGATCCAATCACTGTACACGAGTGTTAACTCAAGCATACTAAAATTTATATCTAAGACAACAGAGTTCTAATCAGACAGTTATCTAACCACCCATCACATGAAAAGACTTAGAAGATGGACGTAGACTGTAGAAGATCGCAAATGTTGACCAAGGCGAACGATGTGTCCCATATCTGTCTGAAGGTCAGTACCGAGATGAAACCTAGTGTGTCGAGATACTCCCCATTTATTTTCAACGGTTACTACTAACTAAAAAAATATTTACAAGTTCCCATGGATCCTGCGTCCCATTTATTTTCGATTTTTTTTTTCTTTTTTTTTTTTCGAATTTTTTTTTTTTTCTTCTGACACCTAATACATGTGTGTTTCCATGGATCCTGCATTCCACGCTTGCTTAGGTGACGGAGACAGGGGGACCACACACATAGCTCTAAAACACTAACGTATTATTCGTGTGGGGCATGATCTCAACACACTAAATGTCATTCCAGCGCTAATTAACATGTCGATGCTAGGACCCACCAATACTCTCAGAGAAACACGAAATTGCAAATAATAAAACATAACGTGATGTGGTGGTGACAACTATCATGTTATTTCTAACACCTGAACTCTGTCTCCTTTATGAATAGACCATCTAGCTGGGCACACCAATCCTTATAGCAAAATGGCTAAGTTTCCATCTACCTAGAGTGGTTAGTGTCACCCTGAATTGTTCACATGCTTCTAAATTCCAAATCTTATTAATCCTAAAAAGTCTCCCAATACCCCCAAACTTAAAATAAACAGTGTCCTCAATGTTTCTAAACACTGCACGAAAAGGAATTAGGGAAAGATATTACCGTGTCGCATGAGCATAAGTTACCTTCTTAAATCATATAGCAATAATCGGAACAACTGTGGATCATCTGAATCAAATAGTGTTATCCACAATAGAAGGAAACAACAGCAAGCTACGAAGATAAACAATCTGAACACACTTTCATCCCTATTTAGGTAAACCACATCGACCAGAGGATTGGTTTTTGGCAACTGAACTTCTTTCTGAACATGAGGATCAGTGGATCTAGCTCGAAGATGATCTTGTACAATGCCAGACGTGCATATGTCAGGTCCCAAGCTAGGGACCTTCCTAAGAGTTAATGGTATAGCACATGGAGAATCATAGTCACCCCAAAACTTAGAGTTTTCAGTGTCTCTAGATAGACTAATAACAATTTCCCTCATTTCCGGATCGTCAGATTCTCGAAAATAGTCAATTGCTTCTTCTAAATTACAATCCGGTGGTGCAGAACCTAACAAAGTGCTTACTTCATTAATAACACTGTCATTATCGCCATCAATTCTATAGTTGGCTAGGCATTTCTCTAATGGATCTTCTAATGGGTCGAGCCTACGCTGCATCTCCCTAGACGGTTTGGATTCCTCCTCTTAATGGATCTGGTGCATACAAACTGTTGGGCTAATTCCCTTAATATCTGCTATGGTCCATCCTAAAACTTTCTTATTGTCCTGAAGCACGGTTACTAGCCTATTCTCTTGGTCACTATCCAAATCTGAAGCTACAACCACAGGTAAGGTCTCTGATGGGCCTAACTCATCAAACTCTAATCCAAAGTGGGCTAGACATTTTTCTAACGGGTCTTCTATCAAAGTGTTTGGTAATGACTCCTGAACTGGGGTCTCTATCATGTTGACGGTTTCTAAGGTGGGGTCATCTAGCTCAGGTGGTTGATTACTAATGTTGAAGATATTCAGCTCAATAGTCATGTTACCAAAAGACAAGTTCATAACACCGTTACGACAGTTAATGATCGCATTAGATGTTGCTAAGAACGCGCGACCTAGTATAACCGGTATATGATTCTCTGGATCAGGCATAGGTCTGGTATCAAGCACAACAAAGTCCACTGGATAAATAAATTTATCCACTTCAATCAAAACATCCTCTATGACACCACGAGGAATTTTCACAGACCTATCAGCTAACTGCAAAGTCATCTGAGTCGGTTTCAAATCGCCTAGTCCTAGCTGGAGGTACACATGGTATGGCAGTAAGTTCACACTGGCTCCTAAATCGAGTAAGGCTCTTTCTACCCGGTAGTTTCCTATTGTGCAAGCTATGGTTGGGGAACCTGGGTCTTTGTACTTAAGGGCCGTACTACTTTGTATAATTGAACTTACATGACTAGCTAGAAAAGCTTTCTTATGTACGCTAAGTTTTCGCTTTCGCGTACACATGTCCTTAAGAAACTTGGAATAAGCAGGAATCTTCCTAATTGCATCTAATAATGGAAGGTTGATCGTGACTTTCTTAAAAACTTCCATTATTTCATTAAAATTGGATTCCTTCCTAGTAGGTGCTAACAACCTTGGGTATGGGGCTCTAGGCATGAAATCAGTTCTCTGAGGGGTTGCCTCAGGCTCGTCAGAGACTTTATCAGTCTCTTCAACTATTGGGTCAGGATGAACTACAGTTTGTTCACTAACGGGCCTAGTTACCTTGTTATCCACTACCTTACCATTCCTGAGGGTCGTAATTGCATTCACGTGACTGGATGATTTCTCCCCAGTCGACATTTCATTGACTCCTCTAGGATTGGGTTCGGGTTGACTAGGGAACCTACCAGGTTCTCGCTCTCTCAGAGCCGCAGCAATGTCACTAACTGAGGTTTGTAAACTAGAAATAGCTCTTTCTATGCTCTGGAATCTCTGCTCATACTTATCGTCATTGCTGGGCTGAGTTGGACCAGCCGAATTCTTATAACTGAAGCCTGGAGGACCTTTAGCATTACTAAACTGACCTTGAGCCTGGCCTTTCGACCAGGAAAGGTTCGGGTGGTTTCTCCAGCCAGGGTTATGAGATTCCGAATACGGGTCGAACTTTCTATGGTTATCAAATCTAGTGTTATCATAAAGAGAAAAAGCCTGCTCTTCGAATTGGTTGGGCTCTGAACTACTAGCTTGATTCATTTCGACCAGTTCTAGCCCTCTAGATAAGGCTTCTATTTGGGTCTTTGGATCAAAAGATCCTTCTACCCTATTAACATTTCATCTTCCTAGAAGAATTGTTCTTTTTGGCTCCTTAATGCTCTTCCACTGCTGGGTCTTTTTGGCGATGTCACTTAGAAGTTTCATCGCCTCAGCAGGAGTCTTACTGTCGAACCCTCCGGTTGACAAAGACTCGACCAAGGTTATAGATGCGTAGTCCAAACCCTCATAGAGGATCTGAACTAGCCTTAACTCCTCTGTTCCTTGGTCTGGGCATTGGGACAATAAGTCATTGAACCTTTCTATATACACATACAGAGACTCTCCCTCTAGCTGGGAAAACGTGCATATTTTCTGCCTAACAGACGAAATTTTGTTCCTAGGGAAGAACTTCTGAATAAAAGCTGAAGTAAGTTAGGCATAGGTTTCAATTGACTGAGGAGACAAGAGGTATAGCCACGACTTGGCTTTGTCTCTTAGTGAAAAGGGAAATAGTCTGAGTTTAATAGACTCGTCATTCAAGTCTCTAATCCTGATTGTGCTACATATTTCCTCGAATTCCCTAACATGAAAATAAGGATTTTCGTTTTCTTTTCCTAAGAATAATGGAAGCATCTGGATGATTCCGGGTTTCAGTTCGTAGCTCGCTTCAGTAGCGGCTAACTTGATGCAAGATGTACGTGAGGTCCGGGTCGGATTCAACAAATCCTTCAGAGATGACATTGCTGACACGGTCTCGGGAGTGACTAGTTCACTCTCAGTTGGCTTCTCAAGGTTAAGGTGAACTACCAGTCTTCCACTAATTAACCTACCTTGAGGGTCTCTATCCCAAGTTCTCCTTAAGGGCGTTCTTGGCATGCAAAAATTAAATCCTAACAAGCAATTAATCAAACACAATCGTGCCCTGACTCAACCACATCAAACCTAAATCTAGCAAACAACAAGCATGATGGCTTACTTAGATTGTTTCTAGACCAGCTTCTATTCTTTCAAAAGGAAACTGGTTACAATTTTAGCAAACCTCTTAGAACGATCTGAATTAGATTAAGTCGAAGAGAAACAGGATAAGCTCTAAGGAGCTTTGATAACCCTGTCTCTTTGGCACTTTTCCCTGGGTTACAAGGCGGCTCTAATCAACTTAAAATAATCTTCATGAACTTCGAGTTAGGATAATAAAGTAACCAGTACAGTCCTTTTGAACGATTTTCCAATAAGCTCGATACCTATAGGTTTCTTTCTAGTCAAGATTTTAGGCTTAGGTTCGCGTAGGTTTCCTTTTCCTAAAGCGGGCAAGAAGGAGACGGTGATGAAATCCGAAACCTTATCTTGTATGGCCAGGCCTTGACCTTTACTATGCAAAAATTAAAGTCCGTATTCAGTCCTCAACATATATGCATACAAAGGCGTCCAGAAAACCCACTGACAGGAGATTCGTGGGTTGGTCGAAGTTTACCTCCCGTACCAGACGGGCGATGAACCGTTGAAGTCGAATCGGGCCACTAATATCCTTTTCAATAGTGTGCGAACCCGAGGGGCCGATACAATATCGTAATTGTCGTCCTTCCCTGCACACAGTTTGATATTTAAAACTACCCTTCCGTAGGGTTTAAAAATAATAAAATGTCCAAAAATGTCCGAAAATAAAAGAAAAATTACAGAAATAATAAAAACCCTAATACAATTTTCTCAACGAATTAAAACTAATTAAAATAAACTAAAAATCTAATTAAGAAAAATAAAATCTTCGATCTTCTTTTTCGTTCTTTAAGTTTTTTCCCTTTAACTCCAAGTCTTTAGCTTTAATTCCAAAACTTTGGCTTACTCCCTTTCGATCCAAAATTCAAACTGTAGCAAAAAGAGAAATACCAAAAGAAACATAAAATAGAACAAAGTAAAATAATAAAACTAAAAATAAAAACCTAAAAAATAAATCAAAAACTCTAAACCTAAAAACAAGTCCGCGTCGGCGCCAAAAATTGATGTGTTTTAGAATAGTGGTAAAAAGTGTTCGTTTCTCGAACTTGTGAAGGTAATGATTTTAGAAAATAATTGACTTAATATAATTAAATAAAATCCAGGAAAATAAACTAAAGATGATTTTTAGAAAATATGGAGAAAACCAGGAATCAGGAATCAGTTATTTCCAACAATTTATGTGATTAATCATGCAATTCTTTTAAATAAATTAAGCTCAAATATTGCCAAAATAGGTTTATATGCAAACAAGCAGAGGTAAATCACAAGCATGGGACATCAGAGGTTGTCAACCCAGCATGACCCATCAAACAAAAACACCAGAATGAAAACTGTTTTTCTATTTCAAAACTATACAATTTTAACAAGTAAAGAATTATAAATAATTAATTAAAAATAGACTTACCACATAAAATTGAGAGAAAAACCTCCTCCATCATCCCAGTAAATAAACTTAGCTCATGGTGGAGAAAACTTGCTCAAAAGATCTCTTCATTGCTCAAAATATTGATTACAAGGTTGAATAATGGTGCAACAGCTGAACAGAAACGTTTATAAGTGTAACCAGAGATGGTTCAGCTGTCACAGAAAGTTTTAAGCAACAAAGGTAAGGAAAGAATAGGCAACAGAATAATTTGAATCAGCAACAGATGTAGATGTTGCTGAGTCGTCTTCCCCGGTGATGACTGAATGAAGAACACGCCAGCCGGTGCAGCAGCAGTTGAACGGCGATGATCGGACGTTGACGGAGAGTGCCGGAGTTTCTGTTTTTGATTTCTAGGGCTGCCTCCCTGCTTCTAAGCTTTTCTCTTCATATATATAGGCTTTGGGAACCCTTGGGAGTGTCCCAAACCTAGTAGAACTCGGTGAAATCCCAAGATTTTCGATTCCCAATCAAAACAGGAACCCATTTATTTTCCGTCCAAAACTCGAATTTTGGGGCAAATTCTGCAGCGTAATCCTCTATTGTTTCACGTGTTTAGTCTTGTATCAATCTCTTCTAGCTTGTGGGGTACTTGGAATAGCAAAACAACTCGAAAATCTCTTGGATTTTGAGTGTACAGGACTGTCCAGGAACTTCCGATGAATCCCGATCCGGCTCAGCTGAGTTGACTCGCTGGGTTGTCTCGGCGGATTCTAGGGTGTCCCTTATCCATTTCTGGGGTGCCAATAACACTTGTCCCGGGTGCCTTTATCACTTTTTGAGCCAATTTTTCCACAAATCTTTATTCTTCTAATGTACCTACAAAAGCATAAAAACATGTAATAAGTGCAAAATCGAATACTAACTTAATAGAAACTAAGGTGCAATTTAGACACTAAAATGTGTTTATCAATATGTTTTTATATACTCCCTCCCTCCCACTTTAGACGAAGGGGAGGACTTTTAACGCAGATTAAGAAAGAAGAGAGATACTAAATCTTTTCAAGAAATACCCTTAATTATACTTCCAACTTTTTCTAATTTTTAGGGTCTATTCTTTAACGTGAATCAAATATATAATGGAGTATACGTTTATACTATTTAGAAAGTTGAGGCAATAGTGTTTTTTAAGTTAGTGCATGATATTGAGGTAGGGATAAATCAGGAATGTTTAGGGGAGAAAAAACCTTCATCTAATTTGGGACTTGAAAAAACACCTTTCCCCTTCATCTAAAATAGGACGGAGGGAGTATGTTTTTATTTTCTAAGGTTCTGTTGTTGAGTTATGTAAAGAGGCCGAGTTAAGTATGCTTACTGGATGTGTTGCTAATAAAATGCAGCTATTAGTTCGATAGCATCTGGTCCGGAGACCTTAATTGATACATAAAGTACAGATGGAAAGTACTTAAAGTAGCGTTGGCCCATGTTCAAATATTTTTTAAGATACTACCACCTTCCCGGTGTATTTGAGAAGATAAAGCAGTAAGGGCGGTGTTGGTAGCATTGTATACCTTAAAGGTACATACACATATGCTCTACCTTGCTAAATTGTTGCTTTTTCATTGATTTATCTCTTCTTGTTTTCTTCTTTTGACTTGAAAGACTATTATGATGCGCATAAACAAGGAAATGTTGGTGACGATTGATAACCGGAGGCGAGGTACTACAAACTGAGAAGAGGACAAGTTTGTGAAAGGAAAAGCTTTCTCATATAAAAGGAAAAATTACTTAGCTAAAATAGAGAGAATGAAAGAATAAAGAATAAAAATTTGAATACCAAAACCTGCCCAATGATATTAGGACAATAAAAAAAAGAAACTGACAGTGGCCGTGCGATTTTGACTTTTTCAAGGTGATTGGGGTTTTCGATTTCAGCCTCCATAGAGATTCTTCCACCAGATCCTGGGTTCTAAACAATGATTCATCTTTCCCTGCTTTAAATTCTCATCCTCCTGCATATGATTCTCTTGTTAACAACCCTGGAATTCTGGATAGTGTGAACAACACAAGATCAAATTGGAGTGGTGCTGTTAATAGACCAAGAACAATCTTTCCGAGTTCTTCGGATGATCTCTGCTACCGGCCACCAGTAATGGTTGATGGGGAACTCGTAGCTAGAATTAGCGATCCTGCTTTAGCTGATCACAGAAAGGAGTGTGAACAGCTAGTGGTAGGGGTTTTGCTGGTCGAAGGCTTCATTACCATGTGGTGAAAACAGCTATTGAGAAAGCATGGAACATCAAGGGAAATCTGACCATGACTGTTCATGGTGAAAAAGATTTCATACTCAGATTTTCTCTAGAAGATGACAGAGTCACAGCTCTAGAATATGGGCCGGTATTCATCTCTCGTACTCCTTTTTTTGTTAGAGGTTGGGTTCCCTTTATTGAGCAAGAACTGGAGAACATCCAATCTATAGTGTGTGTAGAGGTGAATCCTAATTCAGAACTGAAGAATGCTATATCTGTAGTGTTTGACGATGACTCAAAATGCATAGTGGATATTGAATATGCCTGGAAGCCTGCACAATGCAGTACATGCTCGACCTTCTGCCACAGTGAAGAAATGTGCCCAAAGAAGGTCAGGGAGAAGGTTATCACTCTTCCCTCTACCATGTATGTCTCTAAGGTACAGTTGGATACTACCCAATCCTATGAGGTCATAGCATCCTTCATATTGGTCAAGGGATGGTGATAGATGATAGAGAGTGGCAGCCGGTTACCAATAAGAGGAAGGGTATGAAAGCTGGTAATGATGAGAAGTCAGTTAATGTTGGGTTTGATCCCATATCCTTCCCTGAGGTCCCTTCAGCTTTGAAACAAATAGAGTGCAGATGACTATGAAGCACAATGGCTCCGCAACTATTGTTAATAACTCATTTTCTATACTTGAAGATGGTGGAGCTTCTGAGGTGTTGGAGAATATGGATGACACTACCAATACTACCTCATGTTGTAACATCTTAACTCCTCCTGTTTTGTCTGGCATTGAAATAAAGAATGGGAAGGGTGCTAAATCTTGTGGGAACCCACAGGGAGACCCTAAAAACAACATTGCTAAATCTAGTAACCATCATCTAGGAATCAAGAGTTCTGACCTCAAAAAGGCGGGTCGGATTAGACAAGCTCCTTACAGACTTGTCTCTAATGAATAATATAGGATGCTGGAACACCAGAGGGCTCAATGACCCTCTGAAGCATGTAGACGTCAGGAATTACATAAATAATAATAGATTAAAGATTTGTGGTTTAGTTGAAACTAGAGTTCAAGCTTTGAATAAATATAGAATTAGGAATAACATCCTCCCTAGTTGGTCTTATTTGGACAATTACACTCATCATGACCTGGGAAGGATCTGGTTGATGTGGGATCCTAATTTTGTGAAGGTTAACTTACTTCTCTGCACTGATCAAGCTATATTTTCTAAAGCTTCTTATCAGAATGGCCCCTGGTTTGTTATCACTGTTGTGTATGGCTTCAATACTGAGGAACAAAGAGAATCTCTATGGTCTAGCATCAGAAGGTTTGATGAGTCCAACAACTTGGCTTGGTGCTTGTTGGGGAACTTCAACACCTACTTATATTCTCATGAGAAGGAAGGGGGTGATCCGGTGGCGCAGACTTCTATGGCCAATTTTCAAGGTTATCTACAAGACTCTCAATGGTTCGACTGACCCTCAATTGGTTGCTTTTCCACATGGTCAAATAAGCAAGATGTTCCCACTAGAATTATTGGCAAGTTGGATAGACTGTTTATTAACTTGGATTCGCTTGACTGCTTCACTGACTCTCTTTCTGAATTCTTCACTAGTGGCATCTCAGACCACTCCCCTATGATGATCAGTGTGTTTGCTGAAAGGGGGACTGGACCCAAAGCGTATAGATTCTACAACACATGGGCTGAAGAAACTGATTTCCTGGTTGTTGTTGATTTTGCCTGGAGCATTCCTATCCATGGCACGCCAATTTATAGGTTTGTCACCAACTAAAGAATGTGAAGACCCAACTGTCCATTTGGAAGAAAAGAAGATTCTCAAATTTCGATACCCAAGTGGCAGATGTTAAGACAAGCATGGCTCATGTTCAGAAAGATCTCCAAGTCACCCCTTTGTGTCCCACCACCATCAATTCTGAAAGGGTAGCAGTTAAAGAGTATTCTAGGAAGGCCAAACAACAAGAGTCTATGAAGAAGCAACAATCGAGGGTTCAGTGGCTAAAGCTAGGGGACAGCAATACTCCTTTCTTCCATAACTCTATTGTGGAAAGAAGAGCTAGGAACAGAATTTTGGTTCTCTATGATTCGCTTGGAAACAGACTTACTTCTGATGAGGACATTGCTAGGGAATGCGTGGCCTACTACTCTGATATTTTTGGCCAACATTTAGTCACCCCTATTGATCTCAATGTTTAGAATCAGATATTGCCTCTTCACACTAACTTTGAGGAAGATGCTAATGATTTAGTGCGGCCAACCACAAATGATGAGATTATCCATGCTCTTTCTACAATAGGCTCGGACAAGGCTCCGGGGCCGGATGGTTTCTCCTCCTACTTCTTCAAGTGTTGCTGGAGGATCATTGGGAATGACTTCATTAAAGTTGTCAAGATCTGCCTCTCTAGTGCCAAACTTCTGGGTGAGGTAAATGCTACTTTCATCACTCTTATTCCAAAGTCTTCTAATGCCTCTTCCTTAAATGATTTCAGACCCATTACCTGTTGTAATGTCATGTATAAGTGTATCGCTAAAATCTTAAATATTAGACTCAAGCATGTTGTGAAGAAGGTGGTTAGACCTTATCAGTCTGCTTTCGTTTCCGAAAGATCCATATAGGACAATATCATGCTTGCTCATGAGATGCTAAGAAATTACCACAGGAATAATGGTACCCCCAGATGTGCTATGAAGATAGATTTAAGAAAGGCATATGATTGCATCAGGTGGGATGCTCTGCTTATAACCTTGAAGAAGTTTAACATCCCTAAGAAGTTCATTGACTGGATTAGTATGTGCATCACCTCCCCTAAGTTCTCAATCATGGTGAATGGGTCTGCCCACGGTTACATAGAAGGAAGGAGAGGTTTTCGTCAAGGTTTCCCTCTATCTCCATATCTTTTCGTTTTTCTTATGGAAGTCTTTAACTCTCTTATGCTCAATCATGTAGCTCTGGGATTGTTTACTCTTCACTCTTAGTGTAAAGATCCCATTGTTACACATCTGTGCTTTGCGGATGACCTCCTGGTTTTCATGAATGGTAATGTGCAGTCAGCCATCTCCCTAGCTATTGCCCTTGTAATTTTCTCTGCTAGGACTAGGTTAGTAGTAAACAACGACAAGAGCAACATCTTCTTATCTTCTGTGGATAGCACTGCTGCTTTTAGCATAAAATTTATGCTTGGTTTTGAAGTGGGCTCCCTTCCTGTAAGATATCTAGGCCTCCCCTTGTTGTCTACTAGACTAACTCATTCGGATCGCTTATCGTTTTTTGACCATGTCCACACCAGGATTAAAACTTGGAAAGATCGTGCCCTACGTTTTTCTGGTAGAGTTCTGCTCATAGAGGCAGTTCTGAGCAGTATGCTGGTTTTCTGGACTTCCTGCTTTGTTCTTCCTAAAAGAACGATCAACTGCCTTAATGTTATCTTCAGGAAGTTTATTTGGGCAGGTATTGATCTTAATTACAAGCATCCAGTTTTCAAATGGCATACAATCTTCCATCCCTATAAGGAAGGTGGTCTGGTTATTCGGTGCATTGAGACTACCAACATAGGTGCTAACCGTCGTCACATCTGGTACATTGTGAGCAACAAGGATACCTTATGGGTTAACTGGGTCTACAAGAACCTCATCAATAAAAAAGAGTTTTGGAATTTAAAGGCTCCTGCAGATTGCTCTTGGTGCTGGAGACGCATTCTTGATCACAGAGATACGGCCGCAAAGTTCACTCTCTATCTGATTGGCAATGGGGATAGCACTAAGCTCTGGAAAGACAAATGGATCCCTCAAGGTAACCTTCTCAGCTTTTTTCCGCCACAGGTGACATATGACACTTTTCATCATGCTGATGCTAGGGTTAGTAGTTGTTTGGTGAATGGATGTTTTCTCCTAATCTGTCTAATGCTCTTGGTAACTCCACCCTGGACATTATAAATTTCAAAAACTGACCCTCTGATACAGGACAAAGTTGTTTGGACAGCGGGCAATTCCGGTGTGTATACCCTCAAAGATACTTATATTGCCCTCAGGAGCCAGAGGAACTGCACTGATTGACATCAACTGGTCTGGTTCCCTAACTGTATTCCTAGACATTGCTTCATTGTCTGGCTTGCTCTTTACAGAGGTTTAAAGACCAGATACAAACTTCTCTCTTGGGGTATGCCTGTGGATCCTATATGTGTAATGTGCAATCTTATGCTGGAGGATGATTATCACATGTTCTTCAACTATTGCTATGCCACTAATATCTGGAATACACTGCTAAGTATCATGGGGCTAAGAGATACTAGCCACACAAATTGGGATGAGAAGACAAAGTGCTGTGTTCATCATTTGAAAGGTGCAAAGGCTGAAGGCATCACCAGTAAGCTTTGTTTTAATGCTTTTGTCTACCATATATGGTGTGAGAGAAACAGAAGAATCTTTACCAAAAATTCCATGCCTCTTCAGTTGCTCTTCTACAAAATTATGGAGGAAATAAGCTCAAGATGGCCTCTTGCTCCTTTACTATGCCTGACAGCAACGAGAATAGAGCCTTGTCATCCATGTGGAGCTTTGACCCAAGCTTCACTGTCACTATTCATCTTACATGTGCTTGGATAAAGCCTGAGGCTGGGGAGGTAGCTATCAACACTGATGGCTCACTTACAGATGTGAGTGCTGGGTTTGGGGCCATAAGCAGAGATGAGAATGGAGAACCTTTGGATGCAGTTGCTGGGAGCTCGAGACCTTCGTCTATTACTCTCCACGAGCTTCAAGGTGTGGAAGCCGTCCTCAAGCTTGCTGAAACCAAACATTACCCCCAGAGTTTCACTAAGAACTGATTCAATGACTGTCACAAAGTATCTGTTGAATGACACTGTCAAACCTCTTTGGTACTATCACCACATATGGGAGTCGATCAAGCGGCTAAGGACCAAGTTTTTAACTATTTCTGTTCAGCACACCTATAGAGAAGCTAATAAAGCGGCTGACTTGCTTGCTAGCCTGAAACCAAACGGAGAATTCGTGGAAATTGCACCTTACTCGTTTGCCGAAGATTTAAAGAATATAATTTTTGAAGATGTTGTAGGAACATGACCCACTTTTGATACTTAAGAAGATTGAAATGACCTTGATGGTAGGAGACCAATACAAACGCATCAACCCAAATTCTACAAATCAGAAACATCAACAATTCTGCTTACTGATTCCGTTCTTTTCAATTCAATTCAATAACATGTGCTAAGCATTCGAATCACTTCATGTTCCGTCTATTAAACCCAATTCTTCTCTATCTTGGATTGAGAAATTAGGGCAAACTCTGGGAGAATTTTCTTCTGGGGAATAATGAGGGCGAGAAGAGTAATGGGTTTAATGGAAGGAAAACGATGGCATGTTCCTCGGTACTTCAGTGATGGAAAGGGAAGAGTTGCTGAAATTGTTCAACCTCAAACGAGAACGAGCTGGAGCATTCTTTTTCTGCGTCTCAGGATATCTTTTGGACAACACAGGGAGAATAATTCAATTAACTGCGTTCTATCTCAAGAGGTAATTGGTATACTAAATTCATGAACTAATTACTTTTAGATGGAATTGTTGATGTTGGAGGTTAACAACTAGTAGTGTTACAAATGATGTTGGATTTGCACTTACCTAGCTATATATAATTGTTCTTGATGTTCCACTCAAAATACCAGTGATTCCTATCATTCTTGGGTGGGTGTGCAATATGCCCATCCAAAATAAACTGCACCATAAACATTCAACTGTACTCTTTCGAGTTCTTGATAATCCATCTGAGACCCGTTGGCTACTCTCCATTCATTCACCCGGTCCCCTCTATTCATTTCCATTAAAATTCATTATTAATTTCCAATCGCTAAACGAACTACTTCTCTTGTTTCGTAACAAAACAGGCAAATAGTGTATACATGAGAATTTCAAAGGAAGTTTAATGAGAACAAGCTTTTACCAATAAACACCAGTGGTCCATTAGCAGCATTTAGTGATTCCACTTGACTCTGCCTGCCTGCTTTTATGTATGAACTGGATATTTCTCCATTGTGCTCATATTAGCAAAGAAATTATCAAAGAGATTGTAGTAGTGCAAATCCACCACCTCTGACACATTATTACATAAGCTGTAGATGAACGGTTTCTCACAATTTGGTATGCCTTTGAGTAGCATGATACTAAGATATCAAGAGAAACGCCAGAAGCGATGGTTCATTCAAGAGTGCAATCCCCAATAGAGCAGGGCGGTTTCATACCTGCAAACAAAATATATGGTTTTGGCTAGCTTTGATATCATGTTGTTGTTTGTTTCTTTGATTGTTAGAACAATTACAGGTTTAATTGGGTTCATGTTTTTTCCTTTATGATTTTGGTTCATGTTTTTTGTTAATAGGATAATTGATTTTGTTTATGGAGAATCATCATCTAATCAAAAACATGAGCTTGATCTACTGATGATATATTAGGATTAAAGTAGAACAGGCAATGATTTTTGGAGAAGCATGGCGATCTAAGTAAGGGGTTTATCAGTCTTTTTAAGTGTCAAAAGTGGGCCATGTTACTGACTTAACCACTGAATTAACAGAATGGGGTTTTTGTAAAGTGGGGGTGGCAGTTTAAGTGAATTTTTAAATAGGGAGTGTAGTCAAAATTGTCCTAGTATTTACCATTGATTTAGGAAAATATGTGGAAGTCAGAAAGCGACTACTAACTCTACCTAGAACATAAAAAGATGTAGTCATGGATAAGATAAGAGAATATATACCAAAAACAAAAGGTAGACTGTAGGAGGGGGTAAGAGAGCACAGAACAGAAGAATTAATGGCCATTGTCTCATATATGTTGTTTATCTTTTTAGTTGTCATAGATATTAAAATTGCATTATCAAACACTAGTACTCTACTAAAATTCAACAGAGAGGATTTCCCAGCTGACTTTGTATTTGGTGCTGGAACTTCAGCTTATCAGGTTCACTCTCTTCCCCCCTCCCTATCTCTTTTATTATCTTGTTGTTGATGAGGCTATCTATAATTATGAATGTTTTTTAGGTAGAAGGAGCTGCAGCAGAGGATGGAAGATCACCCTGTTTATGGGATATCTACACTCACGAGGGTCAGCTTATTTTATTTAAAGATTATGGCCTGAATTAGATTCTGTTAATGGTAGCTAACAACAGAACAAAAATTACTGACGTATTTTTTTCTATACAACACAGTGATTTTCTGGGGACATGCATGTGTGGCTTTATGTTTTGACAACTTATAGTTTTCTTATTAGTAACCCAGAAGCAACAGGCCAACCATGATATTTATGTTTTCTAGCTATCATTGTATGTACTACATGTAGGTAAGACAGCTGACCACAGTACGGGAGATGTAGCCTCTGATGGGTATCACAAATACAAGGTAAAGCTTTGTTCTTTGCTGCGGGATCATGATCAGGATGATCTTCAAAATTAAATCAACATTCAAATAACTTATAAGAATTTGTTGAGTTAATAAATTCAATTTATATTATGCAATGTGATGCAGGAAGATGTGAAGCTAATGAGCGAATTAGGTCTTGAAGCTTATAGGTTCTCCATTTCTTGGTCAAGACTTATCCCAGGTATATCTACATTCCACCACTGGAGGTTGATATTAAATTCATTTTTTTAATTTAATTGTAATGGTTAATTTTTTTTCAACCTTATGTAGGTGGAAGAGGGGCCATTAATCCAAAGGGTCTTGAGTATTACAATAATCTTATTAATGAGCTAATCGCTCAGGGTACGATAACTGAAATGCACATTATTAAATGAGTTGTATACCTTCCTAAATCCGACAACGTATCTATAATACATAAATTAGGCCTAGTTGAAGATAATGCATGGTCATTGCAGTACAATAATTTGTTTGATTTTGATATGAACAGGAATTCAACCACATGGTACTCTCTACCATTTGGATCTCCCTCAAATTCTTGAAGATGAATATGCAGGGTGGTTAAGTCCAAAAATTATGTATCTAAATTCTAACTTTTCCTTAAATGTTGTTTAATTTGGAATTTGAATACTTATCTGCGTGCTTAATTTTAAGGTATGTAATTACCTTCCCAACTTTTCGTTACTATCATTATGCAGTGAGGATTTCACAGCCTTTGCAGATGTTTGCTTTAGAGAATTTGGTGATAGAGTTTCACATTGGACTACCATTAATGAAGCAAATATAATGAGTATAGCCTCGTACGATAGCGGTATATGGCCCCCACAGCGGTGCTCGTACCCGGGTGGTGTTATCAATTGTACGGCGGGAAATTCCTCTGTTGAACCATACATTGCAATGCACAATGTCTTACTAACACATGCATCAGTTGCAGCAATCTACAAAGAAAGATACCAGGTATGTACGCATGATAAATCCTTATTCCTCAATTAAATTTTTAGTTAACTTCAACGAGGATATTCATATCCGAAACGTTGAATTTGAGTCCGACTGAAATGCAGGGCAAAGAAAAGGGTATGATAGGGATGAACATTTATTGTTTTTGGTGTACTGCTTTTTCGAATTCTAGTTCAGATATTATAGCAGCTCAAAGAGCCAATGACTTCTACATAGGATGGTAAGAAAATTCTCATAATTTCAACATTTGTAAATTTAATTACAATATCATTGTCATCTATAACATCTCAATTATTCCTATTCACATAGGGTAATGAACCCTCTTGTATATGGAGGTTATCCTGAGATAATGAGAGAAAAAGCTGGTTCTCGACTCCCATTTTTCACAAAACAAGAATCCGACCTCTTAAAGAAATCGTGGGATTTCGTCGGGTTAAACCATTATTTCACGGTTTATGTTAAAGATGATTCGAATAGTTGGAAAACTAGTCCTCGAGATTATAATGGTGATATGGGAGTTAAAATTGCAGGTATATGATCATATCATTAAAATGGGTTAGATTTATGCATGAAATTAACATGACTAATTTCAGCAATGTTGTCAATTCTGTCACTCGATGTGCAGGTACCAAAGACGATTCGCCTGCTAGTCAATTTGTTCCTGGTTCCTTGCCACCCAACCCTTCAGGTTTGCTGAGTTTGCTTAACTACATGAAGGACTCTTATGGAAATCCTCCCGTCTATGTTCAAGAAAATGGTAATTATTCTAAAATTGTGGTCGTATCCCTAACCACACTTTCCTTATAATTGTGGTCTTTTCGTGTCTTAGTGTAGTTCAGATTTAAGTGATAAATCGATGAAGGAATATTACATTGTTTTGTATAATTAGGTTTTGGAGCACCTCATAACGAGTCTCTCAATGACACTGCAAGGATCAACTTTGTAAACGGGTTCATTGAAAACATACTAAAGGCAATCAGGTTAAAATTAACTTATCATCTGTGATTAAGTAAGGTATTCATTAGTACGCCATCACGGCATCACCTAAATCCAAAGAAATAATATAAATATGATTTTTGTGTACAGAAATGGAGCAAATGCAAAAGGATACTTTGTGTGGTCATTCTTAGACGTTTTTGAGGTATTATCCGGATATCAATCACGATATGGACTTGTTCACGTCGATTTTGATAACAAAGAGTTGAAGAGAACACCAAAATCATCAGCTCTATGGTACTCTAATTTTCTCAAGACCGGGAAGAATAACATACCTGGTATACACCTAAAGAAGAAGAATGAGAAGATTTGGAATTCTGAATGATGAACTGGATTAGAGAAATATTCCGATTCTTCACAATAATATTCTGACATTGACATATTCACTTAACTAATATTCCCTTCGTTTCAACAAAAGTGTTACTATCACTTTTTCATTTTAACCTAAAAAGATTAAAATGAAAAGGTGATAATAACACTATTATTGAAACGGAGGGAGTATTATTTATTTTGTGAAAAAATAAAATGAAGTTACACTATTAATTTTCTACGTGCTGTCTAACAATGGGAGTACAATTCAATTCTAGATCCCTGTTTAGACACAATGAAACTTTTCAATAACGTGTTGGGTTCTACCTTGCTTATCATCTCGCTTAAGAACCTTCACTACCACGTATGTCCCATCATCCAGAATAGCTCTATCTATACGCCCAAATCCACCTTCCCAGAGTATTCTCGTATCATTAAAGTTTGTTTTTTTTTTTTTGTACAAATCATGAAAGTTATTAGATGCTTTCTCTATTTCACCTTCACTGGAAGTCTTTGTGGATCATGCATGTGTCGATGCTTAAGGTAAATGACATCGATGCAGAACTGGGCCACTTCCATACACCATAGATCCAACTGCACATGCAATATGATTTCAATTTAAAACCTTATCCAATAGAGTAGAGTAGCAATACTAATGAACCGGCACAGGACCAATACTATACCGGCGAAGTCACTAGAGGTCTTCTAAAAATGATCTCCAGAGGTCTTCCAAAAATGATCTCCCTGCTGGTGCCTTCCACCATCCTAGAATTTAAGGGGTGTTTTTTTGAGTGAATATATGGTTCCCGTGACAAAAAAAATCCTAGAAACAAAGTCTTGGTCTATATTTAGGAACTGTTGCAGAAATATGTCTATTGTTGTTTTGAATGCCATTATCCAGAGGGTTCAGAACATTCAAATTAACGTCTGGAAGAACTGTCACGTCACCTCGGGATTTCAAGCATGAATTCGGATGGGTTTTGTATTTGACAAATATCCATTGGCAACTCTAGTTCACACTTTTTTGGTGCACACTTGCCTATGTCTCCATCTGCACACCTTAATCACCTTGGAACGGAGAACTCATTGTGGTGGTTACTGGTGATTACTGTCTACCGGACCGCTGCCAGTAGCAGGGGCCTAGCCAGGTTTTGAAGGAAGGGTGAGCAAAAACTGTTGCCAAGTTGGATAGGGGGGCGAAAATGGGCTTAGGAACTCATTTTATGACGAAAAAAAGAAAGCCGAAAATAACAACAATTGGGCTCGGAGGTCAGCTGGGCTGGGTGTGCAGCTGGCTCTGCCCCTGGCCGGTAGTTCACACCTTATTTGGTGCACACTCGCGTACGTCTCCATGTACACGCCTTAATCAACTTGGAGCGGAAAATTCATTTTGTTGAATACGAGCTAATAGGGAGGGGAAAAAGAAGTAATGGACCAGCTGCCAGTAGACAGTTTCGTATGCCATCTCCACCAGTATGGCTTTCTATTCGTATGTGATATGAATATATGATAACAAAAGGCAGCTTCCGGATGTAATTAACAAATCATTATACATTATAACAAATCTTGATAAATTTTCTAACACCCAGATATCGGAAAAATTAAAAATCATTTTGAGAATCGTTGTTAAAGTGATTGCTCATCAGTTCCTGATAGTATAAAATGAGAATGTGAAAAATGGCAACTATGGAAGCCCATCTTCATAATTGGTTTGCAAAGAAATGATTGAGACCTGTGAGGATGTGAGATCATTGGTTAGGACTCCTTGTCCTTTTATTGGCGAGTGTTTTTGGATTATGGACAACAGGGGAGCCAGGACTAGTTTCATCGTAATAGCAATAAAACTCCCTCTTTTGCGAGAGGGCAACACTATGCAAAGAAAATCTTCTACATTCTTTCACTTGGGCGGATGAAAGTAACAGTAAAATGTTCATTACTCAACGTCTGATAGACCTATCAGAGTGTAACGTTCAATGGGTGAAGTAACATGTACTAATGTTCTCATATTTGCATTGATTTCCATTTAGAAAAACAGAAACTAAGGACTGTCAGAGGTTACCACTCCAAATGTAAGTACAGACAACTTATCTAGTACAATAATGGACATATACAATTCTTTTTATCAAAGGACTGGGGGGTACTTCATAATGGAAATGATACAAACTCTGGATAGAAAATACTAATGAACAACTTAAGCTAAGGTGAAAACCATTCATTTGATGTAACCTGTACCAAGAAAAGATGTTCAACTAATCTTTCATAAATCTATTTTCACTTGTATTCGCTCAATTTTTGGATTCCCTCCTTTGATATCTCCCTTTTTCCCTCCTTAAATCGCCTTATCCAGGAGCCCAGTGACAAGAGATTGGTGATAGGTGCATAATTCACACATATAAAGTAGTTTTTCCTGAACC
>JAJJMC010013372.1:399301-415576 GCA_023531435.1 Papaver californicum
TGATTGATAACATGTTGGATGATTGAAGATGAAACCTCTAACCAATGATTTCTCTCTTATTTCATAACCTTAATCACTTACGTTTTTACTTATTTGCTTTAGTTTAATTTAGCTTAAAACACGATTAAAACCCCCTTTGCTACTTACTTACATGACTGAAAATACACATACATTGCTGCCTCCTTGTGGGAACGAACTTGTTCTTACTCCTATACTTCATTATATTTTGAGAGAATAAGAACTCAATTATTTTGGTTGATTTCGACACGACCAATTGGTCACTTTGTTGATCTTCTTAAGCAAATCCAAATACCTTGTAGACTGTTAGATATAACCTTTAAGAATTTCATGGTTATTCAAGACAACCTTTAAGAATATGAATCTGTTAATTTACCGTGAAAGAGTAGCTTGTAGTTTATGAACAACATATGCAGTTGCTAAGTTATTTTCTTTATTACCTATTTATAAGAGTGACAATATCTTACTAGTTTCATACATATTCCAACAATTGCTCACATATTTATTGAAACTTAACCTTCTTACATGTTTTACATAAGTAGTATCTGCTTCCAATAGATTCTGGTTTTGTAGAAGTGAGCAGCTTCATCTTACCATCACAATATGGATCTGTGCATGGTAAGAGGTTGGTTCTGCAGTTATAGGCCATGTGATCAGCTTCCCCACATGAGTATCAATAAAATTGCTTCTCTTTTAACCACTTTTCATCATCTGGTAAAGTTGGTGGAATAGGTGGTGGAATACCTTGGTGTGAAGCTACATAAGCATCTAACCAGATGAAAACTCCACAGTAGTTGCACTTCACATAAGGTTGAAATCCAGTATTTCCTTTTTTTGCTTTTCTAAGAAACAGGTACCCCTTGCAGTTGGTTAGTGTGCATTTTCTACCTTCCTAAGGACAATCTCTGGCAACATGACCAGCACAAATACAAAGAAAACACTTGGTAATTGGTGATGATCTTGAACCCTCCATACTGGTTGTTTTGTGTGAGTTTCAAGAATTGTGTTGTTGAAGAAGAAGATGAGACTTTGCAGGTGATGGTGGTGACAGTAGGATATGTCAACGGTCATTTTATAACGGGAGTGCCAACGGTCATTTTTTTTGGAAAATGTAAAAATCAGACCGTTGGATCTGAATTAAGCTTAGATACTGTTAAAGGCATGTGAGTTTTTAAAAAACAAAAAATTGAAATTTAAAATAAAAATAAAATTATGATACATTAAGATAACAATATATCGGTTAAAAATAAACTGAAAATAACTTAATTAGTTCATAAAAGTTGAAACTTAATATGACAATGCTAATAAGACTGCCCTTCACAAAGGTTTAAGGTATTCCAAGAATCCTTTATGGTTGGTTTAATCTTTTCTTCAAACTGTCTTCCTTCCTAAGTTCGATGTAATGTCTTGTTACCGGATCCATCCCAGAGACATCCATCATCATTATACGAAACTCCTCGTCCGCTTCTCTCTTTGCGTCAAGTTTTTCTTTCCTATCTTGTTTTGCCGCAAACTTTGCCGAAAACTCAGCTAGTTTTGTTGCAAACTCGGCTTCTCTCTGCGCCATCTTCATTTTTGTTTGTTCTGTATATTTGGTGTTGAAGTTTTGTTGCTCTTTAATAATAATTTCCATCATTTCCTGTTGGCCACTACATTTTGCTTTCCCTTTTGTCTTCTGTCGTCTCGCCTCTTTTTTTCCCATTTGACGGATATATGTGTTAGGGATATCTCATATATCTTCATAGCCACTGGAATTGTCTAGGCTTATTTCTTGTATTTCCCGGTTTTCCTCACCGCTTTCGTAATCTGACTCACTTTTGTGATGAATCGAAAACAACTGTCGATCGTCGGGAATATTTTATATTATCTAACATAATTGTGTATCACTCGTCATGCTTAAAAACTTTTCCCACTATTAGCTTCCTTAAAAAGCCTCCTTACTTCTGCAATCTATTTTTTTTAATTCAATTTAGTGGAGGATATACAATTCAAAACAGTAATGTAATCGTAAAAATTGAATGAGTAGTTACCTTATTTTCGGGGGCCCATCCAGTATGGTGTTCACGTTCCACTTCCGCCTCCTTTGCAGAAAAAAGTGCCACATCTTTACTCATTCCCTGAAATCGTTTCTGAAGGGAGGTCCAAATACGTTGTGGCATCGAAGGTATGGCTTCTTTCATCTGATATAATATGCGAGACCATAATCTTTCTTCTGATTGATCGGTACCAATACTACAATCTTGAGATATTGACAAATGAATTTTACACATCGTTACATCTTCAAATGTAGTAAAATTTGTGCCTCGTGGTCTTGGTGGTGGCATAATTCTAATCCATTCGGAAAGTAATTAACTGAAAAAGAACTTAATTATTTTCGAATACTAACTAGATAGCAATGAGTGAGTATAGTAAAATGAAATTGGATTAGTATTCCATATATAATGTCATAATATAGTCGTTGCCGTTGCAACGGTAAACTCAACGGTAACATCTCAACGGTAACAATATAGCATGCGTTACTCTAGAGTAACGCCCACAGTGGGGCAGGCGTCTAGCGACACACCTTATAAGTTTAAATTGCAAGTGGACTTCTAGGAGGCCGCCTGTTGGTGGGCATAGCTTTAGGGCACCGTTTTGATGGGGCGGAGATTTGGAGTCCGCCTGGTGGTGGGCATGATCCTAGACGCACGCTTCATCAGGCGTTATCTTAGGATAACGCTTCGTCAAGCGGAGATTTAAATACCGCCCGTGTTTTCAAGCGGTACGCTAAGAGAACGTTTGCCATCAAACGTTATACTACACGCCCGCTTAGAAATCAGACGGTTCCCTACGAGACCGTTCGACTATATTGGTTTAGTCCGGGAAAAAGAGTAGATTTACTCTGCTACAGTTGAAATTCCCGACCAAAGACTAGAAGTAGTCGTCCCGCTGTGGCTGGAAAACTGGACCATCGACTACTTCTAGTCTTTGGTCCGTGGTTTAGTCCACCCATTGTGGACGCTATTAAGGTCCTTCAAATTCAAGATTAACATGCTTGGTACGTCAGCTTGAATTAGAGACTAGCTGTTATAATTTTTCTTGATTTAAGTATATTGTGCCTAATGGTATGGCGAAAGAGCACCTAATGATTTGGCGAAACAAAAAAGTGGGTTTTGCACTGAATGGTTTGGCACATGACCAGTCAACCTAAGTTAATTCTCCAAACCATTAGGTACATACAAATTACAATACAAGAAAATCCGGTTTAAGCGACAGGTCGTTTTAAGTCGTTAAAAACCCATTTTGAGTCGCTATAACCCTTATAACTACTAAAAGTGGTACTCGCTCTATTTGTTGCAAAAGGCCTGCTTTGTAAAGGTTTAGAGCATCTAGGCAGTCGCTCTAGTAATCAACCAACTTTCCTAAAGCGAGTACTCTTCTCATTGCTTCAGAGCTAGACCAACCACCAGGAAACAAGTAAAATTCTTATCGCTTAATAGCTAGACCAACCAATAGAGCAAGTAAAATACCAATGCTTCAGATCTAGACCAACCATCCTAAAGCAAGTAAAATATCTAGTTGATAGATACATGGAACAACTTGGCCTGAAATTGCTTTGCTAAGGTTTTAAGCGACCAAATAATTTTGCTCGCTAAAAGTGATTCCTGATTTTGATTGGCCTGAAGTTGGTTGCTTAAGTTTTTAAGCTACCGAAATTTTTTACTCTTTAAAAGTGATGTGTGATTTAGGAGCTATGAAAATACCTAGTTGATAGATACATTGAACAACTTAGCCTGAAGTTGGTTGCTTAGATTTTTTAAAGCTACCAAATTGTTTTTCTCCTTAAAAGCGAATTGAGCTATTAAAATACCTAGTTGATAGATACATGGAACAACTTAGCCTGAAGTTGGTTGCTTAGATTTTTAAGCTACCAAATTGTTTTGCTCCCTAAAAGCAAATTCTGATTTTGATTGGCCTGAAGTTGATTGCTTAAGTTTTTAAGCTACCAAATTTCTTTGGTCGTTAAAAGAAAATTTTGATTTAGATAATCCCAGAATGTAATTGTAATTAAAAAAGTTATCACTAATTAAGATTATATAATTAAAATGGCAACTTTTAATTAAGATTAGATAATTACAAATATACTGTACTTCAGTATCCCCACCAAAAAACATTACCTTTTTACATTACTATTTACCACCCATCCCCGACAAGAACAAAAAAACATACAAAAGTTAATGGTTCCTGTATCACCTTAATATCTAATTTTCACTTCCCTAAAAGAACAAAAAACATATAGGTCCAGGTCCAAACAAAAGACCAAACAAAAGAGTCATCAAAAGGCATTGTACCTGTTTGGTCACCAAAATAAAACTACACATCCATCAGTTAGTCAGACTCATCCTCCACAGATAAATCATTCTCCTGATTGTCATCAGCACATCCATCTACCTGCAAATCATGATCATCACCAGCATCGTCATCTTCATCTTCTTGCTCATCTAGGGATTCATCTTCCAAATAATCTGGCATAGGTTGAATTCCCATATTCTTCAAAGCCTCATTCATATACTCTCTGAGATTATGCTCTCTCCGTTGAAGCTTTGAGATCTCCTTGTCTTTCTTTGCAACTTTCTTCTTTTCTGAGTCCAGCTGTTCTTTGAGAGCAGTCATTTGTGCTTCATTTCTTTCATATAAGCTGAAGCTGCTGGTAGCAACTTTTGACTTACGAGCACGTTTGGCCCCATAGCGACGAGGATCAACAACCTTTGCATATATTTCTTCAGGTGTGTAGTTGACTTCACCTAGACGAAACTGCTCACTCAACTGATTCATTTCTGACTGCATATAAATTATAAAGAAAACAGGCAACTAATTCAAAGAACTTTCATATAAGCAGAATGTTTATATAAGTAGAATTTAAGCAGAATAAAAACAGGCAACTAATTCAAAGAACATTCATTTCTGACTGCATATAAGCAGAATTTTCATTCAAAGTGTAGTAACTGGAGTAAAAAAAGCAAAAGATGGATGGATTAAATATTATCGTAAAACCACATTTAAACAACTAAGGTTCTCATGTATGATGAAAGTCTGTAATGTGCAAAAAAATAGTTAATAAGAAAACCCTAACCAAGTTTAACGCTTACTTCATATTTCAACACATCCTTAGCTATTATGCAGACATTCAACACATTAACCAACAGTACAATCTCATGCATTATTCAAATTAGTTAATAGTGAGCGAAGGAAATTTGTACCTGTCAATCTTCACACACTTTACCGACCTTGCTAGCCTTGTGGGTTACCATGAACATACTGAGTGGATCAACTGGGAGATTTTTACGAGCCTAATGACATAGAACTTGTTAGTGTACCGCAGTAAAAATAATTAAGACATAAAGAACAACCAAAATACAGCAATAAACAAATCAAGATTTGTATGGTTAAGGGCTTGTGCCTTCCGCGCAGCCTTTGCTTTCTCGGATGCATCCTACCAATTAAATATGAAAAATGCAAGTTAGGAGACACTCTAGCAAATATCTGGACACCACATTTCCATGTTAAAGTTAAACATATATTTATTATCTAAGATGTCAAATCATCAAAATACATTGCAAAAGGTTAGACCAGCAAATGTATATACCTTAAATGCAACATCCGTGTTGAAGAAGTCACATAAATGTCCAGTCATCCACATTGCGGATTCTTGGGGATGGATGTAGCAAATCTTCTTCATGACTATCAAACGATCGATAGTGCTTAGCCAAATCAGAGCGATATCTCACGTAAGCCAGCCTCATATGTGTTCTAATAGCCTTTTCAGTGTTTGAGTCATCAGGTACTAAGATATAGTAATCCTAGAACAAAAAATAAATATGTTAACAGTGACCGGTGATTAAAAAATTCCATGGAACTAGAAAAAAAATTAATAGAAAACGTGAATTAAGTATTACCCTGACAAGTTTAGATATTCTTGCTATCTTTTCTTCAGGCATGTTTCTAAACAGACGCACAATCAAAGGAAAGTTGTCACTCTGGCGCACCCACATACCTATGGCTAGAATACATTCAAGGCTGAATGTACCCACCAAGTCGTTATCAGAAACTTCCACTTGCAGTTTATCTTCAGTAGTATCTCTAAGTGCAACATTAGGCAGAGTGGTAATACCCCTAGTAGTCTATGTATAATATATGAAAAGCATCCAACAAAGTCAGTTATTACGAAAATAATGTTAACTATCAACTGTGAAAGAAATAGATAAAAGGTAAGAGATTTTACTTTTACGAGGTGGTTGGGAATAATCACCATCCAAAGGAGAATTAGTAGCTTCTTGCGAACAACCACGATGGTCTACTTCAGGTGATACATGTTCGTTATCAGCCAACTGAGTTTGTTGTCGACGAGACAACCGAGGACTCCTACGAGGTGTTGATTCATGTTGAGTACGAGCCAACAAAGTATGTCTTTGAGGACTCCTCAGAGGTATTGAATCACATTCATTACGAGGCAACTGAGAATATCGTTAAGGAGACACTCGTGGATTGCTGCGCTGCCCAAACGAAAGATTAGAAGCTAAAACAGATCGTTGCTTGCTGCGATTTTCAACTTCATCACACACTGGAGAAGGTAAGTGCCTAGAAGCAGAACTTTGACTGCAGTGGTTTTCAACGTCATTAAGTGGTAGAACAGATGGTTTTCGCAGAATAGATCGCTGACTGCCACCGTTTACAGGTTCAACATCCCATGACAATGACCGTTGTGCTTGTGTTGAACGTTTTACCTTTTGATGACTGGCTGCTTGTAATGGAGTATCTATCACTCGCTTTGTTCTCTTTAACGGCCTTTGAGGAGTTGTTAAACCTGCAGCAGATCGCTTTCTGGATTTTAATACATTTACAGCAGTACCAACTTTCTCTGCAGTAACCCATAAACAAAACAGTTAGACATGAAAAAAAAATGAAATGAGAAAATAAACAAAATAAGGGAGAAAATAGGATAAAGGGGGAGGAATATTGTTACCGTTTACAGATCTCATGTGATCCGGCGCCCTTTGTCGAGTGGTCATCGGATCACTCCGGGGAACTTGCTTTATAAGACCGCCTCTACTTCTAACCATTTCTGAAAACAACCATCAAAGTAAAATATCAATCACTTAACAAGCTAAACTTCACAAGTTTACAAACACCCAAAACTCACAGCAAGGGTTTAAATGATCTTCACAACAAAATCCATGAAACATGACTATTTACCACTACTACATTACATCAAAAGGACTAAACAATATGACACACAGAAATGTATAAGAGAAACAGTGACCCAACACTATCAAATCCCATACCCTAATCAAAAGGTTACAAACTTTTTTGATATGAGAAAAGAAGAGATCTATTAAAAAAAAGTAGAAATCTACAGAAAAAAGTCACAAAGAACCAAAAAAAATCAGTAAAGGTTAATGGAAGATTCCATATGAAACATGAATATTTACCACTACTATATAACATCAAAAGAACTAAACAATCATGGGTGCAAAAAAGTATAAGAGTAACAGTGACACAACACTATCAAATCCCATACCCTAAACAAAAGGTTACAGACTTTTTTGATATGAGAAAAAAAGATCTATTAACAAAAGTAGATAACTACAGAAAAAAGACACAAAGAACCCAAAAAAATCAGTAAAGGTTAATGGAAGATTCCATCCCAACCAAAAACAAATTTAAAAGAGAATTAAAGAAAGATTGAAGTACCAAAAAGACAACATCAGAGACAAAAAAAAAATACTTTTCATGAATCCCCAAATTAAACCCTAAATATTAAACCCAATGATGCAAACAACATCAAATACAAAAATAAAATAAAAAATTACTTCTGATGATCCCCAAATTAAACCCTAAATATTGAACCCAATCATGCAGACAACATGAAATACAAAAAAATTAAAAATATTACTTCCGATGATCCCCAAACTACACAGTGGATCTCAAAGCTTAAAATGAAATATATGCATGCTAATAATATCACCCCTAAGCTTAAAATCAAACATTAGTGAACAAATATGCCAGATCTAAACATGTTAATACAGAAATTATAAAATACACTATGAACTTGATGTTGCAGGACATGATCTAAACATGTTTTAGAGGACATACTTGTGACGTACTAAAGGAACAGTATGAAGTTGATGATGCAGGGTATCAAAGATTGAATGATGCTTCAAGATTTAGTGGTGATGAAGGTATCGACGGTGAAAACCCTAGATTTTCGCCTACAGACGGATGCTCTGGAAGTTTTGAGAGAGCAGAACCGACAAAGAGAGAGAAAGACAGGGAAAGAAAATGATAGGAAAAAAAGTTTAGGGTTTTGAAAAGAAATTTTGAACAGTGGATAAGGCACCTCATACGGATCATGGAAATTTTTGGATGGTCCAGATTCGGTTTTGGATTCTCATACAGATTGAGACAAGTGTGTGAGTAGCATGTGTGGTTCTCTTTGTGTTAAAACGAACTAGTGCATTCAATTTTAGTATGACGAATCCTAAACAGAAAAATCCAAATAATATATATAAATTAATTTGGATATTGTTATCGATGATAGAGCTCTGGTAAAGATTTTGACTTAGTCGAAAAGGTCATTAAAGACATGATATGAACAATATATGTAGGTTTAGGGTTATGATGCAGATTCCAACTTAGTGAAAGAGGTTATTAATTAAGGATAATATGACAAACATCGGTAGGTTAAGGATTTCTAGTGAATTTCTGACTTAGGGAAAGAGGTTCTTAAGGATCATAGGACGAACATCGGTAGGGTTAGGGTTCCGATAAGATTATAACTTAGAAAAAAAAAGTCGTCAAGGATAATATGACGAACATCGACAGGTTTAGGGTTTTGGTGAGGGGAAGAGGTCATCAAGGATATATGACACACATCGGTAGGGTTACGGTACCTGTGAAGATTCCGACTTAGGGGAAGAGGTTATTAAGGATAATATGACGAACATCGATAGGTTTAGGTTAAAGGTGAAGATTCTGACTTAGGGAAAGAGGTCATTAAGGATAATAGGACGATCATCGACAGGTTTAGGGTTTTGGTTAGGGGAAGAGGTCATCAAGGACAATATGACACACATCGGTAGGGTTAGGGTACCGGTGAAGATTCTGACTTAGGGGAAGAGGTTATTAAGGATAATAGGACGAACATCGACATGTTTAGGGTTTTGGTGAGGGGAAGAGGTCATCAAGGATAATATGACACACATCAGTAGGGTTAGGGTACTGATGAAGATTCCAACTTAGGGGAAGAGGTTATTAAGAATAATATGACGAACATCGATAGATTTAGGATAAAGGTGAAGATTCTGACTTAGGGAAAGAGGTCATTAAGGATAATAAGACGAACATCGGTTTCATTAGGATTCCGATAAAATTATAACTTAGAAAAAAAGGTCGTTAAGGATAATATTACGAACATCGACAGGTTTAGGGTTTTGGAGAGGGGAAGAAGTCATCAAGGATAATATGACACACATAGGTAGGGTTAGGGTACCCGTAAAGATTCCGACTTAGAGGAAGAGGTTATTAAGGATAATATGACGAACATCGATAGGTTTAGGGTTAGGATACCGGGGAAGAAGTCATCGAGAACAATATGAACAAGTTTATGAGAATGAACCGATAACAAACAAGATTATGAAATTAAAGATTGACACTCGTATGAAGATGTACTTTTGACATCACAATCATTAGTCTAAAATTGATTGACCAAACATGACATTAACTACTACGTCCCGACACTGTACACCATCGAGAACGATAATCGTATGGCTATATATGAAAAACACAACAGGAATGCGGAATACTACCGAGAACGGGAAATAAATATCGAGTTTCCAAGTAAATCTACAAATAATAATCATGTGATAGTTTTACAAACACAAGGCATATTTTGGACTGATATCTCTCCCCATTTTGACCCAAATTCGTCCTGGAATCCAGATTTTACAAGTAACTCAAAAAAAAATCTCGTTTTATAAAATATACATGGAAACCCATATTGCCCGACTATTCCGACCAATCCAAAATCGGATTTTATGGTTTATTACGAAAAAATAATTATATTTATGATGGTTACGAAATTATCGGGAAATAATTATTTTTATTATTTTTATTCATCTTACCAAGATGTGTCCACGTAATAGTCAAATAATTAAACTTCTATGTTTCAAAAAAAATAATCAAACTTCCCACGTGTAATTTTTTTTTTTATTAAATTTTTTTGTGTGAAATTGTTTCAAATGCAATACATACATCTATACCCGTCCAACGAAATAAATGGTGGATCTCTAGCAAAACAGGTCACATGAACTTTTAAAGATTTTTACTCATGGACCCATATCCTTTTGTGTTGAACCACATGCTAACTTCACCCAACTCAATGTGTCTAACTTTAATGTGCCCTAATTTCAGACAAACTTAACTTCACCAACAAAAAACGAAATCTCTAACTTTAATGTGCCCTAATTTCAAACAAACTTACCTACCTGATGTATTTTAGAATAGTGGTAAAAAGTGTTCGATTCTCGAACTTGTGAAGGTAATGATTTTAGAAATAGTAAAAACAAAGCAAAATAAACTAGAGATGTTTTTAGAAAATATGGAGAAAACCAGGAATCAGGATTCAGTTATTTCCCACAACTATGTGATTAATCATGTAATTCTTTTTAAATAAATTAAGCTCAGATATTGTCAAAATAGGTTTTTATGCAAACAAGAAGAGGTAAATCATAAGCATGGAACATCAATGGTCGTCAACCCAGCATGATCCATCAAACAAAAACACCACTAATGAATGAAAACCTTTTTTTCTATTTCGAAACTATGCAATTTAATAGATAAAGAATTATAAATAAATTAAATAAAATAAACTTACCACATAAAATTGAGAAAAAAACTTCCTCCATCATCCCAGTAAAGGAACTTAGCTCATGGTGGAGAAAACTTGCTCAAAAGATCTTTTCATTGCTCAAAATATTGATTACAAGGAGAATATGATTGCACACAGTCAATTAGATACGGCTATAACTGTTGCTGGAAACACTTCAGCCCGTAACAGAAACAGTTCAAAAGAATACGCAACAAGAAACAGTTTTCTGTTGCGTTTTGAAATAAAGTACGGTTTCTGTTTTAATGAACGAAAGTTTCCTGTTTTAGTGAACGACTACTTTCTGGTGTAGCCTCCTTCGTGTTCTTCTTGGCAGCAGCAGAAATTTTTGTTCATCTGTTAGCTTTCGTCGTGACTTCGAGCAATTCTAAGCTTCCCCAATATCTTCCCCAACTCAATTGATCATACCCTCTATTTATAATATCCAAACCTCAAATCACTTTAAAAACTTCCTTTTAATTCTTTCTTTGATTCACCGAAACAAATTCTAAAAACAGAATTTTCTTCTCTGATTTCTTTTCTTTCTCCGTTAATTGGATTCTATTAAGAGAATGGTGTTTATATCTTTCTCTTCTTCCTTCTTATTACCCAATTTAACTCTGCTTTCCAAACAAGAGAAGATTTCCAAAAAAAAAACATAATTTTCAAAAGCCGAATAGTTTCCTGTTTCCGCTGTTTGGGTGAAGAAGAATTTTCTTCCCGCCAAAATTGTGATTCAAAATCTTGGGTGTGGTTGCCCTGATCCAAAAATGGGTGCCTTAATCCAAGTGGAGGGTTCCTTTAACGTTTCTCCAAAAATACCTAAAAAGCAATAAAAACCATAATAAGTACAAAAATTAAATACCAACAACATATAAAATTGAGATTAAATCGGACACAAAAATGTGTCTATCAAATACCCCCAAACTTATTATTTGCTAGTCCTCGAGCAAATCTAATCTAGAAAATAAAAAATGCTAACTCACTTTCGCAGGAATCGCGACTACATTTAGCATATGTAATAAGCCTTTAAACCCCTAGGTGTCCCTAGTGGACGAGTTATAGTCTCGTGAGGGTTTACAAGAGGTATACCCACAAAACCTTTAATCCAGATTTTAGTGACTCGTGAAAAATTTAGGATAGACACTAAACAAACTATTTAGTTGGCTTACTCAATTCTTCGGCTATAGGAATCATTACCCTATATGAGTCCAATTGCTGTATACGAGTGCTTACTCAAGCATACTAAAATTCATATATAAGACAACAGAGCTCTACTCAGATAATTGTTTAACCACAAGTCTCAGAATCTATCACAGTTCAATCACATGAAAAGATTTAGAAGATGAACATGGAAAATATGAAGGTTGCACGTGTTGACTAAGGTGACGGTGTTTCCCATATCTGTCTGAAGGTCATTGCCAGGATGAAACCTAATGAAATCGAGATCCGCACCCACTGTTTATAAATTCAATTGTTCTATACTCGAGTTCCCATGGATCCTGCATTCCACGCTTGCTTAGGCGACGGAGACAGGGAAAACCCAAACACAGAGTTAATAATACTTTTTTTTTTCTTTTTCTTTTTTTTTTTTCTATAAATTTTTGTTCTCGCTTTTTTTTCAATATATATATTTATTTATTTTATTTTATTTTCTTATTTATTCTATTATTTTTTTCATAATAATGGGGCTTGATCTCAAAACACTCTATTTCATCCCGACGCCGATAACAATTTGATACTGGGCCCCACCAAATCACTTAGAGAAACACAAGTTTGCAAAAGTAAAAACAGAAAGTGATATCATAGTGATAGACTCCGAGATGTGGTGACAACTATCATGTTATTTCTAACACCTGAACTCTGTCCTTTTATGAATAGACCATTTAGCTGGGTACACCAATTCCTATAGAAAAAGAGCTAAGTTTCCATCTACCTAGAGTGGTTAGTGTCACCCTGAATTGTTCGCAAGCTGCTAAATTCCAAATTTTATATTCCTAAAAAGTCTCCCAATACCCCCAAACTTAAATTAAACAGTGTCCTCAATGTTTCAAAACACTCCACGAAAAGGAATTAGGGAAAGATATTACCGTGTCGCATGAGCATAAGTTACCTCCTTAAATCATTTAGCAATAATCGGAACAACTGTGGATCATCTGAATCAAATAGTGTTATCCACAATAGAAGGAAACAGCAGCAAGCTACGAAGATAAACAATCTGAACACACTTTGATCCCTATTTAGGTAAACCACATCGACCAGAGGATTGGTTTTTGGCAACTGAACTTCTTTCTGAAAAGGATGATCATTGGATCTAGCTCGAAGGTGATCTTGTACAATGGCAGACGTGCATATGTCAGGTCCCAAGTTAGGGACCTTCCTAAGATTCAATGGTATAGCACATGGAGAATGATAGTCACCCCCAAACTTAGAGTTTTCAGTGTCTCTAGATAGACTAATAACAATTTCCCTCATTTCCGGATCGTCAGATTCTCGAAAATAGTCAATTGCTTCTTCTAAAGTACAATCTGGTGGTGGAGAACCTAACAAAGTGCTCACTTCATTAATAACACTATTATTATCGCCATCAATTCTATAGTTGGCTAGGCATTTCTCTAATGGGTCTTCTAATGGGTCGAGCCTACTCTGCATCTCCCTAGACGGTTTGGATTCCTCCTCTGAATGGATCTGGTGCATACAAACTGTTGGGCTAATTCCCTTAATATCTGCTATGGTCCATCCTAAAGCTTTCTGATTGTCCTGAAGCACGGTTACTAGCCTATTCTCTTGGTCACTATCCAAATCTGAAGCTACAATCACAGGTAAGGTCTCTGATGGGCCTAACTCATCAAACTCTAATCCAAAGTGGGCTAGACATTTTTCTAACGGGTCTTCTATAAAAGTGTTTGGTAATGACTCCTGAACTAGGGTCTCTATCATGTTGACGGTTTCTAAGGTGGGGTCATCTAGCTCAGGTGGTTGATTACTAATGTTGAAGATATTTAGCTCAATAGTCATGTTACCAAAAGACAAGTTCATAACACCGTTACGAAAGTTAATGATCGCTTTAGATGTTGCTAAGAACGGGCGACCTAGTATAACCGGTATATGATTCTCTGGATCAGGCACAGGTCTGGTATCAAGCACAACAAAGTCCACTGGATAAATAAATTTATCCACTTCAATCAAAACATCCTCTATGACACCACGAGGAATTTTCACCGACCTATCAGCTAACTGCAAAGTCATCTGAGTCGGTTTCAAATCGCCTAGTCCTAGCTGGAGGTACACATGGTACGGCAATAAGTTCACACTGGCTCCTAAATCAAGTAAGGCTCTTTCTACCCGGTAGTTTCCTATTGTGCAAGCTATGGTTGGGGAACCTGGGTCTTTGCACTTAGGGGACGTATTACTCTGTATAATTGAACTTACATGACTAGCTAGAAAAGCTTTCTTATGTACGCTAAGTTTTCGCTTTCGCGTACACATGTCCTTAAGAAACTTGGAATAAGCAGGAATCTGCCTAATTGCATCTAAAAATGGAAGTTGATCGTGACTTTCTTAAAAACTTCCATTATTTCATTAAAATTGGATTCCTTCCTAGTAGGTGCTAACAACCTTGGGTATGGGGCTCTAGGCATGAAATCGGTTCTCTGAGGGGTTTCCTCAGGCTCGTCAGAGACTTTATCAGTCTCTTCAACTATTGGGTCAGGATGAACTACAGTTTGTTCACTAACGGGCCTAGTTACCTTTTTATCCACTACCTTACCATTCCTGAGGGTCGTAATTGCATTCACGTGACTGGATGATTTCTCACCAGTCAACATTCCATTGGATCCTCTAGGATTGGGTTCGGGTTGACTAGGGAACCTACCAGGTTCTCTCTCTCTCAGAGCCACAGCAATGTCACTGACTTGGGTTTGTAAACTAGACATAGCTTTTTCTAGGCTTTGGAACCTCTGCTCATACTTTTCGTCATTGCTGGGCTGAGTTGGACCAGCCGAATTCTTATAACTGAAGCCTGGAGGACCTTTAGCATTACTAAACTGACCTTGAGCCTGGCCTTTCGACCAGGAAAGGTTCGGGTGGTTTCTCCAGCCAGGGTTATAAGATTCTGAATACGGGTCGAACTTTCTCTGGTTATCAAATCTACTGTTATCATAAAGAGCAAAAGCTTGCTCTTCGAATTGGTTGGGCTCTGAACTACTAGCTTGATTCATTTCGACCAGTTCTAGCCTTCTAGATAAGGCTTCTATTTGGGCCTTTGAATCAAAAGATCCTTCTACCCTATGAACATTTCCTCTTCCTAGAAGAATTGTTCTTTTTGGCTCCCTACTGCTCTCCCACTGTTGGGTCTTCTCGGCATGTCACTCAGAAGTTTCATCGCCTCAATAGGAGTCTTACTGTCGAACCCTCCGGTTGACAAAGACTCGACCAAGGTTATAGATGCGTAGTGCAAACCCTCATAGAGGATCTGAACTAGCCTTAACTCCTCTATTCCGTGGTCTGGGCATTGGGACAATAAGTCATTGAACCTTTCTACATACACATACAGAGACTCTCCCTCTAGCTGGGAAAACGTTCATATTTTTTGCCTAACAGACGAAATTTTGTTCCTAGGGAAGAACTTCTGAATAAAAGCTGAAGTAAGTTGGGCATAGGTTTCAATTGACTGAGGAGCCAAGAGGTATAGCCACGACTTGGCTTTGTCTCTTAGTGAAAAGGGAAATAGTCTAAGTTTAATAGACTCGTCATTCAAGTCTCTAATCCTGATTGTGCTACATATTTCCTCGAATTCCCTAACATGAAAATAGGGATTTTCGTTTTCTTTTCCTAAGAATAATGGAAGCATCTGGATGATTCCGGGTTTCAGTTCGTAGCTCGCTTCAGTAGCGGCTAACTTGATGCAAGATGGACGTGAGGTCCGGGTCGGATTCAACAAATCCTTCAGAGATGTCATTGTTGACATGGTCTCAGGAGTGACTAGTTCACTCTCAGTTAGCTTCTCAAGGTTAAGGTGAACTACAAGTCTTCCACTAATTAACCTACCTTGAGGTTCTCTATCCCAATTCGCCTTAAGGGTGTTCTTGGCATGCAAAAATTGAATCCTAACAAGAAATTAATCAAACACAATCGTGCCCTGTGGTCGTGTCGAAATCAACCAAAATAATCGAGTTCTTATTCTCTAAAAATATAATGAAGTATAGGAGTAAGAACAAGTTCGTTCCCACAAGGAGGCAGCAATATATGTGTATTTTCAGTCAAGTAAGTAAGTAGCAAAGGGGGTTTTAATCGTGTTTTAAGCTGAATTAAACTAAAGCAAATAAGTAAAAACGCAAGTGATTAAGGTTATG
>JAJJMC010013372.1:440576-524816 GCA_023531435.1 Papaver californicum
TAGCATAATTGCTGCCTCCTTGTGGGAACGAACTTGTTCTTATCCCTATACTTCATTCTATTTTAGAGAGTAAGAACTGGAATATTTTGGTTGATTACGACACGACCACATACTTTTTTAAATTTCCTTGGCGTATGCGGACTAGGCTTAGCTTGGCCTTTGGCCTTGCAACAAAGTTGGAATCGATGTTGGCTTTACCTTAATAGGCTTATGTTGCTAGTTCCTTTCGAATTAACCCT
Organism: Papaver californicum; assembly: GCA_023531435.1. NCBI lineage: Eukaryota > Viridiplantae > Streptophyta > Magnoliopsida > Ranunculales > Papaveraceae > Papaver > Papaver californicum. The sequence goes on from JAJJMC010013372.1 coordinate 440,816, forward strand.
TCGGATGAACCCCGGTCATGCTTGATCCTTTCTAGGTATGGGTTGGGTACGTAAGCATCCGCAATGCAATACATTAAGGTGGAGCACCTTGTATCTCATATCATCTAATTTAGAGGTGGTTGCGACATGATGTTAGCTCATATCATCTGGCTCGGCGAGGCCAAGCCAAGAGATGATTGTTGCCACACTCGATGAGTAGTTACAATTCCATTCAATGGATTTTTCATACTTCCTATCAACCTTTATGGTATGGAATGGCATGTACCTGAATGCTGCACCCTTGGTAAGAGAAAAATCAGTGCAGGCTCCAGCGCATGGTCGAAGCAGAGTTAAAGAGTTGGAAATTAGGCTTGAAATGGCCTATATGTGCTAGTCCAAAGCATGACTTAGGATGGACAAATAATCGTAAGCAAGTGATGCATGCCAAAGGCATTACCATTGGCTTGTATAGCCTTCATCCCTTAGTAGAACAAGGGGTGAGTTGCAGTAGTATGAAAACTAAGTTTCGAGTATCATACTTGCAAATTATGCACGGAAAGGCAAATCGACATGTATTTGCCTGATAATCATCAAGGTATAAAATATCAGATCGTTCGAGACTCATGCATATAAAACATGCTTGGGAAGGAAAATCTACCTGTATTTTCCAACAAGAAGTTAGGCTTTAAGGTCTGTTCACTGTCTTTCAAGCCGCGCATCGGGGAGTTCTAGGCTTCCCAGCGCATACAGGAAGGAGGAATTTTCCGGTCCGTCACAAATGTTATCAGAGCAAGTTCCGAGAAAATACTAGGGACTGTGAGTTTTGGACTCATCAGTGAGCACTTTGTAATATGACTACAAAATTTTCCTTCCAATCATATAGAAAAAAGATGGAAGAATAAGACAACTGTTGTGTGAAAATAGAGTGGATAAACTAGGCCAAGTGCCTTTACAAAAGAAATTGTAACTTTCTAGTTACCCTGCTAAAATTTGGATGAGCTTGACCTAGTTCTGTGAGTTTTCCAGAAAACCCGTTTGGAACGGTATCTGGTATCCCACTAACCTTCCCACTGGGAATGATCACCCTACACTCGTCAGGGACGGAGTGCATTGTCAAGTTGGCTAACTCCCACTTACGACTGAAGGGACGATGGCTTGCATCTGATTGCACTGGTATTAGAGATTGTTCCTTACAGTACTACGCTAGGACTTGCTTATTAATTTGCGATAACTGTTTTTTAACTTTGTGAACTTTGGGGACTCTTAAGTGTATGATATGAGACGTCCACTTAAGATCATGTATTGAGTAAATCCTTTTGTAATTTTCAGCATGTGGTATGGGACACATACTTAGAGATTCAAATAGATTTTCTTGGTATTGTTAGGAAACTTTTTCTCATCCTCGGGCATGCGGTATGGGACTTATGTTCGGAAGATCTCAATAAGCGTTTACGAAAGTTGCGCCTATTAGGATTTCTGGATATGTGGAACGGAACACATATTCAGAAGATCCTAATTTTTGTTCATAATAAACATTAGACCCTAACAGGATTTTTATGCATCATGGAATGAGACAGATGTGCGGAAAATTCAGATCGATGAAGCTTGTCCACAATAGTTTTTGAGTTGAATTTCGGGGACGAAATTCTTTGAAGGTGGTAAGAATGTAACATCCGCAATTTTTTGTATGATGCTTTCTTAAGGACGCGTCATAACATGGGATGAAGCTTCATCTCGATCTTATAAAGCTTACTCAGGGATGCATCAGGGTGTGGATGCATTGGCCTTGAATTATAGTGCTAAGACATATTTATGCGTGATGTTTACTCAAGAAAGCATCACAACCCAATGACCCTTGCTCGAGAAAGGCATAATTTTCCTTGACGCTTACCCCGACAGTTCATTATAGTGGTAAGGCACTATTATGTCGTGAAGGTTACTGAAGGAAGCTTCACTTTTCAATGACACTAAATCAAGAGCGTAATATAGTGCTAAGGTACTATTATGCCGTGAAGCTTACTGGAGGAAGCTTCATTGCTTAATGTTGCATGCCCGAGAATGCATTATAATGCTAAAACACTATTAATGCATACTTAAGAATGCATCATTGACCCAATGTTGCATGCCCGGGAATACATTATAGTGCTAAAGCACTATTGTGCCTTGATGCATGCTTGTGAATGCATCACTGACCCTATGTTGCATACCTGAGAACTCATTATAGTGCTAAGGCACTATTATGCCGTGATGCATGCTTGAGAATGCACCACTGACCCTATGATGCGTACCCGAGTATGCGCTACTAAAAAAGTGCAGTCGATAGATGTCCCTTACCCTCGTTTTCTAAATATATGGAGATTCGATTAAGACATATATAGGGAAGGGGCCTTGGTTAAATGTGCATGATCGGTAATACACATGCGATGTGGCCTATATGTTGGTATATACTTGATGCATAAACATCAATGTGCTTTTAGCTTAGCCATTGGAGCATGAATTATACGAAAGCATCATTCATCCGTGTTGCGTACTCGAGAATGCATTATGCATGATAAGTAACAATAATTATGCACAAGCCTGTACATACTTTTCTAAATTTCCTTGGCCTATGCGGACTAGGCTTAGCTTGGCCTTTGGCCATGAAACGAAGTAGGAATCGATGTTGTCTTTACCTTAATAGGCTTAAGTTGCTAGTTTATTTCGAATTGACCCTTCCGATGAACCAAGGTCATGCTTGATCCCTTCAAGGTATAGGTTGGGTACATAGGCATTCGCAATGCAATACATTAAAGTGGAGCACCTTGTCTCTCATATCATCTAATTTAAAGGTGATTGCGACATGATGGTATCTCATATCATCTGTCTCGGCAAGGCCAAGCCAAGATATGATTGTTGCCGCACTCGATGAGGTAGTTGCAATTCCATTCGATGGATTGTTCATACTTTCTATTAACCCTTATAGTATGAAATAACATGTGCCTGAATGCTGCACCCTTGGTAAGAGCAAGATCAGTGTATGCTCCAGCGCATGGTCGAAACAGAGTTAAAGAGTTGGAAATTAGGATTGAAATGGCCTATATGTGCTAGTCGAAGACATGACTTAGGCCTGGGACAAATGATCGTAAGCAAGTGATGCATGCCAAAGGCATTACCATTGGCTTGTATAGCCTTCATCCCTTAGCAGATTAAGGGGTGAGTTGGAGAAGTATGAAAAGTAAGTTTCGAGTATTATTCTTGCAAAGCATGCCCGGAAAGGCAAATCGACCTGTATTTGCCTGGTAAGCAACAAGGTAAAAATCATCAGAGCGTTCGAGACTCATGCATATAAAGCATGCTTGGGAAGGAAAATCTACCTGTATTTTCCAGCGAGAAGTTAATCTTTAAGGTCCGGTTACTGTCTTTCAAACCGCATATCGGGGAGTTCTAGGCTTCCCAGCGCATAGCGCAACAAGGAGGAATTTTCCGGTCCGTCACAAATATTATCAGAGCAAGTTCCGAGAAAACACTAGGGACTGTGAGTTTTTGACTCGTCAATGAGCAATTTGTAATATTACTACAAAATTTTCCTTCAAAGGATATAGAAAAAAGGTGGAAGAATAGGCCAACTGTTGTGCGAAAATAGAGTGGATAAACCAGGCCAAGGGCCTATACAAAAAAAATTGTAACTTGCTAGTTACTCCGCTAAGATTTTGATGAGTTTGACCTAGCCTTTTGAGTTTTCCAGAAAACCCGTTCGCAATGGTGACTGGTATCCCACTACCATTGGCACTGGAAATGATCACCCTACACTCGTCATGGAAGGAGTGCATTTTCAGGTTGGCTAGCTCCCACTTACGAGTGGAAGATCGTCAGGGACGATGGCTTGCATCCGACTGCACTGGTATTAGAGTTTGGTACTTATAATACTACACCAGGAACTTCGGTAACCGTTTTCAACTTTTGTGAACTTTGGGGACTCATAAGTGTATGGTATGGGACGTCCACATTAGATTTTGAGTAAATCCTTTTGTAATTTTGAGCATGTGGTATGGGACACGTGCTTAGAGATTCAAATTGATTTTCTTGGTAATGTTATGAAATTTTTTCTCATCCTCGAGCATGCGGTATGAGACGTATGTTCGGAAGGTCTCAATAAGCGTTTACGAAAGTTGCGCCTATTAAGATTCCCGGATATGTGGAACGGAATGCATATTCAGAAAGTCTTAATTTGTGTTCATAACAAACATTAGACCCTATCAGGGTTTTTGTGCATCATGGAATGAGACATATGTGTATAAAATCCAGATCGAAGAAGCTTGTCCACAATAGTTTTTGAGTTAAATTTCGGGACGAATTTTTTTGAAGGTGGTAAGAATGTAACACCCGCATTTTTTGCATGAAGCTTACTTAAAGACGCGTCATTAATGGGATGAAGCTTCATCTCGATCTTATAAAGCTTACTCCGGAATGCATCAGGGTATGGATGCATTGACCTTGAATTATAGTGCTAGGCACTTTTATGCGTGATGTTTACTCAAGGAAGCATCAAACCCACTGACCCTTACTCGAGAAAGGCACAATTGGCCTTGACGCTTACCCGAGAGTGTACTATAGTGGTAAGGTACTATTATGCCATGAAGCAATGACGCTAGCCCGAGAGCGCATTATAGTGCTAAGGCACTATTATTCCGTGAAGCTTAGTGGAAGAAGCTTCACAGTTCAATGTTGCATGTCCGAGATTACATTATAGTGATAAAGCATTATTGTGATGTGATGCATACTTGAGAATGCATCACTGACCCAATATTGCATGCCCGAAAATGCTTTATAGTGCTAAAACACTATTATGTCGTGATGCATGCTTGAGAATGCATCACTGACCCTACGTTGCATACCCGAGAACGTATTATAGTACTAATGCACTTTTATGTTGTGATGGATGCTTGAGAATGCACCAATGACTCTATGATACGTACCCGAGTATGCATTACTAAAACGTACAGTCGATGGATGTCCCTTACCATCCCGTTTCAAAATATATGGAAATGCGATTAAGACATATATAGGGAGGGGGATTGGGTTGAATTTGCATGAGCGGTAATGTACATATATGCGATGTGGACTACACGTTGGTTCATACTTGATGCATAAGTGTCAATATGCTTGTAGCTTAGCCGATGGAGCATGAATTATGCAAAAGCATCATTCTTCCGTGTTGTATACTCGATAATGCATTATGAATGCAAAATAGCGATAGTTATGCACAAGCCTGTGCATACTTTTCTAAAGTTCCTTTGATTATGATGACTAGGCTTGGATTGGCCTTTGGCCTTGCAACGAAGTTGGAATCGATGTTGGCTTTGCCTTAATAGGATCATGTTTCTTGTTCCTTTCGAATTAACCCTTCGGATGAACTACGTCCATGCTTGATCTCTTCTAGGTACTGGTTGGGTACGTAGGCAGCCGCAATGATATGCATTGAGTTGCATCACCTTGTTGCTCATATCATCTAATTTATAGGTGATTACGACATGATGGTAGCTCATATCATCTGGCTCGGAAAGGCCAAGCCAAAAGATGATTGTTGCCACACTCGATGAGGTAGTTGCAATTCCATTCGATGGATTTTTCATATTTCCTATCAACTTGTACGCCATTGAATGACATGTGTCTGGATGTTGCACCCTGAGTAAGAACAAGATCATTTCAGGCTCTAGCACATGGTCGAAGCAGAGTTAAGAGTTGGAAATTAGGATTGAAATGGCCTATATATGCTAGTCCAAGGAATGACTTAGGCATGGACAAATGACCGTGAGAAAGTGATGCGTTCCAAAGGCATAAACATTGGCTTGTATAGCCTTCAACCTTTAGTAGAATAAGGGGTGAGTTGGAGCAGTATGGAAACTACGTTTCGAGTATCATGCTTGCAAAGCTTGCCCGGAAAGGCAAATCGACCTGTATTTGCCTCATAAGCCGCAAAGTACAAATCATCAGAACGTTCGAGACTCATGTATATAAAGCATGCTTGGGAAGCCAAATTTACCTGCATTTGCCAGCAAGAATTTAAGCTTTAAGGTCCGGTTACCGTCTTTCAAGCCGCGCATCAAGAAGTTCTAGCCTGCCCAGCGCCTAACGCAGGAAGGCGGAATTTCCTGGTCCGTGACACTTCTTCTCTTTATGAACATGATAGAACATGTAATCTTTCAAACTTCTCATGTATACATAGCCATATTCGAATTTGCTAAAATTTTATGGTTTCCGTCATCAGAAATTTCATCGGGGTATATTGCTTGGTAAAAATGTTGTAGAATCTTCATAAGAGCTCCGTTGTTGATGGTTGACCCCTCTATCCTTATTATAAAAGAATTTCCTACGTCTAATAGAAAAAAATCATGGTTTTAAGCTTATTTGGGGCGTCAAAACGACCGAACAATAGAACTCAGGAAGTATCCAGGAAAATCCTGACAGTTTTCAGACTTTACTCCGCTAGCCGTTTTTACCATAAGTCTTAGCTCTCTTGTCCGATTGATGCCCCTTTTAACATGTTGTAGTAGACACCAATAAAAAACTTTTGATATAATAACCATGCCCAGATTCATCACCAATTGTTGTCAGCTTCAGAGTTTCCGAAGAGTAGTGAAAAAGGTTTCTGACGCGGTTTTCTGTGAAACATCTTGCTATAGATTGGACATATGAAATACCTTAAATACCACTCTATAATATGACGTTTTTGAACATGTATAGTAGTTTTTGTGTTTCATGCTCAATAATTTTATGTTATGTTCTGACCTAATATGCATGGATCCTCTCTACTTTTAGGGGCGGAATGATCAAAATCAGAGAGTTGGGCTTGTTAGAGAAGGAATAAGAGTTATCATTGATTTTGATGTGGATAGTGTACTTCCCCATAATGAAAATCATATGTGATCTCCCCTTTGCGTACTTGTTGAGGATGATACTCCTACTGACGTTGATGTGCAGAAAGGTAGTGCAGCAAGGGATGTGCTAGTTGAGGAGCCTAATACAGGTATTATCGTTGATTCCTCTTCAGTAGGACCCTCCTAGGGTATTCAAGTGATGGGGGTTTCACTATTTCATTTATGCTGATTTGTAATTATCCGTCTCTCTCGAGTGAAATTTGAATCGTCCTCAAAATGGGAAGAAGTTGTTGATTAAGTTGAGAATTATGATTTTGGCATTGCATGGAATTGTCATCATCTGGAAACTGCACAGGATCATGAAGTATGTAGTTCCTTGCTAAAGGGACTGGTAGTGGTACCAGAGTGAAAAGACTGGTGCCTGAGTGAAGGGACTCGTACCAGAGTGAAAAGGTTTCCACGTGAAGGGACTCTTGGACATGGAGCAGAGCTTGTCTTTCGGCTGGTGATAAGGTTGAGGCTGAAGCTGGGGCTAAGGCTGATGGTGAGCGTTCGATTCATGACGCTTGCTGAGATGAAGCCTCCCTCTTGACCCCTTCATTTTGACAAGAACTCATGGATGATCGGATGTTGTAGTGCTTACTGACCATACGACTGCTCCACCATATATCTCTATGAATTTTGGACCTTGAATCGGCATATATAGTCCACAGGATATTCGTCGTTCATCTGGAATAATCTTTTCAGATCTGAACATTTTTATCCCCTATTATAGAGGGAGAATAGCGAAAGGTATATCCCTTAGTGAAATGATCTTTTAGATGGCGAGAGGGTAAAAGGTTGGTGCTGATGAAGAAAGATTGTTCCCTCTTTTCCTTGAAATTGTAAAAGTCTTTTCCAGGTATTCATGGGAGATAAGGTTGGATCGTTGTCTCTTTGATTGTCCTCTTTGAATGCATATCTCGTTATCATCTTGAATATTGATTCTGGTACTGTTGACGTTGGTAGGCTTGGAATCGTTGCTTGCTGCAACTGATGACGAATCTATTATGAGAAGATTTATTCTGTTAGATTCTTGAGGAAAGTGAGTACCTCTCTTGAGTGGTATCCATGTCTTTCTGTGTTCTGGAAGGAACTTTTGTCTTTGCATCAGATCGACTATGTTGAGTGTCGTTTGGGCGTTCCTGGTGTTTTCAACCGTCGTGCAGTGAGAAATTCAGAGATGAGTAACCTCATGGCAAAGGATAGCTTTAAATTTCTGGTGGATAAGGAGGCCAATGTTGATGGATCAATGGTAAGTCTTCCTTGCCATGATTTCGTAAGAGTCTCTCCAGATCTTCACATGTGATAAAATCAGGTTGTTGGTACCTCTATGGTGGGCGATTAGGAATGGTACGAACTTCACCGTTCCTCATAGTCTTTGACATTTGATGTAGTTTTAATAGTGGTAAATAAAGTGTTCGATTCTCGAACTTGTGAAGGTAATGATTTTAGAAAATAATGAACTTAATCTAATTAAATAAAAATCATGAAAATAAACAAGAGATGATATATGGAAAATATGGAGAAAACCATGAATCAAGATTCAGTTATTTCTAACAATTTACATGATTAATCATGCAATTCTTTTAAATAAATTAAGCTCAAATATTGCCAAAATAGGTTTTTATGCAAACAAGCAGAGGTAAATCACAAGCATGGGACATCAGAGGTTGTCAACCCAGCATGACCCATCAAACAAAAACACCACTACTGAATGAAAACCGTTTTTCTATTTCGAAACTATGCAATTTTAACAAGTAAAGAATTGTAAATAATTAATTAAAAATAGACTTACCACATAAAATTGAGAGAAAAAACCTCCTCCATCATCCCAGTAAATAAACTTAGCTCATGGTTAAGAAAACTTGCTCAAAAGATCTTTTCATTGCTCAAAAAGTTGATTACAAGGTGAAAGAATAGTGCAACAGCTGAACAGATACGTATATAAATGTCACAGAACAGGGTTCAGCTGTTACAAATAGCTTTAAGCAACAAGAGTGTTTAAAAACTAAGGCAACAGGAGCAAGATGTAACACTGAATATGCAACAGATACAGACGTTGTAGAGTCGTCTTCTTCGGTGATGGTGGATGAAGAACAGTGATCGGCCGGTGCAGCAGCAGTGACCGGCGGTGATCGGAAGTGGCCGGAAATTGACGGAATTGATCTCTAGGGCTACGTGTCTATTTTTCTTGGCATCTCTTTGGTATATATAGGCTTTGGAAACCCTTGGGAGAGTTCTAAACCTAATAGAACTCTTTAAAACACATCCAAATCCACCCTAATCCGAATCAAAGTATAACTCCCTTTTTCCGGCCAAATTCGGATTTCGGGCTATTTTTCCGGCTAAAAACATGTGGAATCGATTGTATGGGGCTTGTATGAGTTTCTTCTAGCTTGTGTATCAATTTGGAAGCAAAACACACAAAATTTCACGTGAACTTGAGTTCACAGTTGATTCTCCGATGAGTCAGCCCGATCCAGCCGAGTTGACCCGCTGAGTTGGCCCGATCCAACTCAGCCCGATCCAAGGGTGCCAATATCCATTTATGGGGTGCCAATAACACTTGTCCTTGGGTGCCTTTGTCACTTTTTGATCCAATTTTTCCACAAATCTTTATTCTTCTATTGTACCTACAAAAGCATAAAAACACGTAATATTTGCAAAATCGAATACTAACTTAATAGTAACTAAGGTGCAATTTAGACACTAAAATGTGTCTATCAAATACCCCCAAACTTACTATTTTGCTAGTCCTCGAGCAAACTACTCTAAAAAATAAAGTAAAAATCCTAACTCACTTTCGCAGGAATCGCGACTACATTTAGCGTATGCAGCAAGCCGTTAAACCCCTAGGTGTCCCTAGTGGACGAGTTTTGTATCGTGAGGGTTTACAAGAGGTATACCCACAAAACCTGGATTTAGATCTTAGCAACATGTGAATGATTCAGGATAGACACTAAACAAGCTAGTTAGTTGGCTACTCAGATATTCGGCTATAGGGACCATTACCCTTTATGGATCCAATCACTGTACACGAGTGTTAGCTCAAGCATACTAAAATTCATATCTAAGACAACAGAATTCATACTCAGACAGTTATCTAACCACCCATCACATGAAAAGACTTAGAAGATGAATGTAGACTGTAGAAAGTCGCAAATGTTGACCAAGGCGAACGATGTGTCCCATATCTGTCTGAAGGTCAGTACCGAGATGAAACCTAGTGTGTCGAGATACTCCCTATTTATTTTCAAAGGTTACTACTAACTAAAATATTTACAAGTTCCCATGGATCCTGCGTTCCACGCTTTCTTAGGCGACGGAGACAGGGAGAACTTTAAAATACCAAATACTATTTTTTCTCAATTTTTTTCTAACTTTTTTCGAATTTTTTTTTTTCTTTTCTTTTCTTTTTCGATTTTTTTTTTCTTCTGACACCCAATACATGTGTGTTCCCATGGATCCTGCATTCCACGCTTGCTTAGGCGACGGAGACAGGGGGACCACACACATAACTCTAAAACACTAACGTATTATTCATGTGGGGCATGATCTCAACACACTAAATGTCATTCCAGCGCTAATTACCATGTCGATGCTAGGACCCACCAATATTCTCAGAGAAACAAGAAATTGCAAATAATAAAACAGAACGTGATGTGGTGGTGACAACTATCATGTTATTTCTAACACCTGAACTCTGTCTCCTTTATGAATAGACCATCTAGCTGGGCACATCAATCCTTATAGCAAAATGGCTAAGTTTCCATCTACCTAGAGTGGTTAGTGTCACCCTGAATTGTTCACATGCTTCTAAATTCCAAATCTTATTAATCCTAAAAAGTCTCCCAATACCCCCAAACTTAAATTAAACAGTTTCCTCAATGTTTCTAAACACTGCACGAAAAGGAATTAGGGAAAGATATTACCGTGTTGCATGAGCATAAGTTACCTCCTTAAATCATATAGCAATAATCGGAATAACTGTGGATCATCTGAATCAGATAGTGTTATCCACAATAGAAGGAAACAGCAGCAAGCTACGAAGATAAACAATCTGAGCACACTTTGATCCCTATTTAGGTAAACCACATCGACCAGAGGATTGGTTTTTGGCAACTGAACTTCTTTTTGAACAGGAGGATCAGTGGATCTAGCTCGAAAATGTTCTTGTACAATGGCATAGCACATGGAGAATGATAGTCACCCCCAAACTTAGAGTTTTCAGTGTCTCTAGATAGACTAATAACATTTCCCTCATTTCCGGATCGTCAAATTCTCGAAAATAGTCAATTGCTTCTTCTAAATTACAATCTGGTGGTGCAGAACCTAACAAAGTGCTCACTTCATTAATAACATTATCATTATCGCCATCAATTCTATAGTTGGCTAGGCATTTCTCTAATGGATTTTCTAATGGGTCGAGCCTACGCTACATCTCCCTAGACGGTTTGGATTCCTCCTCTGAATAGATCTGGTGCATACAAACTGTTGGGAGAATTCCCTTAATATTTGTTATGGTCCATCATAAATCTTTCTTATTGTCCTGAAGCACGGTTACTAGCTTATTCTCTTGGTCATTATCCAAATCTGAAGCTACAACCACGGGTAAGGTCTCTGATGGGCCTAACTCATCAAACTCTAATCCAAAGTGGGCTAGACATTTTTCTAACGGGTCTTCTATCAAAGTGTTTGGTAATGACTCCTGAACTGGGGTCTCTATCATGTTGACGGTTTCTAAGGTGGGGTCATTTAGCTCAGGTGGTTGATTACTAATGTTGAAGATATTCAGCTCAATAGTCATGTTACCAAAAGACAAGTTCATAATACCGTTACGACAGTTAATGATCGCATTAGATGTTGCTAAGAACGGGCGACCTAGTATAACCGGTATATGATTCTCTGGATCAGGCACAGGTCTGGTATCAAGCACAACAAAATCCACTGGATAAATAAATTTATCCACTTCAATCAAAACATCCTCTATGACACCACGAGGAATTTTCACAGACATATCAGCTAACTGCAAAGTCATCTGAGTCGATTTCAAATCGCCTAGTCCTAGATGGAGGTACACATGGTACGGCAATAAGTTCACACTGGCTCCTAAATCGACTAAGGCTCTTTCTACCCGGTAGTTTCTTATTGTGCAAGCTATGGTTGGGGAACCTGGGTCTTTGTACTTAAGGGCCGTACTACTCTGTATAATTGAACTTACATGACTAGCTAGAAAAGCTTTCTTATGTACGCTAAGTTCTCGCTTTCGCGTACACATGTCCTTAAGAAACTTAGAATAAGCAGGAATCTGCCTAATTGCATCTAATAATGGAAGGTTGATTGTGACTTTCTTAAAAACTTCCATTATTTCATTAAAATTGGATTCCTTCCTAGTAGGTGCTAACAACCTTGGGTAAGGGGCTCTAGGAATGAAATCAGTTCTTTGAGGGGTTGCCTCAGGCTCGTCAGAGACTTTATCAGTCTCTTCAACTATTCGGTCAGGATGAACTACAGTTTGTTCACTAACGGGCCTAGTTACCTTGTTATCTACTACCTTACCATTCCTGAGGGTCGTAATTGCATTCACGTGACTGGATGATTTCTCCCCAGTCGACATTTCATTGACTCCTCTAGGATTGGGTTCGGGTTGACTAGGGAACCTACCAGGTTCTCGCTCTCTCAGAGCTGCAGCAATGTCACTAACTGAGGTTTGTAAACTAGAAATAGCTTTTTCTAAGGTATGGAATCTCTGCTCATTCTTTTCGTCATTGCTGGGATGAGTTGGACCAGCCGAATTCGTATAACTGAAGCCTGGAGGACCTTTAGCATTACTAAACTGACCTTGAGCCTGGCCTTTCGACCAGGAAAGTTTCGGGTGGTTTCTCCAGCCAGGGTTATAAGATTCCAAATATGGGTCGAACTTTCTATGGTTATCAAATCTAGTGTTATTATAAAGAGCAAGAGCCTGCTCTTCGAATTGGTTGGGCTCTGAACTACTAGCTTGATTCATTTCGACCAGTTCTAGCCTTCTAGATAAGGCTTCTATTTGGGCCTTTAGATCAAAAGATCCTTCTACCCTATTAACATTTCCTCTTCCTAGAAGAATTATTCTTTTTGGCTCCTTAATGCTCTCCCACTGCTGGGTCTTTTCGGCGATTTTAAGTAGAAGTTTCATCGCCTCAGCAGGAGTCTTACTGTCGAACCCTCTGGTTGACAAAGACTCGACCAAGGTTATAGATGCGTAGTCCAAACCCTCATAGAGGATCTGAACTATCCTTAACTCCTCTATTCCGTGGTCTGGGCATTGGGTCAATAAGTCATTGAACCTTTCTATATACACATACAGAGACTCTCCCTCTAGCTGGGAAAACGTGCATATTTTCTGCCTAACAGACGAAATTTTATTCCTAGGGAAGAACTTCTGAATAAAAGCTGAAGTAAGTTGGGCATAGGTTTCAATTGACTGAGGATCCAAGAGGTATAGCCACGACTTGGCTTTGTCTCTTAGTGAAAAGGGAAATAGTCTGAGTTTAATAGACTCGTCATTCAAGTCTCTAATCCTGATTGTGCTACATATTTCCTCGAATTCCCTAACATGAAAATAAGGATTTTCGTTTTCTTTTCCTAAGAATAATGGAAGCATCTGGATGATTCCTGGTTTCAGTTCGTAGCTCGCTTCAGTAGCGGCTAACTTGATGCAAGATAGACGTGAGGTCCGGGTCGGATTCATCAAATCCTTCAGAGATGTCATTGCTGACACGGTCTCGGGAGTGACTAGTTCACTCTCAGTTGGCTTCTCAAGGTTAAGGTGAACTACCATTCTTCCACTAATTAACCTACCTTGAGGGTCTCTATCCCAAGTTCGCCTTAAGGGCGTTCTTGGCATGCAAAAATTAAATCCTAACAAGCAATTAATCAAACACAATCGTGCCCTGACTCAACCAAATCAAACCTAAATCTAGCAAACAACAAGCATGATGGTTCCACTTAGATTGTTTCTAGACCAGCTTCTATTCTTTCAAAAGGCAACTGGTTACAATTCTAGCAAACCTCTTAGAACGATCTGAATTAGATTAAGTCGAAGAGAAACAAGATAAGCTCTAAGGAGCTTTGATAACCCTGTCTCTTTGGCACTTTTCCCTGGGTTACAAGGCGTCTCTAATCAACTTAAAATAATCTTCCTGAACTTTGAGTTAGGCTAATAAAGTAACTCGTACAGTCCTTTTGAACGATTTTCCAATAAGCTCGATACCCTATAGGTCTCTTTCTAGTCAAGATTTTAGGCTTAGGTTCGCGTAGGTTTCGTTTTCCTAAAGCGGGCAAGAAGGAGACGGTGATGAAATCCGAAACCTTATCTTGTATGGCCAGGCCTTGCCCTTTACTATGCAAAAATTAAAGTCCGTGTTCAGTCCTCAGCATATATGCATACAAAGGCGTCCAAAAAACCCACTGACAGATGATTCGTGGATTGACGAAGTGTACCTACCTCTGGTGACGAACCGTTGAAGTCGACTCGGGCCACTAATAACCTTTTCAATAGTGTTCGAACTCGAGGGGCCGAGACAAGATCGTAATTGTCGTCCTTCACTGCACACAGTTTGATATTTAAAACTACCCTTCCGTAGGTTCAAAAATAAATAAAGTGTCCAAAAAATGTCCAAAAGAAAGTCCAAAAAGTGTCCGAAAATAAAACAAAAATTACAGAAATAATAAAAAAAAACCCTAATACAATTTTCTAAACTAATTAAAATAAACCAAAAATCTAATTAAGAAAAATAAAATCTTCGATCTTCTTTTTCATTCTTTAAGCTTTTCCCCTTAACTCCAAGTCTTTAGCTTTAATTCCAAAACTTTGGCTTACTTCCCTTTTCGATCAAAAATTCAACCTGTAGCAAAAAGAGAAATACCAAAAGAAACGTAAAATAGAACAAAGTAAAATAATAAAAATAAAAATAAAAACCTAAAAATATATCTAAAACCCTAAACCTAAAAACAAGTCCGCGTCGGCGGCGCCAAAAATTGATGTAGTTTTAATAGTGGTAAATAAAGTGTTCGATTCTCGAACTTGTGAAGGTAATGATTTTAAAAATAATGAACTTAATCTAATTAAATAAAAATCAGGAAAATAAACTAGAGATGATATATGGAAAATATGGAGAAAACCAGGAATCAAGATTCAGTTATTTCTAACAATTTACGTGATTAATCATGAAATTCTTTTAAATAAATTAAGCTCAAATATTGCCAAAATAGGTTTTTATGCAAACAAGCAGAGGTAAATCACAAGCATGGGATATCAGAGGTTGTCAACCCAGCATGACCCATCAAACAAAAACACCACTACTGAATGAAAACCGTTTTTCTATTTCGAAACTATGCAATTTTAACAAGTAAAGAATTGTAAATAATTAATTAAAAATAGACTTACCACATAAAATTGAGAGAAAAAACCTCCTCCATCATCCCAGTAAATAAACTTAGCTCATGGTGAAGAAAACTTGCTCAACAGATCTTTTCATTGCTCAAAAAGTTGATTACAAGGTGAAAGAATAGTGCAACAGCTGAACAGATACGTATATAAATGTCACAGAACAGGGTTCAGCTGTTACAAATAGCTTTAAGCAACAAGTGTGTTTAAAAACTAAGACAACAGGAGCAAGATGTAACACTGAATATGCAACAGATACAGACGTTGTAGAGTCGTCTTCTTCGGTGATGGTGGATGAAGAACAGTGATCGTCCGGTGCAGCAGCAGTGACCAGCGGTGATCGGAAGTGGCCGGAAATTGACGGAATTGATCTCTAGGGCTGCGTGTCTATTTTTCTTGGCATCTCTTGGTATATATAGGCTTTGGGAACCCTTGGGAGAGTTCTAAACCTAATAGAACTCTTTAAAACACATCCAAATCCTCCCAAATCCGAATCAAAGTATAACTCCCTTTTTCCGGCCAAAATCGGATTTCGGGCTATTTTTCCGGCTAAAAACGTGTGGAATCGATTGTGTGGGGATTGTATGAGTTTCTTCTAGCTTGTGTATCAATTTGGAAGCAAAACACACCAAATTTCACGTGAACTTGAGTTCACAGTTGATTCTCCGATGAGTCAGCCCGATCTAGCCGAGTTGACCCGCTGAGTTGGCCCGATCCAACTCAGCCCGATCCAAGGGTGCCAATATCCATTTATGGGGTGCCAATAACACTTGTCCTTGGGTGCCTTTATCACTTTTTGAGCCAATTTTTCCATAAATCTTTATTCTTCTACTGTACCTACAAAAGCATAAAAACACGTAATATTTGCAAAATCGAATACTAACTTAATAGGAACTAAGGTGCAATTTAGACACTAAAATTTGTCTATCACCGTTCCAGTGTCGGCGGTTGCTGTGAAGTTGGTCCTAGTTTGCTCCGTCAGGTGATAACATTGTTCCAGAGAGAGTTGCTCCGTTAGATTTTTGAGGCAAACAAGTACTTCCTTCTGAGTAATGGCTATGTCCACCTGTGTTCTGACAAGAACTTCTTGTCTCTTTATCAGATCAGACATGTTGGGTGGAGTTTGAGTATTCTTGGTGGTTTCAACAGTATTTTCACCGTGAGGAGGATGAGTAGTAGTATTAGTGCGAGGAGGCTCAGTAGCAATAATGATTTTTTTAGAATCACCACCTCCAGTACTACCTGAACCGAATATAGGAGTTGTAACTGCTCCAGACCTAAGATCCACCATTTTGAATAATTGAAAATTGGCTTTTATAATTGAGAGGTTGATCTCCTGCCGTGGTCGCCAATTTTTTTAGGTTGAAAAAAAATGTACTTGTTACTAATTATCAGTCCATGTTGATGTTATTTAACACAAAAAACATTTTTCTACCTTTCTAATTCAATCCAAAGTCCTTTGGCTTACTGGTGAATTGCTGTAGAGTTGTCCATCAATAAAGGATTCTGCTTCTTAAAACATGGTCCGCTATATCATACTAGAAATAAGAGAATTCTTACATTTTGTTGGTGTAATATATTAGATGGACTAGTAAATTAGAAGTCTTACAATTTGTTTTGATGGAAATTAATATTTCTCTCTAGGAGTAGAATATAGAGTTAATTGCTTTACTTTTCTTCTGATGCTCATGATGATGATAGACACATTTATGTGTCTTATTTAGTCTCGTACATGTATTAATAGTCCTCATATTTTGTACTAATAATATGATTTTATGTGTTTTTAGGATTTTTGGATGAATAAACTTTTGTACAGAAAATTGTTTTAAAAAGTGTTATAAACACCCCCAGCAAAGTGTTAAAGGCACCTTCATATTGGATTAGGGAACCCCTGATTTTTGATAAAGGCAACCAACAATATGTACAAGGCACCCATCTTTCAAAATTTGAAATGAAAAGGGGCGGGAATTTCTATCTTCTTACGAATCTTATCTGTGGAAGATTTGTTTCGTACATGTTATGAGTTTTAAAGACAAGAGATTTTCTTGCCTTAATAATATGTTGTACACGGAACAAATTCACGCAAAATCAGATCAAAACTCGGTCATATTTATCTCACGGAGAAAATACAGGGATGAAAAATATACTTTCGGCTTATATGAATCTATGTAGTAAAAGGAATAATTTCTCCTTTGGATTTGTCATAACAGGATATTTTCTCTTGCAGCGGGAAGGAATCAACACATAATTGAATATGACCGAGAATTAAAGAGAAAATATTACCGTGAAATATTCAATTGAATTTTGGGAAGATTCGAGAAGATTTGAAGGTTGAAGGGTGTTATGATATAAATAGAGGGTCTAACTTAACAGTTGAGGGGGGTCTGGAGAGTCTAGAATCGTAAGATCAAGAATTCCTGGAAAATCTGCTCGTGATCATGATGAAGAAGATGAAGAAAACGTTGCCATAGGGTTGAAGATTCCGTGGTGAAAAGTTTGAAGATTACGTTGTTAAAGCTTTTAACTTTGCAACGTATATCTTCATTTGTAACGTTTAGCTTCAGGAAACAGTTATACCTCTCTAACAGTGAGTCTATAACTTTTATAAACGTTGTAAACTCACTGTTTTCATTTATTTTCACTCTTTTTCATTATTTTCAAACACTTTGAGCTATGTACCAAACTTTTGAGGGTGTTTTGAGCAAGATGAGCTAAACCCCATATGCTGAGGTGACGGAGGAAGCCATTGTTTCAATAAAAGTGGTACATTTCTATTTGAATTAATTTTTGCAATTTCTTTTATGATTATTTGCCTTGATTAATAATTGATTTAATGATTTTTGTTAAGCAATTGTGATTTCGTTAGATGGTACATGCTTTTGGCTAGGTTTTAGATGTTCCATGCTTTTTTTATACAATTGTTATTTTGAAAATCTACTTATTGCAATATTTTAGAATCAAATTAAATGTAAGAATTGCATGAATATTAATTAGTTTGAATCACTTTAATTGGTTAATGGTGAAATTCATAACCTCAGTATTTTTTAGTATTATTTTCATATTTTATGTACATTTTTATTTTAAAATTAATTTATTAAATCTAAATTCAATTTTCACAAGTTCGAGCAAACGATACTTTATTTACCACTATTTACAAACCATCAGATGACCATTGACTACAAGAAGAAAAGCAATTACCAAGCGAGGAAAGTAAAATGGGTTTTTTCTTTATATCTCAATTTCTAAGCCTTATTACCACTGTCAGCACTAGACAAAGCTCTTAGCATCCATGGTATCCTATTAAATGTACATATTGGTTCATGGTAAATATTATGTAAGGGCCAGTATTTACTCAATACTGCTCTAATAATTTTCCTTATGTCGAATTGGTATATTGTCCCTTGCTAAAAAATCCCACCAGAATTACTTCTTCTGCAATTTGGTGGAGCAGGTCAATATATCTCTGGTCATTCTAGAAATTTAGGTTGGATGACTGAATTTTTCATTGACCATGAAAAAAAGTGTCAAGTTATCGAGATTTATTGATATATTCAGATTCTTTCTTTCAGTTTGTTACTCAGCACAGTATTGATGTATCTTAGGCAAACAACCACGCAACATCAATATGGAAGAGCTACTCGAAGACATAGAGAAGATTACCCTTGCAATCCATTTGGATTGGGGCTTAGGGGGAATAATCTTCAAGTCCCCATAATCCCTTGCAAGCTATTTGTGAATCCATTTTAGTTGTATGATTCTATTTCTCGTATTTAATGAATCAAGCTTAATTTGCGTCATGTTTATCAGAACCATGGTTACCTTATTTTGTTGAGGTTATCTTATTTTGTATTGTCTTATCCTGTTTCTTTGGTATTTAAACTGACTCCAAAAGATGTTCCATTACATCAGGTGGCATTATAAGGAAATCAAGAAGAGAGTTGGATAAGCGTAATAGGATATTTATTTGAACAAGTTGTAGGTAATTCCTTTCGTAATTTCTTGTAGAAAACGTGGATGATATCCCATGATATTGGTTTAACAAGTTTATATGAAGTACCATTTTATTCAATACCAAAATATGCTCAACTTTGATCCCAAATTATGGTGGCAGACTTGCATTTATAGGAAATAGATGGGTTTTTTTTTATATAATTTTAGTTAAGTATTTTACATATGTAATTGTGACTGAAATTGATCATGATTGTATAAATCTATTCATATGTAATGCTTCAATTGATTCTATTGTGCTTTCATATTTCATATTTGATGGAAAATGAAAGGTGAGGTGCCTGTATTCAGGTGCTAAAAATAAAATGTTTAGGTGTAGAAAATTTTGATTTTGGGGATTCCAACTTGAAAAATTAGGTTTCTTTTGAAAAGCTAATTTAATTTTGAGACGGATATAAACGTAGTAAACAAAAATCTACAAGTGGCATATAAAACAAGTGAGACATAAAAAGTGTTTCTTAATTGATTTATGCGTCGCTTTAATTAGCCAAAATATAAAATAGGTTCACCTAAAAGTGTCGCTAATTAATTTAACAGACACTTATTACATGTCGTTTAAGTTAATTAAGAGATGTTTACAAGTGTCTTTTTATGTTTCTTGAAGATTCCAGATGCACGATTTGAGACACTTATATGTGTCTCTTAAATTCATAACAACGGAAGTAAATGTCTTAAAATCGTTGATTTGGTGTAGTGACTAGTGATTAATTCATCTAGGAGCTTGCTATAATTGTAGAGAACTAAGTACTGAGTTGCACAGTGCTAATGTTATATGTAGAATATTGAAAGCTCATCCAGGTGAAGATCTAATATTATATGTGTATTTTCGGAGAGAGTACAGGATTAATGTGAGATGTCTGTAACGAGAGTTTGATATTTTAATTGTCTTACGGAATGTAAAATATGAATTTTATGCTTTTGATGTCAGGTCAGTAGCATATACAAAATTCTATTATTTCTATGCTTCTACTACTGGTCAAAGGCGACTCTACTATTTTATCCTTCGTCAAAAATCCACCATCCACAAGAGTGTGTTAAAATTTCTAATAGTCATCTATTAATTCTACAAACCCCAATTAAATTAGGGAAAAAATTATAATCTATATATATATGAAAAAGAAGATTAATTATTCATTTCAGTTTGTGCAATAATTTTAAAGACCAAACTATCCGGCGGCTCCGTGTGCATGCTGATTTTTCTAGACATGTTTAGATGCTTTCTAAAAATATGGACTGCAGGTGAGAAACCGATATCTGTGCATATTAACAAAGTCTTTTATAGTAGTAATTCATTCTCCGCAGTGGGTGGTGATTATTTTTTGTTTGCTTGCGCGTTTCAAATTTGTTATTTTTGAATAATTTTATGAATACAAGGATTCATAATGCATCGATCATTCGTAAAAAAGAACATAAGACAAAAAATAATCAGAACAAAATGTTGGTATACATTTTGTATCAGTCTTTCAAAGCGTACCGCGTATTTAAACAAATTAAAAAACGTCCGCTCACAAGGAATGGACCTGCCGTTTGAGGATTTGTAGAAAGTTGGTTTTTGAGGCCCACCAGAAAAAATGAGTCTTGTCGTCCGAATATATTTAAAATATGGTTCTAATAAATAAATAAACATCAAAAATGGGTGGAATGAACACCAAAAATTTTAGATAATTACATCTCATTTTTTTTATTTTTCTCTCTCCAATTAACGCAATGGAAGGACAAATACCTGTCGAAGGCGGGAAGAATAATTTGATCAAGAATATACTCTCAAGCCTTCCTACTTATAATATGTCTTTACTTACATTATCAGCTAAAGTAGAGAAGAAAATGATGAACATCTTAAGGAGATTCTTATGGGGAACATAAGAACACAAACTAAGAATATGTTGGATTTCGTGGGTGAAAATTTACAAACCAAAAAAATTTGGAGGCTTAGGAATAAAGAACTTGCGAAGTGTTGATAAATCGCTCTTACCAAAATGGATCCGGAGATACAAACATGAAAAGAAAGTTCCGTGGAGAAAGGTGGTGCAAGAGAGAAAATGCAAAAGAAAAAAAGCAATGCTTCCGGTTGAAAACAACATCTCGCATGACAAAGGACTATATATGGAAAGGAATATTAAAGAATAAAGCACTTATGACTAATAATATGACAATTTCAGTGGGAAATGGACAAGGATTGCATTTCTAGCATGATGATTGGCTTGGCAGAGGGGTTTTAAAAGATCTATTTCCTACTATTTACAGAAAATCAAATAAAAAATGTGTATGTTAGCTGAATGTATAGATGACAAGGCAACTGGGAACTTGAAATTGGAGTTCATAAAATAAATTGAGAGTTCTATTGGGTGTATGTTCTCTTGGGTGTATGTTAGTTCAAATAAAAAATTGTGTATGTTAGCTGAATGTATAGATGACAAGGCAACTGGGAACTTGCAATTTTCTTTCTCCCAAAAATATTGGAACTGTTAAGATTGATTACCTCTCCATCGAAATTATCAGATCGAGAGGACTCTGTTGTATATTTTGGAAGCAATGACGACAAATTCTAAACAAAGCATGCTACTCTAAGTATGACAATGAGTCATTGGCCTCGATTTTACAAGGTCCTTGTGGAAAAAATAAATTCCACCAAAAGTTTTCGTATTCCTTTGGACGACATTCCATAAATATGTTCAACTCTACGAAACCTGCAGCATAGAAGGATTTTTGTCCCAGACCTTGTTAGACTTTTTCCATATGGCCTAAAATTAAGGGAAAAAGAATGTGATCCATTTAGTTGGAAGTTGCAACTGCTCAAGGTAACTCCCTATGATTCTTTCCCATTTTAGAAAACCACCCACTATATCTATCATGCCAACTACTCTATGATGGCTAGAGTTAGTAAAAGGAAGTGATAGCAAAAATCATAGGATTAAGGGTCACCAAATTCACTCTCATAACTCTAATACACCATCTAAGAGTGAGAAGGAGTGTTTGAAACCAAAGTTAAATAATCAAGGGATTAATTGGAGCATACTCAGAGACGGTTTAAGCTTTCAAATTGCAATGGCTGGAGGTATACAAAATAAATCTCTTTTTATTGCTTTCGCATTAATTATTATATGTTCATATTGTGATTAGAATATACATATAGATAAATATAGGTTTACATTTGGTATCAGAGCCTGTAATCACCTCTGCCTTGATTGTAGTAATTTAGGTTCTTTGAGTTTGGGTAGATTGGTTCATGAATCTGTGGTTTCTACTGGGTTTGAGAGGGATATATGTTTGTTGGTAGTTCTTTGATTAAATTGTATGATGAGAATGACGCGATATGCGATGCACATGAGTTGTTTGAGAAACTGCCTGATAAAGATTCTGTTTTATGGAATGTGGTTAATAAATCGAGTTTCTGTGGAGTTGGTGTTTTCGATCCTTAGAGAATATAATGGATTATCCTATTGTTCGTGTCCTAGTCTAACCTGATGTATGCTGGATTTTCAATTATCTATTCAGAGCTAGTTTTTTTGATTTATTCAGTCACAACATTGGCATCTCTTCTCGGATTTTTACACTCTTAATATGGGTTTCATACATTATGTTTGTAACTTCAATGTGTCTGGCACTTGCATATTCACTTGAAAATTACGGCTTGTTTAATCATATTTAGATAAGAATTGATAAAGATATATTTAGGGATGTACACCTTTTAGAAGTGCTCCAATACCTGCCATTTGTGGGCAAGACATGGATGTTCCAGATAAGAGATTGTAGTCGCTGTAAAATGAACGAGAACCTATATCCAGTGCCACAGTAGTCTTAGGCCATGCTGTTAAAACTAAAGTTCCAGGAGCCATGATATCTGGTTTTAAGACGGGCAACTCCGTGATGGACCTCTAGAACTGTAATCGGCTAATCTTGGTGCTGGTTTATTTCTTCTTCTGCCAACACGAGTCTTTTGAAATTGTAAGCTGGCTCTAGGATCCGAATTCATCTTTATGTAGTTCAAGATGGATTGACCATCTGTTGGGTTTATGAAAACTGCTGGAAATAAACTTTCTATGAAGAAGTCTATGAGAGAGCTGTTGGATATGAAGAGACCTCTAGCAATATTACCATTGTTAACATATCGACTTGTCCACCAACTGAATCATCTGTTTCCACACAAACATTCCTATACATGATTTGAAATTCTTGGCTAATCTCTACGGTATTTGATGTTTAAGAATATACAATAATATACTCATTTTAGTCTTACTGCATACTCATCAATGTTATTGTTGTCTAATCTACATCAAATGATTAGACTTTTCATCCACTTGTCTATTGTCATCACTCATTTGTTAGATCAAGCACTGGTGTCTCCTCTGTTAATAGAGCTTGTGTAAGCAACCATTACCTAAAACTATTATTGGGTGCTCTGCTAAAAGTTTTTTCTTGTGAACACAGACCTTCAGGTGCCCAAATGGTTGATTATTATGTCTTATATCTGTACTTCTGTGTCTGACTCTCTTGATTGATTTGCTCAGTCACTATAACATGGTTCAGGATAACAATCCGAACTCCTTAAGAAGTGGACAGGTAGTGTCTTCGCTTCCTAGAACAACACAGTCTTTAGACTCTAGGTTTCCTAGAAAGAAGAAGTTCGTGCACCGTATCAGATTTGAACAATATCTGAAGATCCCAATACTGGACATACTCCAATAGTGTTTAGTCATCCTGTATATGTATATATATTGTGGAGTTTGTTACCGAAGGCTACAAATCCCATATGCTACCGCTCCCTGGAACTGTTGATGTAATATGTGGTGGTCCTCCCTGCCAAGGCATTAGTGGATTTAACCGGTTCCGAAATTATGACCATTACAACATTTGTGATGTCTGGTTGCTCATGTTGTATTATTATTTGTTGACATGTGCAATGGTTATAAATAATTAGTTATATATATATTATGACCATTAGGATTGTACATGAACAAAGATTAAAGTAATATGTTAAGTGATTTAATAATTTTAATAATTAAAGTGTAGCCACAACATCTCTAGTTATTTAAAATTTTCTTAAGAAATCACATGTGGAAACTAGACATAAATTTGTAATTAATCATATGTAATATGATAAAATATGCCCACAGGAAATTATATTATATTTATATGATTAATTGGGGTGAAATATTGAATTATGTTCCTTAATCTACCCACAGGAATTAAGGAATGAATATGGTTTAGTAGTTTCATCATGTAGTTATGAATCTAATTTGAGTAGGACTTTAGCCCATAGGCAAGTTTTATGTCACTAGATTCATATTTTTATGCATGACTTGCATTGGTAAATCATGATTAAGTTTAAGTCTCAAATTTTTTGTTTACAAGCATGTATACATTTTTCTTTGCATCAATGTTAAATGGAAACATTTCTGATGTCAATTGTGACATTCCTGAACTAAAGGGTGATAACTATAAGGTATGGAAAGAAAGAGTTCTTTACAATTGGGGTGGATGGATATCGATTATGATATTCGGAAAGACGAACCACCTAGCATAACTGATACTAGTACTCTAGATTCAGTTGATTTTTATGAAAGTGGGATCGATCTAATCGTCTCTCAGTTTTGTTCATAAAGACCAAAATTTGTGCTAGTATTCGGGGTTCTGTCGATAAGCATACTAAGGTTAAAGATCTCCTTAAAGCCATTGATTAGCAGTTTCTAAATTCTGACAAAGTTCTTGCTAGTACCTTAATTATGAAGTTTTCATCCATGAGGCACAATGGGTTTAAGTGTGTGCGTGATTATATCATGAGCATGAGGGATATTGCGGCCCAACTTAAGGATTTGGAAGTTACCATGTATGAATCTTTCCCAGTTCATTTCATATTGTGCACTCTTCCTCCACAATATGGCCCCTTTTAGATATCTTATAACACACATAAGGATAAATGGTCAATTAATGAACTTATTACCATGTGTGTTCAAGAGGAGGGGAGATTGAGGATGGAAGAGGGCGAAAAGGTGAACCTTACTACTGATTCTTCTTCAAAAAAGAAAAGGGATTACATTTAGGAAAAGGGAAAGCTTTCATCTAACCTGCATAAAGAAGGAGTCTACGTGTTTCTTTTGTAAAAAGAAGGGACACATGAAGAAGGACTGCATTAAGTTTAAGACTTGGCTTGAGAAGAAAGGTAATTTTTTAGCGTTTGTTTATGAATCTAATATGGTTAATATTAATCATAATATATGGTGGATTGACTCTGGTACTACAATCCATGTTTTGAATACCTTGCAGGGTATGACAAACCTAAGGAAACCAATGGGAAGTGAACACTACATCTATTCAGGCACTCAGATGAGTTCACATGTGGAAGCTGTTGGGACATGCAGTTTAATTTTAAGTAGTGGTTTTAATTTGCATTTAGAAAAGACATTTTATGTACCAGGTTTCACTAGAAACTTGATTTCAGTTTCAAGACTTGTACCTTTAGGAATTTCCTTTAATTTTTCGGACTCTGGTTTTAGTGTTTTCAGAAATTCTGAAGTTATTGGTTATGGTATTTTGTCTGATGGTTTATATCGTCTTTATTTTCAAAATGATATCACAAATAGATTCTAAGCATGTTAATACTGGGTTAAAAAGATGTATTATGAATGATAACTCCTCAATTTTTTGGCACCGGAGATTGGGACATATCTCCATTGAGAGAGTTAAGAGATTGGTAAAGGATGGGGTACTTGGTACTTTGGACTTTACTGATTTTGATACATATGTTGGTTGCATTAATGGAAAGCAAACTAACAAACAAAAAATTAGTGCCAAAAGAAGTTCAAACATATTAGACATCATACACACGATTATTTATTGTCTAGACATGAATGCTAATGATCCGAAATACTTTATCACCTTCATAGATGATTATTCACGATATATATATATATATCTTTACTTACTTCGTTCCAAAGATGAAGCTTTGGATGCCTTTAAATTGTTTAAGGTTGAAGTAGAGAAACAGTGTGATAAGCACATTAAGATTGTGAGATTCGGATTGTAATATTGGAGCCGATAATGATCCTATGTCATTTTCACAAGTCATAAATTCTACAGATTCAGAATTATGGATCAATGTATATACCTTAAGGTCAGTGGGAGCAATATTTGTTTCCTTGCGTTGTATGTGAATGATGTTTCGCTCGCAACCAATGATAAAGGATTGCTATATGAGGTGAAACAATTTCTTTCAAGTAATTTTGATATGAAAGATATGGGTGAGGCATCTTATGTCATTGGCATAAATATCCATAAAGATAGATCTCGAGGCATTTTGGGTTAGTCTCAAGAATCCTATATCAACAAAGTCTTTGAAAGATTTGGTATGAAAGATTGTTCACCAAGTGTAGCACCCATTGTAAAAGGTGATCGGTTCAGCTTGAACCGATGCCCCAGGAATGATATTGAAAGGGAACAAATGAAAAATGTTCCATATGCTTCAGCTGTTGGTAGCATTATGTATGCTCAGGTCTGTACTAGACCCGGCATTTCATATGCCGTTGGAGTACTAGGAAGATATTAGAGTAACCCAGGAATCGATCACTGGAAGACTGCGAAGAAAGTGTTGAATTACCTTAAGGGTACTAAGGATTACATTCTTATGTATAGACGAACAAATAGTCTTGAAGTGGTATACTAAGTTCGTTTCTTGTTTTGATGCTACCTCACATGGTGTATGGCTGAAAGGCTTCATATCTGGGCTAAGAGTTGTTGACTCTATTAGCCGAAAAATAAGAATGTATTGTGACAATTCAGTTGTTATCTTCATGGCTAAGAATAATAAGAGTGGAAGTCGAAGTAAACACATCGACATAAAGTATCTAGCCGTAAAAGAACGTGTGCAGAAAAACAAAGTGATCATTGAACACATTAGCACTGAATTGATGATAGCTGATCCCTTGACTAAAGGCATGCATGTTAAAGGATTCAAGTATCATGTAGTAAGGATGGGACTTGATCCCATTATGTAGTATATTTTTTATGTTTTTTTCTAAAGCTTTCATTTAGTTGGATTATTTCTCATTTGGAATTATGTACGTACTTACTTTGGTTATCTTGTTGAGAAATATCATTATAGTTTGACCTAGAGTAAACTATGGTTTACTCATTAAGTTAAGTATGAATGGTGAAAGACTAAATATATAGTGATACATGGAAAATTAATTCTTTCTCTTAAAAGAGGATTAGTCGTCATGATCTGTATATGGAGTCTCTCGTGAAATGGATCAAGTGGGAGAATGTTAGACTTTTTCCATATGGCCTAAAATTAGGGGAAAAAGAATGTGATCCATTTAGTGGGAAGTTGCAAATGATCAAGGTAACTCCCCATGATTCTTTCCCATTTTAGAAAACCACTCACTATATCTATCATGCCAACTACTCTATGATGGCTAGAGTTAGTAAAAGGAAGTGATAGCAAAAATCAGAGGATTAAGGGTCACCAAATTCACTCTCATAACTCTAATACACCATCTAAAAGTGAGAAGGAGAGTTTGGAACCAAAGTTAAATAATCAAGGGATTAATTTGAGCATACTCAAAGACGGTTTAAGCTTTCAAATTGCAATGGCTGGAGATACACAAAATAAATCTCTTTTTCTTGCTTCCGCTTTAATTATTGTACGTTCATATAAGCTGGTGATTACAGATTCATATAATCATTGGTGGTGCTTTGGCTTTAGAACTCCGACACTTTCAACTGGGAGGCAGTGTTAGCATAATGGATTAGTTCAATTTTGTCAATCCAATTGATGGATGTAAAATTCTTTTATCTTTTAAATGAATTTAACCTTTTTCGTCAAGAAAAAATGTTACTTGCATTGATAAAAATAATTTGATTGTTTCTGATCTTATAACACATAAAGGTTTGATGCTAATTTTCATAGATGTTTTTTTGGGGAAAAAAATCCTCTGTTGCAGGTTTTGGATCGTCTTCTATGATATTCATGGAAACTGTGTAGCAGAAAAATATTGAACAACCATAGCCAAATCAGCTTTTGAGAAGAAGCTATAATTTTACTAGAAGCAATAGACTGGACATTATCAGCAAAGTTCTTTTTCTTTCTGATAATCGATCTCTCTAGTGCAATTTATTAATGGAGAAGCAATTAATATCAGCTGGGGATATTTTTCTCTTATAAGTGACTGTAAAAACGGATTTGCTTTGTTTTTCAAAAGTTTCTTATAAATATGTTACTAGAAACTTTAACATGACTGCTGATGCCTTAACTAAGTTAGATAGAAAGGATAATATATTTATAAGTTAGAAAGATAAACCTCCTGACGTTAGAACAGGAAAGTTATTCTCATTTTGTAATTTCTAGTTCCCTATTAATATAATCCGCTTCCTTTGAAAAAAATAAAAAAATCAAATAAATGTAAAGTTTACTTTACCTTATTAAACACGATAATGCTTTTATGTTGGTCAATTCCATGGCTGTAATAGCTGACGTGCATAGATAAAGAAGAGTATATTGATTAGTTGTTTCAAAAATCGGTTCTCCTAATTGGATAAAATATCCACTTTGGATATTAAAAAAATAATCTTTGAGTTTTCATCTTGCTGGGTTTTAAAATAGCATCTAAACTTACTTATCTTCCAGAATCATATAAAAAATCCAAAAGTTGTTTAATCAGTTTATTATTTCAAATCATCTAAATATACGGCATCAATGGAAAAAAATAAAAACGTGATCGTTAACCTGATGAAATTTTATATTCTATTAATACAGTAAAATTTGATAGTACAAAAATCTGAAAAAAGAAGTAATTTAATATAATTATATTGATTGAGGTGTTTCAAACTTTCCATAAGTGCATTCAATAGTGTTCTTCTTTTAATCTTATAAAACAAAATAGACGATAAACCTTACGGCATAGAGGTGTACATTGGTTGGCCAGAACGATTTTTTTTAAAAATCGTAGACCAAACCGATCATATCTAGATTTCAATTTGTAAACGGTAACCGAACCAATTTATAAAAGGTTCGGTTTCTAGACCGGCTGTCTCAGTCCAGTTTTATTCAGTTATTGGATGATGGCGCTCTAAAGAACGAAAAATCAAACAACCAGAAAATCATATCCACCAATGATCTCAAATTAAACAAAACCCTGAATTCTTAAAAACTAATCAGACATCAAATTTGACAACATATCACATAAATAATGCAAAACGAACCAATTTTTACAACAAATTTCATCAAATTTGTAATAAAATTGAATGTGAAGATCATTTCTCTGTACATAAAATCATAGATCAGAATCAAACAACCCATTCACTTGATTAGACTCAAGATCATTTTT
The DNA here is from genome assembly GCA_023531435.1 of Papaver californicum. Classification (NCBI taxonomy): domain Eukaryota; kingdom Viridiplantae; phylum Streptophyta; class Magnoliopsida; order Ranunculales; family Papaveraceae; genus Papaver; species Papaver californicum. Next base: position 470,452 of record JAJJMC010013372.1, read on the forward strand.
TTATTTTATGTTTCGAATCGTAGATAGAAAATGCAAAATCATATAATGGGGTATCTTCATTTACTTTTTCAACTGCATCAAAGTATCAAAACCCAACAGTAATTGTTTGGGCAGAAATTCTCATCAGCCCAAAACAACCAAAATCAAACATTTCAATAATCAAAAGGAAGAGAAATTGAACACAATCATTTAACGTGGTTCATCCCTTAATGGCCTACGTCCACGGGTAGTGAAGTTGTGAGGGTTTTAATTGATTAATTTGAAGCTACAGTCAGATGAATCTCCATTGGAGCTCTGGTTTTACAGTATTAGGTTTCTTTTCTTGGAGAAGAGCCGATCCCCTCTCCTATTCTTTTTCTTCTCTTTAAAGCCAAAGTCCCAAAACTTCAAGTGATGTGGCCTCCGTTTCTAATACGTGGCATCCTCAAGTCATCCCATCTGTCGACTCTATCTCTTTCAGATACTTCCACGTGGCATCTCCCTATCCGTCCATCTATCGACATTATCTTCTTATCCATCTATCCCTCAAACGGTGTGATCTGGGTTGATCTGGTTGGCTTGCGGGATTGAGTTGGTCCATCGGGATTGACTTGGTCCAGCGGAAACGACCGGATCGGGACAGCATGTTCGGGACAGGATGGATCGAGACAGGACAGATCGGGCACCAGTTGGGACGGGAATTGCTGACGTCCCTGTGAGAAATGATGACGTCACTTCGGGACAGGATAGCATCGGTACAAACTGGATCGGGATGATGACATCGCTTCGGGATCGGGACGTAAATGATGACATCGCTTCGGGACGTGATGACGTCGCTTCGGGACGTCATGACGTCGCTTCATGCCAAATTAGGCTTCGGACTTGATGACTTCACTTCTGGAAAATGATGACATCGCTTCGGGCGAACATCATTTTGTCCCCAACAACTTGCCCCCTTTTCTTGAGAGTTGTTTGAAGAAAAACTCTTAAGAAAACTACCAGTCGTCTCGTCTGAATCATAATGTGGTTGTTGATGTTGTTTATGCATTTCCATGTTATGTTGCATTTTTGTCCCTGCAAAATAAAATTTTGTATAAATATATAGATATTGATCGTTAGTTTTTCACCACAAGGTTCCTTTGAACCCTAGGTTGGAATTTTTCGCAACGAAGCACCTCCTTCCATGGAGTTATGACATTCGAGATCCCACACATACGAAACAAACCCGAGCCAGGGGTAAGATACAGGGCTGGTCCCGAACGTACTCTTTTTGTATCAAGACTCTTACTTAGGTTCTGTGACCCAATAGTCTTATCATGTCTCCTAGCCACGGAGCTCGGTAGGAACACACGCTTAATTTATCTCGGGCATGGAGTAAATTAATGTGTCCCATAAATTTTCTCTAGCCACTTAGCTCAGCAGGAACACACACCTAATTTATCTCGGGCATGGAGTAAATTATGTGTTGTCCATTATTTTATTAAGACTCTTACATGGGTCCCCTCTTTGGGGATGTGTCCACTAGTCTTATCTTGTCTCCTGAATGGAGAAATATCGGTAAGAAATATACCTGAAATATAGATAAGAAGTATACTTGAAATCATCCAGATATTTCTTATTTAAGATATATCCCATATTCTTCTATATACATGAGAAGCATATATAGAAAGAAAATATGAAATATATTTTAAATAAGACATGAGAAACATCCAGATGAAATATCATTTTATTCCGAAGTAATCGTTGTTTGAGAGATCAGAAGTATACGAATGTAGAAGTATTCGTCTTCCGAAAATATTTAATGATAGGTTGAAAGAAATACCCATTTTTGAATGACAATTCATGTTGGAGCATTCAGATTGCCGCAAGAAGTATAAGAGGTATCGCCTTAACAAAGAAGTTCAGAGTAAATTAAGTATTTACTGAATATTCTTCGTGAAGTATGAGCCATTTGAAGTATCATTTCTTGAAGGCTCATATAAGGTATTAATTGCTTCCTTATGTTAAGAAGTACAAGGCATATAACATAAAGTAGCGAAATATATTATTTCTATTTAGCATTAATAAATTATTAAAATGAAATACCTAATTGGTGTGGAGTATTTAACTCATTTCACAGCTAAAAATTTGATTTCTTTATAGGATGCCCCCCCAGTGCACCATTATTGCATAGTTGCTGCATCTCTGAAGTGTCCTTCATAGGTATCTTCACACTTCATAAAAATGTCTTAGCATTTCATAATATTAAATGGGTACAAGCTAAAAATGATTTTCATGCTTTTAATTGCATACTACAGTTAAATCTAATCAAACAAATTGGAATTTGTGCAAATTAAGAATACATCATATTAAATCAATAGGTTTCTATCATAGATGATTATGTGGTTAATTATCATTATGCATGATATCACATGTGATTCAGATGCTATTGAAAGGAATTAATCAATAATGTATTACAGTTTGTAATAATCGAGTAAAATATGAACAATGGATGCTAATTAAGAAATTTTCATCATCTAACTCATTATATAGTTATTCTATTTATGAATTAAATCAACCCATGTTTCTTAAATAATTAAGGTATGTCATGATTGAATGATTTAATGATGACAGTTAAGAATTATTTTTAAATTTAAAATTGCTACTTCAAATACGCAATTAATATCATGAACTTTATAATCAAAAATTAAAAAAGATAATGTATATTTATCTTTTAAAAATGTTTATGGACCGGTATACGTCTTTTCTTATCTATTGAAGCTGTGATAATAATTATCTAGTTGTAACAATTTAATTTATTATTATTATTTATTATTATTATTATTATTTTTTATTATTTTTTCTATTTTTATTTATTATTATTATTATTATTATTATTATTATTATTATTTATTTTTTTAATGAGTTAATAAAGAAAATTTTATCTATTAATAATGAATTCTGCAAACAAAATTATAAGCAAAGAGATTTGAATTAAGCTAGTTGGTCTGGCTCAATTGAGTTGAATCAAACTCAGTGAGTCGACTCACTGGGAAGAAAATTCGACAGAGTCTTTTCTGTTTTCTGGGTATTCCAGCCTAGTTCAGGCTATTTCAATCAGTTCTGCTCTGCAATTCAAGCATTCATTCTATGATAAGAACATATCAAGTTCATGCTACAATTTAACCATTCCATGGCAGGAAGAAACATCATTCATAGCATAAAGAAATCAAATTTTTCTCAACTTCCAATGTTAATCTAGAGCACCAACAAGAAGGCAGGCTTTAAAAATTCAAAACACGCTTCATGTTATCTTCAAGTGAACTTAAACATCATTCAATCTTGAAACAACCCAATGATTTGAAGTAAAACAACTAGGGTAGAAAAACAATTAGGTATCATGATGTGATTCTAAGAATTGAAAACTTTTAATAATTGATGCATAATTGATGCTTAGCTTACTGAGAAAGCGAATTGCAGGTGCATTGAATGAGCTCTTTGCTTCAAATGGATAATTTACGTGAATATTTTACACTTCCATCGAATACCACATCGAAGGTACAGGAGTTTGGGGGCGGATTCATGGTTGTGTTGGTGCTAGGCAGTGCGCTGTCCAATCATGCACAAAGTATCGCGCTCGTTGAAATCATCTTGTTGCTTGAACTTGACAGTAAGCATTTATATGCTGGAGCCAATTGAGTACGTGTTGCTTTCATTCTGATTTGAAGAAATTAAGTGCAACAGCATCATAAAGTAAAACTGTTGAAGAAAGAAGACAAACTCGTGTCAACTTTGCGCCATGATATGTACTTCTTCAAAATATGCTGAACAAGTCTCTCATCTTCTTCAGATTGGCGAGTTCGTTCGACAAAGATTCAACATTCAACTGCTACTGGAGATTTTTCTGTTCCAAATCTACAATATGCTTTTCAGATGACAACGATTTCCCTTTGAAGCTTCACTTGCTTAATTAATGATCATATGAATTGAATTCATACTTGCTAATTCAATTACTCAAGATGCGAATGTACATACACATACATATGATATTTATGGAGGATTAAAGCATAGCAGATTGAAAAAGAGGCTATAACACAATCACCATGTGAGCCTATACAAGCTATAGCTTGTCAACAGCGAAATGCATAATCAAGGTTCAGCATGAAATCCAGGTTCAAAGGCATTACAGGCATGACGCTTATTCTCTAAGAAACATCAGATTGGTCTCAATAAAATTAGATATAAAGTTGGATTCATTTAAAGATCAAATTAGACTTAGAATAGACATTCAGCGGAGAAAACTGAATGCTAATTGCGAGCTACAGAAGAAACACAAGGATGGAGATATGAATTAAAATGAAAACTCAACATCATGAGCTATGAATTTATTTCAGAATTATGCTAATATTTTAATTGCTATATCACTTAGATGAATATCAAAACTAAAAGGCAGCATATGTATCATCAGTTATTTTCACAAATCAAGGAGATCCCATTCAGTTGATTACTGAATTTCTTTATTCATGTTCACAATTACAAGTCACAAAATTATACCACAGTGAACAATATCAACAGTCTAGTTATGAGCAGATATTCAATCATTTTATCATGTCATGCATACAATTGGACATAATTGAAATTGTGTATGCATTGGAGTAGAATCAGATTACTACTACTTATATATCAAATCAACCAAATGATCACAAAAATACTTAGCTCTTTGAAGAGACTTGGTGTGAGACAAGCCTTAAAGATGTTCCTCCTCTTCAACAATAACCCTTAAGTACTCTTCATGAATCTTGATTATAAAAAATCCGTTGCAAAGCCAGGCCCAATGAATCATCACAGCCACTTCATCAGCAAGAAAAGAAGTCTCCAATGCCAGTTGATATGCTCTTATGCTGTGACTTCAAAAACCCACTTCATCAGACATTGGTGCTGAACTGGTTGCAGCTGAACTTGGAGTCGAGAAGTTGGAATCGTTCATACATATTCTCAAACACCCCAAATTCATCTTGCTTATTGGGTTCTGCTCAAAATGATTTGAACTAGAATCTGTACTCTTTGCCTGAAACATCTTTGAGCTTGACGATCATTTAGGAACTAATGGAAGCTCCAGGAAATAGATCAATCAACTAGATGCATTCATTCAAATCACAGATCAATGGCTATGAGACAGATTCAAAAATCTATAAAAGTTGATGGATTAAATTCACAAGATGATTTAAGTTTCCTGTTTATAAGCTATAACATGTTTAACAACTTTTATATTCAACCTTTCTGGTATTATGCCTCATGTAAAATGACTTAACCACATTCAAAAATGGGTTAAAATTACACATTAGGTCTTTGAGATCGAGACGATTGAAACCAGATACAAACATTATCAAGCCAATAAGCGACTATGTAAGACCTAGTACTCAAGCTTGATTTCACTGTGTGCATAAGATAATAAGCTTATTCATTTGTCATCAAAGATCATGGATGAGCAGAAATCAATTCCTAAGAACTGTACAGAAATCTGGATAAGATTTAAAGATTCAAGCTGGGTTATACGTTGTTTTTAGCAAAAAGGGTGCTAAGGCTGTTATAAAAATCTCTAACATACAAGCAATTTCAGATCGTACAACATATAAAAATGAATTTGATTCTAATTTATCCTCCAACATGCAAGTGGTATGCATATTGCAATAAAAAAATAAATCCTTTGAGATTAGTGATACTTAGCATGCATTTCTCACAGTTGTTGCCATGGATTCTGCTTTGCGAACCTTGCGCATTTTACTTCTTCATTGAAGGTGCAGGAACAACTTGGAAATGTGAACTCCAAGATATCGGTCCCCAGAGCATTTGATGCACAAGAGGATTGTCTGTAAGCTATTGGTACTCTCTGTGAGCTATTGATACTCTCTGTGAGCTAATTGTACTCTCTGTGGAAGGTCTGGCCCCAAGGTTATTGTTCTCTGGAGCAAAGTCTGAACAAGAACTTGTTCTTGAAGATGCCTCAAGTCTAAAAACTTGGCTGAGGAGTTGCTTAATGAAAAAAATCCCATTGAGAAATCAGATGAAAAAATGGCTTAACAGGATGTTCGTCCCCTCCAACACCATCTTCATTTGCTCGCATATCTTCCAAATGAGAGTAAACTCTAAAACTGTGAGGACTATCCTTGTTTGATTTAGTTGTCAGAACATCAAGAACTCAGCCACTTTCGGTTAGGAAATTACTCAAATGCTTTGTGTGCATTGGGTTGTTGATTCCTCCCTGGATATGTTGGTGATTGTAACATCATTCAAGCTTTTCCCTGAAAGTATATACTTATTCATGATAAACCCATTCATACAAATCATTCATTTAAACATCAAAATTGTAGCACTCGGTGTGTAAGAAGTGCTAAATCAAACTGATGAGAAAAATTCTCAATTCAAATTGAGATTTTAATGCTTAAAGTTTTTTTTTTTAAATCAATCAGATGGGTTTCTAATACATGATTTAGTTGTTGTAAATACGTAAGCCAAACTCATTTTGTGACAAGATTTCAAAAGAGAAAAAGATTTCTCATAAAGAACAGAACTGATTTTTTCTGTGAATTTTCTCAAAACTTGGTTTCAAAACTTCAATTCCGGGCATTTAAAACGAGACAAAAAAGCAAAAAGAAGATTTTGTGAAAACCAGAAACAATTCAACTAATAATCAGTTAAAGAAGTTCAATTGAATTTTCGTCTCTTGTTGTTAGTTGGGCAGAAATTGTTTACTTTTTCAACTGCATCAAAGTATCAAAACCCAACAGTAATTGTTTGAGCAGAAATTCTCATCAACCCAAAAAAACCAAAATCAAACATTTCAATAATCAAAAGGAAGAGAAATTGAACACAATCCTTTAACGTGGTTCAGCCCTTAATGGCCTACGTCCACGGGTAGTGAAGTTGTGAGGGTTTTTATTGATTAATTTGAAGCTACAGTCAGATGAAGCTCCATTGGAGCTCTGGTTTTACAGTATTAGGTTTCTTTTCTTGGAGAAGAGTCGATCCCCTCTCCTGTTCTTTTTCTTCTCTTTTAAGCCAAAGTCCCAAAACTTCAAGTGATGTGGCCCCCGTTTCTAATACGTGGCATCCTCAAGTCATCCCATTTGTCGACTCTATCTCTTTCAGATACTTCCACGTGGCCTCTCCCTATCCGTCCATCTATCGACCTTATCTTCTTATCCAGCTATCCCTCAAACGGTGTGATCTGGGTTGATCTGGTTGGCTTGCGGGATTGAGTTGGTCCATCGGGATTGACTTGGTCCAGCGGAAACGACCGGATCGGGACAGCATGTTCGGGACAGGATGGATCGAGACAGGACAGATCGGGCACCAGTTGGAACGGGAATTGCTGACGTCCCTGTGAGAAATGATGACGTCACTTCGGGACAGGATAGCATCGGGATAAACTGGATCGGGATGATGACGTCGCTTCGGGATCGGGACGTGATGACGTCGCTTCGGGACGTGATGACGTCGCTTCGGGCCAAATTAGGCTTCGGACTTGATGACGTTACTTCGGGAAAATGATGACATCACTTCGGGCGAACATCATTTTATCCCCAACAGTAATAAAAGAAGAAAAACAAAAAATTATTCATCTATTCTCTCATCAAACAAAACCCAATCTGTAAATCAACATATTCACTCTTTCGATAGGATCACCACCACCAACATGTTCAACATATTAATCAGTTGTTCATCTAAATCATGTTAATCTTGTAAATAAGAAGAAGACGAAAAAGAAGATGGTGGGGCTGTTCTTATGAATCGGTGGTGAATGGCGGAGGCTCTGGTGCGTGAGGAGTTATAGAAAATAGTTTAAAAAGAAGTGTGTCTCTAGGATTAGGTTTTAATTTATATATGTAATAAATAAATGATAGTGATCTAATTAATTAACTGCTATCAAACATCGGTTTATAATCGATCGGTTCGGTCAGTTTTGGCATTCAAAATGTTGACCGAGTCAAAAATCAACGGTTATGATCTTTTAAAACTATTAATCATCCCGGTTCGGTTTAATTTGGTCTCAATATTATTAGTTTTTAACCAGTTTTTTCGGTCCGGAGGATTTCTAGGTAACAAGGTAACTTTAAAAAAAAAAAAACTGAATATATTAAACCAAACTAACCGACATAAAAGAGGATAATCTTTCATGTGATATTATTAGGAAGAAATTAATCCTAAACTTTACATACATTACGTTTCCTGTGATACTACGCATGGTGCGTATAGGATGACACGAGAATCTATCGGTGTGTATAGGATGACACAAGATAGGACGAGTTTTATGACTAAAATATTTCACACTCATCCAAAGATTCCAAACAAGTCCCAACAACTAGTTTGATTTAAATGAAAAACCCACTAGTACCACTACCACCAACCACGTTTGAATAATTGATGCCCAATTGCAATTAATTATTGGTGGTGCATCAATATAAATTCCTTACAAATCCTACTTTCATCTTAGATTATCACAACCTCCATAATCATTCGATCATCAATTTCTTAACATGGAAGAAGAGGTAGTGAAGTTGCGTGGTGTGTGGAGTAGTCCTTTTAGCTGCAGAGTTGAATGCGCATTGAAACTCAAAGGAGTAAAATATGAATACATAAAAGAAGATCTCTCAAACAAGAGTGAATTACTCTTGCAGTACAACCCAGTTCATAAGAAGATCCCTATTCTTGTTCATGGTGGGAAGCCTATATTAGAGTCGATGATCATCCTCGAGTACATTGATGAGACATGGCCAGAGATTAACCCGCTGCTGCCGGCAGATCTTCACGAGAGATCAGTTGCTCGGTTTTGGATTAAATTTCTTGAAGATAAGGTAAAATTTTCTCTGGGAATTAATATTTTATTTTGAATTAAAACCATAAGTCTATTTTTATTAAAAACTTCTTCCGTCCTATCCGTCCTATAAAAAAAGATATTTTCATCTTTTGATTTTAGTTTGAAAATAGATAAAAATAAAAAAATAAAAATACATTTTTTACGGAACATAAGTAGTATTAAAGTTTTTATATTGATTAATTTTCTAAAACAATATATGCAGTGCTTATCAATTTGGCTAGCTTTTCGCACAAAAGGGGAACAACAAACCAAGGCAATAACGGACAGTTTGGAAATGTTAAAGACCATCGAAGAACATGCTATGCCTGGGAAGACTTTTTTTAGTGGTGACGGTGACAATATTGGATTAACGGATTTGGCATTTGGAATTTTAGTTTATTGGTTGGGAGTCATTGAAGACGTGATAAAACTAAAGATTCTCGATGCTCAAACATTTCCTCGTATACATGCATGGAAACAAAGATTTGTGGAAGTTCCAGAGATCAAAGAAAGCCTCCCTAACCATGATGAGTTAGTGATCTATTTCAAACATCGACGGGAAACGGTTTTAGCAGCATCCCCATAAAAAACTAGATGAATTACATTTCAAGTTTGTTGTTTGTATGTTCTTTAATTATAAATGAAAGTAGACTGTAATGAATACTGATAAGGATAAGCCTTCCATAGTCTTTCTTGGGAACTGGTGCTAAAAATCAATTCAGATTAGTTAGTGTAGTATGACGAACTCGATGACGTTAATTAAGGATGATACATGTACTAAGTTACTAACTCCCTTTGAATGCCTGCTAGAAAAATCTTAAGTTTGACTTGTTTTGTGCACAAACGGTCGAGTATTAGACTCAAAACTTCACAGAAGAATTTTAGATATCAAAGAAAAAATCAGATTGATAGATAATGGAAGATTTGAAGTTATCCGGTGTATGGTACAGCCCTTTTGTTTGCAGAGTTAAATGTGCTCTATAATTGAAAGGTCTAAATCATGAATACATAGAAGAAAAAAAATTTATTGGGCGCAATAATTAAAAATAAAGAAAAATTAAATAAATAAAAGTTATTGATATTTATCTCCTTGATGGAAGTGATTTGTTGAAACGGAGAAACTCCTTTTATTTCCGCAACAACAACACGGTATGCAGTAAAACTTTAGAAAAATAGAATGAGTCACGTGTTCAACACGCTGTCCTTAAGACATTAGCGCCCGGCTATACTCAAGAGTGATGCTATAGCCTTCATAGGGCGGATATTTCTAGGATAAAACACTCTACTACACCTATTACCAGCATATGTTAGTCGATGCTCAACTTGAGCTTGGCAACTCCGAAAAAACCCTTAAGGAAAATCTCGAAAATTTGAGAAAGATAATAAAAAGTTATTATTCATTTGGTCTCTCCAAAAATATGGAGAAACATTTTCTCTTTTTAATTATATCAATATAGGTTAAGAAAAACTTGTTTATATAATAACCTACTACAACTTAAGAAGAGGGATTTCCCATATGCAGGGATAATAAGTTTATATAGTCTCTAAAAACGACTTAAGATTGAAAACTCCCCGATGTGGGACTAATAGGTTTTTCATTCACAAAAGAAAACAATAATTTTATTTCTTAAAACCTTAAAATTCATATTTTATATATTGTTTTCCACCAATCCCCCCACATGAATGAAAAACCTTAGTAAAACATGAAAAACACATATAGATCTTGGTAAATCAACACCCCAATCCCACGCCCATGCGTGTTGAAGTCATACTAGTCATTCCAACGTCCTCTCCTTCACACGAAAGTGTGTTGATGATGTAATTTTTAATAGTGGTAAATAAAATTCGTTTAAGACTTGTGAAGATTTGTTTTTAAATCTAATTTCTAAGACTAAAAAGCAAAACTCAAATAAAATTATTAACAAAGTTGAGAGAGAACTGAGGGCTATGATTCCACTAATTTCCAATTTTTAAAATGATTAAATTCAATAATTATAATTATGCAATTCTACGTTTAATTGGATTTTAAAATATAGCAACAAGTAGATTTTCAAAAGAACAATTGTATAACAAAAGCATGGAACATCTAAAACCTAGGCCAAAGCATGTACCATCTAACGAAATCACAATTGCTTAGCAAAAATCATTAATTCAATTTTTAACCAAGGCTATTAATCATAAATAAATTGCATAAATTAATTAAATAAACATTACCACATAATATTTGGAAAATTAGCTTCCTCCGTCGCCTCGGAGATGGGGTTTAGCTCCTCATTGTATTGGAAACACACTCAAAATAGATTTTCATAGCTCAAAAAGTGTTTACAAAGATGAATTAATAGTAACACAGGAGAACAGAAACGCTTATAAGCGTTACAGAAACTTGTTCTCTGCGTTACGAAGAAATAAAAGAAAACAGAAATAAAGGACGGACTTCTGATGCTGTTTGAAATAAGACTGCTTCAGCAACACTATCAACGACAGTTTCCTGACGTCTTATGTTCTTCCCACCAGCAGAAAAAGAAATATTTTTCCTGATTTTTTTTTCTTTCGATCTCTGGATACTCTGAGATCTCCCCAATACTCTCTTCTCCTCATATGACTCGAACATATCCTATTTATACACCACAGGCCATCAAATCTCCAAAAATCATCATTAACAGCAAACGATACTCGGGAATATTTTCTCATAAACATCATGATCTGATTTGTATTTTCTCTTCATTTTTTGCGTATCTTTTGATTATGTGCAATCAATCTTGATATGGCCATAATAATCTCTGATTTTAATCCCAGAAATCACGTGAATCCTTTCGAGATCAATACAGAATATCACTGTATTAAAACGAGTTTTCCCGCCAAGAATTTCATTTGAATTCAAAAGATTGGGTGTCTTTATAGAAAGCCTGGGTGCCTTTATAACTTCTTGTGGGTGCCTTTATCAATTTAGTGGGTGCCTTTATAACTTTTTTGCCAACATTTTCCAAACTTATTAATTCTCCAAAAATACCTACAATTACATAAAATGACATAATTAGTACACAATCGAGCTTTAACAATATACAAATTGGGAACAAATTAGACACATAAATGTGTCTATCAGTTGACCCTAGTGTCATACTATTGATTGCATAAATCATAATAGTATAAAGAGCTTTCATCTTTAGTTTCCCATATATAGTGGGACTAAAGGTTTCGTTCACCAAAGTGAAAATTAGCCAGTGATCCCTTAGTGACCCTTAGGTCTTAAGTATCAGTAATACCAACCATAAAAAACAACAACATAAAACTCATTTTCGCAAAATGAATTAAATCTCGATAAAAAACGAAAAATCACATAAAACGCAGGAAATACCATTTTAGGCAGAGGTGTCCATGAGGTTTTGAACCTTTTCTTAGTGAAAGATTACCGGAACTACTTGCTAGAGACAGTGAACGCTATGTATTGAACTGCTAGCGTTTGGTGTAATTCGTGATAACAACCACACATGATATTTCCAAGGTTGCTTCCAAGCTCGTGCCGTTGTGCTCATTTTGTCCCTGAACAAATATTCTGTTTCTCAGAATTCTCTAGAGAATCAGCTCATATTCTCATAGGAAGTGGCCCACTTCCTCATTCAGATAGGTGAGTTCTATCAAGAATGTAACTGCTACACCCCCACTTCAATCTTAAATTGAAACTATATAAATCATTAACATGCAGTCACACTATCACAACAATGCACCATAGAGAGGGACAAAGAATTTAATTCTCTTGATAATGCATACCTTTAATTACTACAAATTAGTTGTCTCACTGGACCTTGATCTTGGGATCTCCAGTCACTAAGGCTGAGTGTCCTTCATGTCAATTTTATTTCTTGAGCTTAACTCCCATCCCCTATATGCAATAACAAACTATCTCTCTAGATTATCCTTTCGTCAAATGATCCACTGACTTTTCTCTTGACTTCACTAAGTCTACAAAAATTACTTCATTAGAAAGTAGTTGTCTTACCGAATTAGCCTTCTCCGAGTTTGTCTAGATTTTCCATTGCTCATTTACTTTAGACTCATATAGTCAATTGAGCTTCAGGAGTGGTGGCCACAAGCTTCGGTCATAGAAGAATACCCAACAAAAGGGTTTTAGCAATTCAGCTTCCTCTTATGCTTTAATTTAAGAAAACGAACTCTGATTTCATCTCAGTGGAGTTCCTCATGTCTGTTTGAGGATTTCTAACTAATTATACATCTAAAGAGAGTACACACATAGGCTAAGGTTCTCCAAAGCCTCAGGTAGAACAAATTTATGATCAGACTATCCCACTAATTCTTCTGATATCACAAGTGTATTTGTACACCTAATTCACTGCACATTTACAACACACATTAAATGCATCGAGTTTGACAATGACCCTTTCCGTCAGAATTTCTTTTGGTTCCAATGAACTTTTAAATCATGTTTGTCTACAACAACTTAGTCTTTCAATCAAATCATAAACATCACATGTTTTTCTAGTGGTTGTAAAGCATATAAAGGCATACACAAGATACATGTACTACTTACTAGTACGGTCATTGCATCTTCCTCCAAAGGTTGGTGCAATATATGTCACATATTTGAAATTAAATATGTACCTCAAGCATCCCAATTCTCTGGTCCTGTGATCATAGCCACCTTGTAATTATCCAGGATAAAATGGAAAACATGCACACCTATTTTATAACACACATTTGACAGAAACTATATCATCAAAATTTGATTTTGGTTATTTCTGATCCTTTATACCACTTCAACAACATATTAATTTCCTGTCAAACTTTAAACAACAAAAATTTGTTAGTAGTTGTAAAACACATAACACGGGCATGCTAAACATATGCACCTTCAATTGATTTAGTGTAAATACACTTATCAAATTCATTAGTGTCACAACACTAGTATTCATCATCATCACATAACAATATTTCTAGGTCATTGACTTACAACTTGGTTCCTGTCAAACTTTAAACAACAAAAATTTGTTAGTAGTTGTAAAACACATAACAAAGGCATGTAAACATATGCACCTTCAATTTATTTAGTGTAAATACACTTATCAAATTCATCAATGTCACATCACTAGTGTTCATCATCATCACATAACAATATTTCTAGGTCATTGACTTACAACTTGGTTCGGGTCAAGTATATATATGTGTAATCAGTTTGTACCCCTAGCACTAACCAAACCCTTAAGGTTTGTCCACCTTTGACTAACCATTTAAGTAAACTTTCTCAACATCCATCTAATATAGCATATTGACAATAATGTCAAATAATGCACAATGTAGTAATTTTAGAGTCATGTGAGTATGTGCCAAAAGATCACTACTTTATTCTCTAACAACAATTTCACAAAGTCAAGTCTCTGTCTGACTTATTCAATCTCGTGTGAGAACCCGACCTCAGAAAACTACTTTCGAGAACTCAACATCCTCAACAATAAAATTTATTTATGCAAATGTTGTTAGCTTCAGAACTTTGAACTTATCATACTACAGTTCTGGTGATCATATGCAATGATTTTCTATAGAAGCCGATTCTTCATTCTCACCTTAGACCCCCACAACTGAGGTCTATAAGGTAGAACACATATAAGTCTAGGGTCTTCTATGAATCTGCTTGAGAAATCAAAAAAACATTCGTTCCATCTTATACCCCCACTGTTGAGGCATAAGGCCCCCCACAATTATCAGGATTTTTCAACATAAGAAACTACAATTATGTGTCCTTTAGATTGCATCTAACTAAGACACATCATATAATGGTACTCTATACCAACATTATGATTTAACATGTTCATGTATTCATTCTCAATTCATTGACGATTTTCCCTTTTATCTACTGTTGTCTTGTTCTATTAAGCTAACACTCAAAGCATCACAAGACCATATTTCCAAGTATAACATTTCATAGTAACTTAGGTAGATATCATTTGACACTAGTTTTAATTCGCAATGCACATATTGAGAATGATATCATAATCGAATTAATGTCCATACCTAACAAGTCTTGCACATTATTTACCAATTTCTTTAACTATTTTGATAGTTTAATTGTTCATGAAAATGCTTTCGATCTTTTCCATTCTTGGTAGAAGACAAAACATGCCTTTTTTGGAGGACACGTTCCAGCACTTCTGGCATTTACCAACCAATTCTTTTTATCATCTCTATTGAAAACCAAAATTACTTAACACAATAAAAATGCCAATTGTTCCATTCAAATTTGAATATACAATTCTCTATTTCGAGGAGATAAGCATACAACTAAAAAACAGAAGTTATCACATATTAACACTTAACCTATCATTCAAATTAAGATGATAAAACTTCTGACCAACTAGGATTCAAAAAATGGGTTGATACTTTCATTCGACATAGGTAATATAAAAAAATTAAGATATTATAGTGCTCATCTTACCAATACATAGTTGTCAAGTTACTTAAATCTCTCCTCACATTAGACTATCACTATCATCATTAAATAACACAACTTGTTAATGAAACCCCTAAACGATTTTTGTGTACATACGTATCAATTCAAGCATATTTGATCACTTAACCTTCTTGTTGGACTAGTTAATGAAAGATACTTTATACCTCGCTATCCATATGACTAAGGTATACTAGTGTATTCTGATTCTCATATTTTCAACACCAGGTAACATATTCGACATGATTTAGAAATCACCATAGAAATTGCTAATACACAATTATTAACCAATCATGTGATTCACGACAATTGATATCACACAGAACACACATAATCAAAGTGATTTATAACACAATGCGTTACTCATACACAACTGATTCAACATATAATTATTCATTAGACATGTGATACTAATCTAACACATATAAAAGATTATCACTTTAAGTCACAAAAATCAATTTGTTACTTGCTCTAATTTGTTTATGAGAAATATATAACCTAAATTGAAATCTCAAGTCTATTATGGATAAAAGCACTCACTAGTACCAGTTTTTCATGTTATATCCAAGGTGACAAAGTACCACTATAAATAGTTGCAATATCTCATAGTAATCTAGAGCTTAGATACAGTATTGATATTCTGGACAATTGTGCAACGTTTTTACAAACACTGTACCTCACTAAACACAATTCTGAATCGGAAAATAAACAATGAGTTTTGAAGATAACATCTAGATCTACAAACTTCGTTTGAATCACCATTTCAAAAAAATCATGGTTACCCCAGAAAAACTAATTTAGTCAATAATATTTTCCTGCCCGTCAGAATTTTTCAGAAACGTTTTTCCGTTTTTTAAAATACCTAAAAAATACTTTTACAACTCCAAAAAATTCTGAAATTTGGTATGGGTAACTATAAGGATGTTTACAATATTTAGTTAAAATGATTTATCTAGATTCCCTCTAAGTTTAGAGATATACTTGAAACTCTACAACTAACCAAAAAACTCAATTTTGTTTTTCCACTTCACAATTAACATCCTTTGTTTTCCAATATAATATCAACGTCAATAATTCACAAATCCATCATTTCATTTATGATTATTACTAAACATAATGTCTTAAGATTGTTGGGCGCAATAATCAAAAATAAAGAAAAATCAAATAAACAAAAGTAATTGATACTTAGCTCCTTAATGAAAGTGATTTGTGGAAACAGCTGAGCTTCTCGTATCTCCGCAACAACAACATGGATGCAGCAAAACTTTAGAAAAATAGAGTGAGTCACGTGTTCAACATATTGTCCTTAAGACATTAGCGCCCGGCTAAAATTAAGAGTGATGTTATAGCCTCCACAGGACGGATATCTCCAGGATAAAATATTGTACTACACCTACTACTAATATATGTAGTAGATGCTCAACTTGAGCTTGGCAACTCCAAAAAAACCCTCAAGGAAATCTCGAAAACTTGAGAAAGATAAGTTGAGAAAAACGTTTTTCCCTTTCTTATTATATCAAAATAGGTTGAGAAAAACTTGTTTATATAATAACCTAGTACAACTTAAGAAGAGAGATTTCCCAGATGTGAGACTAATAAGTTTATATAGTCTTTTAAAATGACTTAAGATTGAAAACTCCTTTGATATCGGACTAATATTTTTTTCATTCACAAAAAAAAAAAATAATTTATTTATATTCTTAAAACTTTAAAATTTATATTTTATATATTATTTTCCAACATTTTTAAACAAAAGTAATTTATTCTTGCAATACAACCCGGTTCATAAGAAGATCCCTATTCTTGTTCATGGTGGAAAACCCATTGCAGAATCCTTGGTCATACTCGAATACATCGATGAAACATGGCCGGAAAAATACCCGATATTGCCTTAAGATCCTTATGAAAAATCTAAAGCTCGTTTTTGGACTAAATTTATGAAAGCAAGCTAAATTATTCTAACTCTGTTTGTAAATTAATCAAGCAATTTTTTTCTATTTTACATTTTTCATTGGATTTTTCTCTTTGATGTAGTAATTTGATTGATTTTTATACTTAGGAATCAACATTTTGGAGTTTAATACTTGCCAGTGAGGAAACCAGAAAGAGAAAAGTTAATGAAATCATGGGAATACTGAAAGTTTATGATTTTAAACTTAAAATCTATCATGGATTCAAAGTTTGTCATGACAATTTCTTCGTGGAAAGATAGTCCTATATTCTCAGCTCCTTTTATCAAAATTTCCTCGATGCAATGTGTTATAACAGGGATCGAACGAGAACGATAACAGAAGAAAGAACACAGGGATTTAACGTGGTTCACTAACTCGTGTTAGCTACCTCCACGATGGAGAAATCAGAATCTTATTATCAGAGGGAGAAACTCAATACAAATCACAGATATGTGATCAGTTCAGATCAGATCAACTCAGATTGTAGAATCACTGCACATCTCGCAGTGATTCTACTCAGAATCAGATGTACTCAGATAGACTACATTGTTGATACTGAGATACAGAATACACACCTATGTGTGTGTGTATATAGGGTCAAAAACCTAATCAGAATCCTAATCCAACTAGCTAACCTAAGACAGATCCAGTCCTAACCCGACTAGATAACCTAAAACAGTCCCAGTCCTAATCCGGTTAGGTATACCGATTCAAGTCATATCAACAAATCTCCACCTTGACTTGAATCTTCCCAGCTCCTGATTCAAGGCATATTCAACAAATCTCCACCTTGACTTGAATCTTCTTAGCAAGAGATGACATAATCATCCCAGAGCCAAAATCAAATGCACTTATTTCAGTGCCAGAATCAGATGTACTATTACAGTACCAGAATTAGATCGAATGCACTTATTACAGTGCCAGAATCAGATGCACTTATCCCAGTGCCAGACAGCCCTCTAAGGGCTCAGACTGCCCCTAAGGGCTCAGACAACAAACTTGCTCTCAGAAACAATCTTGGTAGCAGGTAGTTTTACAAGCTTCCAAGTTTGATCCTTGTTAAGAAACTCCATTTCTTCTCCAATTGCAACAAGCCACTGTGTTAACTTGTTTTCAGATACTGCATCCTTGTAGGTGGACGGCTCATCCTCCACCTGCAATGCATAACCCACCGAATTGTCAAACCTGTACCTCGCTGGAGATTCTGTTCCAATCCTTCTAGATCGGTCTGTAGCGATACTCTGACGTTTAACTTCTTCCGGTGATCCATTTTCAGACTCATCTGCATCTTGTTCTTCGGTAACTAATAGTGGTAGTTGGTCGTCAACCAACTTAGGTGCCTGATTCTCCTCTAGACTGAATTGCACCTCAGGTGCCTGATTCTCCTTTGGACTGAATTTCACCTCCACCTTCTCAACAACAACTGCAGAACCTGTGACTGTTGAACCTTGTAGCACATACAAACTCCCATGCTTGACACCCTTTAGAATCATATCAGAACCTTTGCAAACATGCAAACCTCCACCTTCACCTTTGAAACTGAAACCCTTACTGTCTAGCAGACTCAAAGATATCAGATTCTTTGTCAAAAGTGGCACATGCCTGACTTCCTTCAATGTGCAAAGCCTCCCATCATGTGTCCTAATCCTGATTGAGCCGATTCCAACCACCTTGCAGACAGACCCGTTTGCCATAGAGACACTGCCCCCATCTGCACGGCTGTACGTAGTAAATAACTCTCTTTTGGGACAGATATGATAGGACGCCCCAGAGTCAAGAAACCACACATCAGACTGATGTGTGTAATCATCTGTTAGCAGAACAAAATCTCCCTCTGAAGTGTTTCCACATTGAGCTACTGCTGCAGATCCAAGATTATCTTCTTGTTGCTTCTTCATAGGACAATTTCTTTTCCAATGACCTTTTTCCTTACAGAAAGCACAGACGTCTATTGGGTATTTGAAAAACTTTTTCTTTCCCTTCTTACCGTTCTTGCTTCCTGTTACCATCAAAGCATCATTTTCTGTACAACGTGTTCCAGCAGTTTTCTGTCGCATCTCCCTGGTATGAAGAGACGACCTGACTTCTTCCAATGTTATAGTCTCTTTTCCGGCAATATAAGACTCTCTGAAATTCTCATACGACGACGGCAGAGACACCAGCAACATTAAGGCAGCATCCTCATCATTCACCACTTCATCGATATTACGCAGTTCAAGCAGAATAGTATTTACCTGATCTAGGTGATCTCTAAGAGGCGTACCTTCAGACATACGCAGACTGAAAAAAAGTTGCTTCAGCATCAACTTGTTGGTCAGCGATTTCGTCATGTAGAGGCTTTCCAACTTTGACCACAAAGCGGCAGCTTTTTCCTGATCTGCGACTTCAGTGATTACGTCGTCCGCAAGACACAACATAATCGTCGAGTGAGCCTTCTCCTCCATAACCGCATACTCAGCGGTGGATGTATCTACACCCTTCTTATCCGAAGCTAACGGTAACCATAGACCTTGCTGCTTCAATAAAGCCCGCATCTTGATTTGCCATAGACTGAAACTATTTCTCCCGGTAAACCTATCAATCTTCAACATCGTTCTCAGCGAAAACGAACCTTGCTCTGATACCAATTTGTTATAACAGGGATCGAACGAGAACGATAACAGAAGAAAGAACACAGGGATTTAACGTGGTTCACTAACTCGTGTTAGCTACCTCCACGACGGAGAAATCAGAATCTTATTATCAGAGGGAGAAACTCAATACAAATCACAGATATGTGATCAGTTCAGATCAAATCAACTCAGATTGTAGAATCACTGCACATCTCGCAGTGATTCTACTCAGAATCAGATGTACTCAGATAGACTACATTGTTGATACTGAGATACAGAATACACACCTATGTGTGTGTGTATATAGGGTCAAAAACCTAATCAGAATCCTAATCCAACTAGGTAACCTAAGACAGATCCAGTCCTAATCCGACTAGATAACCTAAAACAGTCCCAGTCCTAATCCGGTTAGGTATACCGATTCAAGTCATATCAACACAACGGATAGATATCATCGGAATCCCACCGGATATTTGGAGCCAAAATCTCTTTTTCTCTCTGGGATCTTCTTGCAGATCTCTATTAGACATCAGCGAGGACAATCTTTCAGGGGAGGTTCTCTCTTTGATTTAAAATCAAAGTTGAAAGTTATTTTCCAGATAATCCATGGATGATTCGGCTTAACTATCAGGGACGATGGATCTCAGGTTGGGCATCAAAATCGCCGGTGCATCTAGATGGTTCTACTCAAGGATCGAGGCGAGTGAATATCTTTTCGATTCCCCATGAACCTGGTCAAGGGAGCAAGAATCGAGACACATTTAATGTTGATGTACGGAAAGAACCAATATCAACTACATCTGTTTCTTCTCAGTCGGTCATTAATGCTAACCTTCGTACGATGGAAACTGAGGGAATTTTAAATTTGAATTCTGAAAAAAGGGCTAATGGGCTTAAGATGGGCTTTCTTCCCGAAGGGTCAATCTTCATTCTGTCAAGATCTAAGCCCATCCAGGATGTTGCCTTGTCGACTCCTGTTAAAGATATCTATCAGAGTCAGAGACTTGATTCTTCTTCTTTTTCTTTGTCTTAGATAGAGGAAGGTTAATTTGTGTTGCCATCAATGGATCCAGCTGAAGAGCATCAGATTCAAGGTTCTTCGCAAGAGATGGCAGATTTGGTCATCACGAGAGAAACTTCTTCTAAGTTGGTTGGTCCAACTTATACTTCAATGGGAAATAATAATTCTGAATTTTCGGAGAAGGGATTGGCACCATCTAGTTCCACAAATTCTAGGGTTTCGCATGTTGGTGGCAATGTTTCAAGAGAAGTCACTCCTAATTCCTCTTGTTTCAAAGTAAATCAAGTTGACCCGATCAAACTTCAATTGGCTCGAGATTACCTGGAACTGAAATTTGGATAATCATTTGGCCAGGCAAAGGCTTATGGAGGTCCTGTAGGAATGCTTTTTCCTAACTGTCGAGATCAATTTATGAATATGGTTGTGAATGGAATAGATAAACACATGGATGCTTTCAAGGATCAATTTGGGGGAGTGAAGGAGAAAGTGAATAGTTAATTCTATTTTCTGATTTGGGTTCTTTGGGCATATCTTTTAATGTTTAATTGTGTCTCATAGAATGTGAATAGCATCCGCAAGAGGAAGAGAAGGTCCAGGGTTAAAAACTATATTGCTTTGTGGAAACCAGACTTAGTAATTCTGCAGGAAACAAGGCTGGAATCTTGTTGTGATAGGTTGGTGCAACAAATTTGAGGCAGTGGTATTTGTGGTTGGGCTGCAGTTGATTCTATAAGATTCTCAGGTGGCATTCTTATTATTTGGAATGAGAATTCAATCAATCGATGATTGTATCAAGGGTCTTCACTCGATTTCTTTAAGTTACAGGATGATCTTAGACAATTTCAAATGAATGTTTTCTAGAGTATATGCTCCATGTGATGAAAGGATTAGAAGAAATCTATGGGATGAGCTTAAGTCGGCTTTCGATTCTTGGAATCTGCCTTGGTGTTTAGGGGGTGACTTCAATGAAGTTTTAAGAATGCATGAAAGAGAGAATTGTACCTCCATCACTTCTGGAATACAAGAATTCTCTGAATTTATTGAAAATAATTAGTTTGTTGACTTTCCAATGTCAGGGGCAAGGTTCATGTTGATATGCCTTGAATCATTTGTTTGCCGGAATACTACGGGGAGTCCGAGGGGCAGAGCCCCTCGGCGGTGGTCTCTCAGTGCTGAGTTTGAGATGAAAGATCTGGGTGCTGCTCGGAAAATTCTGGGAGTAGAAATCTATAGGGATAGGAAGAAGAGAAAGCTATTCCTATCACAGGAAGGGTACATCAAGAAGATTTTGAGTAGATTTGGAATGTCTTCAGCCAAGCCTATAGATACTCCAATGGCATCTAACAGCAAGTTGGGAATGTACACGGTTCAGACTTATAAGGAGAAAGAGTACATATCTCGAGTTCCATATGCTAGCGCAGTTGGAAGTTTGATGTATGCTATGGTCTGCACTCGACCAGACTTAGCATTTGCTGTTAGTATGGTCAGTCGGTTTATGGTTCAGCCTGGGAAGGAACATTGGCAAGCTGTTAAAAGGATTTTCAGGTATCTTAGAGGTACCTCAGATGTCGGTCTCTGTTATGGGAACGATACCCGATGTTTAGTGGCTGGTTTCTCAGATTCTGATTATGCTGGAGATGTGGACAGTAGGAGATCTATGACTGGTTATGTGTTCACTCTTGGAGGTTCTGTTGTAAGCTGGAAGGCAACTCTACAACCTACGGTTACTTTGTCTACTACAGAGGCAGAGTATATGGCCTTGACAGAAGCTGCAAAGGAGGGAATTTGGTTAAAGGGGCTGGTTAATGATCTAGGCTTACATCAGGATCAAGCTATAGTGTATTGTGACAGCTTGAGTGCAATATGCTTAACCAAAGATCAAGTCCATCATGAGAAGACAAAGCACATTGATGTCAGGTATCATTTTCTGAGAAATGAGAAGAGAATTGAAGTGAAGAAGGTAGGGACAGCTGATAACCCTGCTGACATGTTCACCAAGCCAGTTCCTGAGAGCAAGTTCCAACATTGTTTGGACTTGCTCAATATCACAAGTCAATAGTGTGAGCCCCTGTCTAGGGGCATCTAAGGCAGAGAAATGTTCTGGCACTGTCATGGTGCATTTGTTTCTGTTGCTGGGAGGATTCAAGTCAAGGTGGAGATTTGTTGATATGCCTTGAATCATTTGTTTGCCGGAATACTACGGGGATTGTTTTCCGCTTTCTAGTCGAATTAGGGTTTATTCCTTTTGCCCTATATATAGGCATACGTTGTACCTAGAGAAAGTATCTTTGGTATTCTGCTCAGTAATAAAACTCTGGTTTCTCTGCCGTGGAGGTAGCTAACGCAACAGTTAGTGAACCACGTAAATCCCTGTGTTCTTTCTTCTGTTATTGTTCTCGTTTGATCTCTCGTTATAACAGTTCACTTGGTCGAGACAAGGTTCTAATGCTAGCAAGCTGGACAGATTTGTGATCTCGAGTGAATTTGACCTTCATTATCCTTCTCTGGCAGCCTTGGTTAAGGGTAAGCCTCTCTCTGACCACTCTCCTATTAGTTTTTCATGTGATCTTGAGGATTGGAGGGCTCCTCCTTGGAGATTCGAGGATATGTGGATGCAAGGAACAAATATAATTGAGTTGATGCCCCAATGGTGGAATTCTTTCTCCTTTAACGGTTCAGCTGGATTTGTGTTAGCAAAGAAACTTCAAGTCCTGAAATTTAAGCTCAAGGAATGGAACAAAAATGTTTTTGGAGGGATCGATCATCAAATAGAAGGGGTTATGAGAGAAATTGAAAGTCTAGACGACATTCACCCTCTCTCGGATACACAATTGGCCTCCAAACTTTCTCTAACTTCTAAATTTGAAAAATTGGCGGATAGGAAAGATACAATGCTTTGGCAGAAATCGCATATGCAGTGGGACAAGGATGGTGAACGTAATACTAAGTTCTACCACAGGATTGTGAAAACTCGAAGACGAAGAAATTCTATCTCGAGTTTAAAAATCAATGGGATTCTTTCAAAAGATAAAGCTGAGATCAAATTTTTTATTACTTCTTTCAATAACAATCTCTTCCACCGAGATTCTTGTCCGAGACTGAGAACATGGATTTCAGAAAATTGATGTTGAACAAGCTACAGTTTTGGACAGAAATATTACTGAGGATAAATGTATTTCGGCTTTGAAAGGTTTAGGACAGGATAAATCCCCAGGGTGTGACGGGTTCCAAGTTCACATCATTCTAAAATGTTGGTTCTTTATGGGTGAAGATATTATGAGAGTGGTAAGAATTTTTAACAAGTGGGGCATTATCAACTTGAGACTAAAAGCCTCTTTCCTAGTTTTGATTCCTAAGAAGGAACAAGTAGAAGAAGTAAAGGATTTCAGGACCATTTGTTTAATGAATAGTGTTTAAAAAATAGTTTCCAAGGTCATGGCAGAGAGCTTGAAGCCTTTACTTCCTTATTTGATCTTTTCTCACTAATCGACATTTATTAAGAGGAGGCAAATTCTAGATTAGGCTCTTATTGCGAATGAGTGTATGGACTCTAGAATTAAAAGCGGAGTTCCAGGAATTGTGTGCAAGATAGATTTCGAGAAAGCGTTTGATCATGTCTCGTGGGATTTTATCGATGAAGTTCTTCAAAAAAATGGGTTTCCAAGCTAAATGAAGATGTTGGATTCAAGGTTGTATCAGTAATACACCTCTCAGTAATACACCTCTTTCAGCTCTCATTAATGGTTCAGCTCACTCCAAATTCATTACAGGTAAGGGCCTACGACAGGGAGACCCCCTGTCTCCTTTCTTATTTCTTAGAGTCTTTGAATGAATGTTTCAAAGAGAGTGGAATTGGACTGGATATGAGGATTTACCTTAGGAAAGAATGGTATCAAGGTGGGTCATCTTTAATTCGCATACAACACACTTGTTTTCTTGGATGATTCAAGGGAGCAAGTTCATGCACTGCGCTTTCTTTTGCTTCTTTTTGAAATGTCTTCAGGTTTACGCATCAACTTTTACAAGACAAGATTGTTCCGCGTAGCAGGTGTTTCTGATATTTCTAGTATGGCTGAGATGATAGGGTATAAGAGTGAGTCGATGCTTATGACTTATCGTCTTCCGCTTGGAGAGGCTGCTGGCAACAATACTAAATGGGATCCAATGATAGAAAAATGTATGGCAAGACTTTCTTCCTTGAAGCGGTCAAGCCTCACAAAGGCTAGCAAGCTCGCTCTAGTAAAGATTGTGCTCTCTAGTGTGCCTATATACATGTTTTCTCTTTTTGCAATGATCGTTTTAGAAAAGTGGTAAAAATAGTTCGTTCGCTGAGACTAGTGAAGATTTATTTTAGACCTAATTTTGATTTAAACTAGAAAATAAGTAAAAGATTTTAATAATATTAGGAAGAACTAGAACTCAGGATTCCACCAAAATCACTTCTGAATGATTTTTACAATGATTCTTTAATAATTATAGCTCTTTTATTGACTCTGTTTCTTTGTTAAAAGTAGATTTCTAAAACATTAATTGTAAATCACAAGCATGGCGCATTAAAAGCTTTTAAGTCTCAGCATATACCATCAAACAAAATGACAACTAATTAAATCAATAAAAAATCAATGGAAAAGTCATTAAAAATAAAAAATAGTTACCATTCATTCATGAAATATGGCTTCCTCTATTGTCCCAGTGGTGGGGTTTAGCTCATCATTCTCAAAACACTCTCAAAAGATTGGTACATGGCTCAAAAGTGTTTGAGAAGAAAAAATGAAGCTAAAAATAATAAAACAGGAAATCTGTAACGTTTATAGGCGTTACAGATTAACTGTTACAATGAAGCTTGAAGATAAATGTTGCAAAGCGAAGATAAATGTTGTTGATGGGTTGAACAAACCGTTGCAGCTGAAAAATAAACGTTGCAAAGACGAAGATATCAGTTGCATATAGGTTGAAGGAATCATCGTCGTATCCCTGTTCTTCACTAGCAGCAGAACTTTCTTTTTTTTTCTCCTGTTTTTTTTCAAGCTTCCCCTCCCTAACTTTCTTCCTCCTCTTTGTTATTTATAGGTTCCACAAACCATAACAACTCATCCTTAATCTATTAGGACCCAAAAACCAATCCAAAACAAACTGAATTCATATAAATCCGAGTCAAGGAAGGAAACTCTTTTCCGGCAAAAACATGGATTTTCCAGCTTGTTTCATGGCTTTAAACTCTTGTAATTTACGTGTTTCATCCTCTAATGATTGTTGCTTCATGTTGATAAGGTTTAAACTCTTTAAAATCCCCCAAAAATTGATTTCAACCTAAATCAGATACACTCTTCACGTGTAAAGAAACTTCCCTCCCTTTTTCAAATTTTTGAATAATGAAGAATGGGTGCCCCTATCCAAGCTACGAGTGCCTCTATCAAGTAGCCTAGGTGCCTTTAGTAATTTTTCTCCGGTGCTTTTATCACTTTTTGAGCCAATTTTTCCACAAATATTATTTCCCAAAAATACCTACAAACAAATAAAATGACACAATAAATACGAAATCGAGCATTATTAAACAGAGAATTAGGAACAAATTAGACATAAAAAATGTGTTTATCAAATACCCCCAAACTTATTATTAGCTAGTCCTCGAGCAAATCTAATCTAGAAAATAAAAATCCTAACTCACTTTTACAGGAATCGTGACAACATTTAGCATATCCAATAAGCCTTTAAACCCCTAGGTGTCTCTAGTGGACAAGTTTTAGTCTCATGAGGGTTTACAAGAGGTATACCCATGAAACCTTTTACTCCAAACCCTATGTACCTGTGAACGACTGAGGGTAAACACTAAACAAGCTATTTAGTTGGCATACTAAATTCTTCGGCTATGGGAATCATTGCCCTATATGAGTCCAGTTGTTGTACACGAGTTTTTACTCAAGCATACTAAAACTCATATATAAGAAAATAAAGCACTACTCTGAAAGTCGTTCAACCACGATACTCAGAATCTATCAAATTTCAATCACATGAAAAGATTTAGCAGATGAACAGTCTCTATCATAGCAGCGTTCTGTATATAAAGCCACTCTGAGCGCTTTCTTCAACAATCGCATCATAAAGAGCTCTCTCGTGATTTTGAGATGGTAAAGACACATCACCAACATCAAGGCTCATGTTAATCTCCAATCCTTCACCTACAAGTTCATCTTTCTGATTTGATCCATTCTCCCCCTAAAAATGAGGACATCGTAGAGATAATGAGCCAAAAATATCTTAAAGACAAGGAATTGAAGCATAGATCATAAAGTTCATAAAATATGTCCATTAGCAACCTAAAAAATCATTAAAAAGTTTTTTGGGTCATGGAATATGGTTTAGAAAAGATATGGGTCGTTTTGCGAAAATGTTGTCAAAAACGTTTTTACATAACCCTCCGGAAGACTGAAACTGACGCTAATTGGTGAGGAATTTAGAGATGATTTATACACAAAATGATTCATATGTATGTCTACCAAAACATGCTAAAGGTCAACTACATGACAGGTGAAAACCTACAGAATTTTGCTTGGAAAAATTATGGATGCTCGGTGTCAGGTATTTTTCACCTAGAAAACGAAATCCGAATTCAGAAATTCTTTTTCAGAAGTTATATCTTCCTCTTAGGTAAAGAATGAGTGGTCAACCACCTCATTACGACTTCGAATGAGAATTCTACGGCCATTACGGCAGGAAGACCTGAATCTGAAATTTTCTGACAACGAAAATCGTTAAATTTCTACATGAAATCATATATGGTTCTACATATTTGTGGTTTGGAGAATTATAATTATGTTATTATGGTTATAAGACAATGCAAGAGACTTACTTGGAGCTCCAACAAGTCATTAGAAGCAGAAGGTACTTCATAATATGATTCGCCGCTGAGTCCTTCACTCTCAACCACAGATTATTCGATTACTTTAGTACGAGGTTATTTCTCAAGTCCCCGGTCGTCATTATCTTCTTCTTCAGAGCTTCCAACCAAGAAGGTGCTTTTTAACGTTGAAGTATTCGTTTTTCTTCTCATCTAAGTATAACAGTTATTTACAAGAATCAGAATCCATCAAAGTCAAAAGGACATGAAATCATTATTCATGAATTTTTAAAGGAAAATTTACTCACGGTATAAGCAGTTGAAGCACCAGGAACAGCCGGGACACCAAACTCAAAGGGTTGAACACTCAAGTCACTCTAAGGAGTTACACCCCCAGGCTATACAAAGATATTCATCAAAGACAAGGTACAAATATACTTCATATAGAGAAAAAGAGAAAGAGAAAATACAAAAACACTTACCTTCTTCAACGGACGGTCCCCACTTCCAGGAATAAGTACCCGCTGTCTCTTTGTTCCAAACTAAAGAGTAGCATTCGCTATATTATCATAACGAAGTAATTCGGGAGCCACGACTGTAACAAACGAGTTGAACATTTAATTACTGAGTAAAAGACTGTGATTAAATAAAGGATGATTCGAGATACCTGTGTCAAGGTGATTATCGAGTCGCGCCTCGCTCCAGAAGTATTTTTCAAGTTCGACCGAGATGCTAATTCATTCTCGGAATGCTCACGGCGTACATCAGAAGGCTCACTAGACACGAAGTCCTTAAGTAGAGTAAGATGCGTGTTTGAGAATCAACATTCGACACGATGACGAGATCCCCTTCCAAATAAAGCAACAGGGATGCAAAAATCAAACTTCTTCATTCATAAAGGTCCGGAAGATACCACTACCACCACCATTTTGTGTTCGGGAGTGTCCGATGCCAATTCACCAGCAACAATCATGTAAATCCAGTTTACGACATGATTCAGGGACGTCCGTGGATCCATAAAAATAGGTCAATACTTGATGCATCTATGCAGAATCGTCACCAAGGGACCCACCGGTATGCGTCAACAAACCAACAGGCTCTAAAGATTGCTCATCTCCAGAAAATCACCAAGCAACGGGTATGGACACTAAACAACTGCATAGAGGAAAGGTGATGTTGTACACCCATGGATTTCTCCTACAAGTAAGTCTTTTTTAGAAACTCTGTTTACAACTATCCGTCCTATGTCCCATCAAGTCTTGGGGAATTGACGGTTTAGAGAGGAAGATGATCCTTTCCAAAAGTTTGTTAAAGAGATAGAGTTATCTCTACTGGGAACATTAAAACCAATAACCCAATTATTCTGAAATATGTCATCAACCTGAGATACCGAAACCCAATACTTTCTAAATCAGAGGCACTACTATGTCTCTTAGAGAAAAGCCACATCTGTTTCTTAAAACTATATTAGGTGAATACTACAAACTTGTCAATATAAATAAGATAATAAGGGTAATCATACATGGCACGAAGCTTAAAGATGTCAAGTTTTAAACACTCCAGCATCCTTGACAAGGTTGTAAAGACTTAAGCACTTCGCCACCCCTTAGCAATATTTTCCTGCTTTTGTAATTCCACTAAAATGATTGCAGCACCTTACATTCATGCTTAGGATATCAATTGAAAAAAGTATTATTTCTTTATTCATAAAAATACTTTGCAAACCATTCAAAATCTACCTACTCAAAATCCCTATATAAAACCACAAAAATTGGGTATCTCAGAAACACATAAAAACCCTCAAAATTTACTGCTTAGAAAGAAATCCTTGAAGACTGGTTCAGAATAATCAACATATGCTTTCTCCACTTGTGCAAAATCTTCAGTAATCACTTCTAAGCCGAAGATGCACTTACTTCCTTCAAGTTCTCCTGAATGGCTCAAATATGACAACAAAGCTATCCAATGACAAGATTAGTTGTATCTGCTTCCTCCAAGAGTTGGCTCCTTTCAAACTTGAAGTCAAAGTCAACTCCAGCATTCAGATACTCGGTTGGTGCAGCTTTTATCGCATTTGCATCCTACGCAAAGACACCACTCGGAGCATCATCTTCATCGGCTGCATCTGAAGGATCACAAGAACCACACTTGGGGACTGAAGATTTTCACAAGATCCCTTCGTTTTCAAGAATCTCTCCAGCCTATAAGAGACGGTTAACCAGGGTGTCACTATCTTGATAAGGCCCCCTACTCTTCAAAGACATGCTGCAAAGAAGTCTTCACCTCTCACAACTACGCCATCAGATCTGATAGGCGCCTGCAACTCCTGATGAGGCTGAGACGCATCCCAAGTCTACTCCATAAAATACAACTTCAGTAATAAGAAAGGAGTATGACAAGGGACTGCTGACCGTAGCCCATCCCTTCACAATCAAGAATTTAAAGGATAGCTTAAGAGACTCCTTCGGAAACATAGTCCTTGAAGATACCCGTGCCACAACATCGGCAACAAAACATCTCCCAGCTCATCCTCTTTACCCTCGGTTTCTCTAGAGGACTTCGTTTATATGAACATTCCAAGCATATCATCAGCATGTCCAAAAAGGGAAAACAAGCTTATAAACCAAAGAGTCGGAATAAAAAAAAAATTCATTCAGTCAACGCTCAAGAAAAACATCGCAGTTGCAACTCAACATCCTGGGGCGCCAACAAGGACTCCAACTTCAATTCAAATTTTTGCTTCATCCATGGTGCACGAAGGAAACAACAACAATAGGAGATATCAACCTTCCTGGATTCCCTTGCCTGATCAGAATCTAGAGGCATGGACTCATGGTGATACTATTAAACCATTCATTGTCGAGCAACGGACCAAAGTAGCTACACCAGCGGACTGAAGGCTTCCTCAGTTTCAGAGGTTTAACGCAACCACCTTCTTCAACCAGAGTATTTAATTAACAACGGTAGTACCGACAAGACCCCCACTCGTATCATCCTGACGAGAGCATCTATACATCAGTACCTCCGCACAACTCAAAGAAAGAGATGGTGGTCGGTGATGGTCAAACAAGGATTTCCTCTTTAAATCCATGGTCTCATTCTACACACGGGTCGATTTTAATCCCAATATCATACAAATCAGCCACGCTTCACTAGTTTATGCTCTCTAGACAATGCTCGATCATCCTAAAGGCACTATCACATCAACTATTGTTCCTTCAGTGATTATTTGACATCATCGGAGCATCATCAAATCAAAATTCCCAGTAAGCCGCCAACTAAGCTCATTGATTTATTTTGATTTATTTTTCCTAGCCGCAGAAACGTGAAATAAAAACGTATAAATTCCTGACGAGCATCAGGATTATGAATATTATTGATATCTTACATTCCGTAAAAGAATTGAAAATTGCATATTTAATCATAGTTATCTTACATTCCGCAAGAGAATTGAGAAATGCGTCTTTAATCACAAATATCTTACATTCCGCAAGAGAATTGAGAAATGCGTCTTTAATCATAGCTATCTTACATTCCGCAAGAGAATTGAGAAATGCGTCTTTAACTCATAGCTACATTAGCCTCGTAGCTCTTTTATGTATGCATGCACCCGTAAAATTTCAGGGCTTTACCCGGATAAACCCTCATTATCTAATATGCATTTATGCAAACTATTTGTATAAAACAGAGCACTGGTTATACAAAATAGCAAATATTCAAGATAAAGGCTATGACCATAGCTGAATATAACACAAACTAAATAGCGAATATTTAGAATAGAGGCGATACTATAGCTGAATATAACGCAAACTAAATAGCAAATATTCAGGATAAAGGCTATGACAATAGCTGAATATAACGCAAACTAAATAACGAATATTCAGAATAAAGGTGGTGCCATAGACGAATATAACGCAAACTAAATAGTGAATATTCAGAATAGAGGCGATGGCATATCTAAATATAACACAAACTAGATGCAAGCCATCCAAAAAACAAAACGACGAATATTCGGAATAGAGGCTATGCCATAGCTGAATAAAGATTGCTAAATTAGATGCATATCATTTCAAAAAAAACAAAACAACGAATATTCAAAATAGAGGTTATGTCATATCTGAATAAAGATCATCAAATTAGATGCATACCATCTAATTATAAAATTAGAACAAACATTCGGAATGGATAATATAATATTCCTGAATATAGATCACCAATTAGATAGTATTCATCAATTGAAACGTATTCAAGCAATAAGTTTTTGTATTATTTCTTGGCACTTGGAGTATGTCTAGAAGGAGTCAAAAAGTACGCAAGACCAGCATTTTCCGTTGATGGTACTAGTCTTCTTGGTGAATATAAAGGAGTGCTCCTGTCAGCAATAGGGTTGGATGCTAATGAAGCTCTTTACCCAATTGCATTTGCCGTCGTTGAATCGGAGAATAATGTATCATGTGATTGGTTCATGGAAAAGTTGTACGATTCACTTGGACCTGAATATATGGAGAACAATCCAGAACTTGTCGTGGTTTCAGATAGATCAGAGCACTTTTATAAAGCCATTTCAAACCGGTTTCCTGCTGCGTGCCATGTTTTTTGTGCCTACCATAGTAAAGGTATTCGACAACACAACCTTATGCTTTTTATATGATTACAATGAGTTGTTCATAATCCATCTCTTATGTAGTAGTTTGGAGATGTAGTAGTAACTGCAAATGGTGTGTATTCTCGAGTAACATCATCACAAAAGAGTTTAGGTGCTGCTTTGTATGAGGAAATAACAATCGTATATTTTCTATTCGTGTAAATATATCTTTAAAAAAGTAGTGAGAATAAAAATCGAATGACCAAAGTAGTTAGGATTCTTCAGTTAGGCTAATATGGTTGCTCGCTTTGTAGATATTATAGATTATCTTACTAAATCTTATACTATAATAAAGGAATGCATGTATTATGGACTGTGGCCACTGAATTTAACCGAACTGACCTCCATATTTCCAATGACCATTGCAAGTATGCCTCTGTATGTTTTCATGTGGTATTGGTTTGCAGTAGAGAGGAGGATAACCAATAATGTGTTATATTGATGAATGTTATACTTGAAGATCACTATTGGTTATTCTCCTAGTGAGCGCGTAGCATGGGAATTCATGTTAAAAAGTAATGAAACATAATTTGTCATTGGTCTCATAACTTATTCATATTGATTTCTTCAAGGTCAAGGCTATCACTTAGTCCATATGTTAATCTGCGCCTTTAGTAGCATCGTTATGCCTATTGTCCTGTCAGTTAGTGTGCATCCTTATTGTCAATAGCATCCATTGATCTATTAATGCCAATTCATTCATATTTTGATCTAACACAACATTGCCTCTGCACTGTCACATGGTATGTAAATTATATTGTTTATTTCAATACAGGAAATATCGTAAAGAGATTCCACGACGGTGATGCAGCAGCTATATTTTTCAGAGCTGCCACTGCGTACACTACCTGTCATTTTAAAAATGCTACGGAAGATTTTGTAAAACAAAGCCCGGCGGAAGTAGAGTATGTACAGGAGTTAGGTACTTTCAAGTGGGCCAGGGTTGAAGCTAAAAGTGCACGTTTTACCCTCATGACAACGAATATAAGTGAAACTTGGAATAAAAAAATTGGCAACCAGCATTTACTCCATATGCGGATAAAATTTTGAAGGATCGTTGGGAATTGGAAATATTGTTTAAACCCTGCCGTATCACTGGTGATCAATACGAAGTGGTGGAGTCTAATAACCTGAATCATCACCAAGTTAGAATTACCGGGAAGTCTTGCACCTGCAGAGTGACTAACCACGAGCATTTTCCTTGTGCACACGTCCTAGCTGTATGTGAGATGTATTCGTTTGGAACAGATGACCTTTGTGGAACCTACTACCAATCTTCTGACTGGCGATCTATGTATGTACCTGCTATTTACCCGGTTTTGAGTTTAGACTATTGGGATGTCCCAGAGAATGTGGCAGCACATATAGTACTGCCTCCCGATACAAGACGAGGTGCAGGTCACCCGAAAGAAAGTCGGGATGTGTCTTCCATTGAAAAACCAAAGAGATCAATAAATAAAAGAGCATGTTCGAAGTGTCGGAAGACGGGGCATTACGCTAGCAGTTGCCCCACCGAAAATTAATAGTTCATTTGAAGGCCCAAATTTCTTTCTTAATGGTATCATGTAGTTTAATTGAAGGCCCAAAATTCTAACGAGCAATCAGGGAATTAGGTAGAATCAAGTTTAACATTGCTTTAGTTGTAGTCACTCTTTTGAACATGGAATTAGTTATAGGTAACTGTTATGGCGTATATCTTTAGGTAATGTGCAAACCTGATAGACACTTTTTCCACCGCATGTTTCTTTTATGTTGGACGAATATATTTTTAATTTGGCAGGAGTAAGCAGGATTTCTTCATAATTTATGTAGGTGAGGTACGTTTTTGTAGCCTTACTCTCTGTAGGTGAATATGCACTCCAAGACCCACGCATGCTCCCATCAGATAATAAAACATTTTTGTCCCCTTACCCTGCTTAGCAATGCACTTGTTATATCAAGGTTCAGCAGTACGTACTTTCTTTATTTGTATCAAATATAGATTTTTCATTGTACAGTCATTTCCGCTTAACAATATACAGATTAGAAAAAGGCCCACACTAGTGATGGGTTACAAGTTTCATCTCACAATTCACCACTATTTAATCCCTACCATATTGAGCAGAGTGGCTCAAATTTTAGAAATAAGAATAATGTGACTTAACCATATTTGTAAATCTCATCAGTACCTTTGTTTTTTCACGTCGACATAATTACCAATGGCAGCAAATTCTTCAATACTTCGAATGCTTCTGTTCAACACGCACCTGTTAGACGAAACCAAATCAAAATCATAACCCAACCTATACCACAATTTATGGGGGCAGTATATACATGGGGATTTTGTCTTTGATTCTCACAAGCCGGTTGTGACAAACTTTTTTACCAGTGACAATGGTAGTGAATATTGTGATGAATGGTTCGTAATAGTGGATAAAGAATGCATAGTAGCAAAAGAGTGCAGGAGATTAGGGTTGAAATTACATTCCCTCAGAGCATCTGCAATCGTCGAGTATAATGACGATCAAAGATTAAAGTTAATCGATAGTCGTCGAAAATCACCCACAGTCGTCGATCATATTTGATATTTAGTCGAGAAAAATCACTGTTCCAAATTAAATCTCATCGCTGATCGACGACTATAAATTATAGTCGCGCGTAATTTTAAGGTCTCGCCTGTTATCGAGCGATTGTCCACAATCTCGTTTAAAAATACGGACGTAGAGTTGGCATTCGCCAGGTCAAGCGAGGTACTAAACGTCCGCTCCTCAGGACGATACTCTGGATGATCGCCCTACTCATAAGCGAGGTTCTGAGGTACCGCTTAAAAAATGAAAAACACGGGCGAGAAACTAACGTGGCGCTTACAATTGGACGAGACAGCAGGGACTCGCCTTGATATGGACGAGCCACCATGGACTCGCTGGTGGTACGGCGAGGTAATAGCCCATCGTTCAGGTGACCGTTAATACTTCGGTTCAAATGTTGCCGTTGTAGTTTAACAGCTATATTTTTACCCTATATATATGGGATAGGAGACCAATGGCATTTAACTGAATTCATACATATTTTGTGTGAAAAATCTAAAGTTGGTTCTTATTTGTAATCGATTAGTAAAATGCCACCATCAAAAGCACGAGGTCCAAATTTTTCGTCTTTTGAAGATGTTACGATGTGTAGAATTCATTTGTCAATTTCTCAAGATTCTAGCATTGGTACCGATCAATCTGAAGATCAATTATGGTCACGTATTCTATTCCGGATGAAAGAAGATATACCTACTATGCCAGCACGTAGTTGGACCTCCCTTCAGAAACGATTTCAAATTATAAGTAAAGATGTTACGCTATTGTCTGCAAAGGAGGCTGAAGTAGAAAGGGAACATCATACTGGTTGGGGCCCTGAAAATAAGGTAACTACTCGTTTAATTATGCTTATTACATTAATCCATATGATTGTATATCTTTTAACATATTGAATTGAACCACCAGTTCGCAGAAGTCCGTAGGCTTTTCAGGGAAGCCAGTGGTCGAAGTTTTAAGCATGAAGATTGCTACACAATTATGTTAGAAAATATTAAATATTCAAGAAGTTCGACATTTGTTTTCGATTCATCACAAGCAGAGTCTGATTACGACAATGAATCTCAGGACGTACAAGACACACCGGACTTAAGCTTAGATGGACCAAGCGCATTTGATGACCTAGGAGATATCCAAAACACAGTAATCCGTCCAATGGGGAAAAAAGAGGCGAAACGACAAAGACAAAAGGGAAAGCAAAAATTTACTGAACAACAGGAATTGATGCAAAATATTTATAGAGAGCAACAATGCTTCAACGCCAAATATACGGAACAAAGAGATATGAAGATGGCACAAAGAGAAGCTGAGTTTGCAGCAAAATTAGCTAATGATAAAGCAAAGTTTGAAGCTAAATTAGTTGATTCAAATGCAAAGTTTACGGAAATACAAGCTAGGCAAGAAGCAGAAGAGGAATTCCGTATAATGACGATGGAAATCTCACAAATGGATGATGTATCAAGACAGTACATCGAACTGAGGAAGGGTGAAATTTTGAGGAAAAGATTAAACCAATCATAGAGGCCATTATTATTTACCATTGTCATATTGAGTTTTTATTTTCATGAATTTATTTAGAATTTTCAGTTTAGTTTAATACCAATAGATTTTTATGTTTTTAACGGGTTATAATTTTTTGGATTTATTTTTCTAAATTACTTCAGAAACTAGATGCGCTCGAAAGATAACTGTAAATGTAAACGTAACTAATAAGTGTAGTCCTTACAACATATTCAGCCAAAAATCCTATAAAAATGTTCATTCATCCCCAACAGATGACCATATGTGTTCGATCAAGTCATTTCTCAAACGAACCCCTTTGTTTATCGAATACTGCACGTCTGGTTGGTCCTTCACCATTCTTGAAAGTTTAGCAGTGTTTTCCCATGAAATGACACATGGAGCACCATGGCTTCGTTGTTCATAGTCATGCGGCCAGTCACCGGAAATACGTTCATCCTCCACTATCATATTATGTAGAATAATGACAATTTTCATTATATAGGCTAACACGTCAGGATTCCACATTCTAGCGGGTTGTTTGATAATTGCAAATTGACTTTGTAATACCCCGAACCCCCGTTCAACATCCTTTCGACAACCTTCCTGCATAGCTGAAAATTTTTGTTTCTTTTGTGAATCAAGGTGTTTTATGGTAGTCACAATAGTTGTTGTCTCTGGGTATATTCCATCCCCAAGATAGTACCCATATTATATTGATTTCTATTGACCTCAAAGTTAACTGCCGGTGCTTTACCGTTGATAAGTTTTTTGAAAATATACGACTGGTTCATCACATTGATATCATTGTTTGAACCCGGCATACCAAAAAATGCATGCCAAAACCAAAGATCATGCGACACCACTGCCTCCAAAATAATACTTTCGCTTCCCTTGTAAGCGGTATAAGCCCCAGATTCAGCGGAAGGGCATTTGTCCCATTTCCAATGCATGCAATCCACACTACCAAACATACCTGGAAATCCCCTTTTTTGGTTTTCATCGAGGAGGAGTTCAACATCACGCTGAGTTGGTGTCCTCAAATATTCTTTTTCGTATAGTTGGACTATCACCCTGCAAAATCTGCGGGTTGCTTCCAAAACTGTAGTTTCCCCAATACGTAAATACTCATCGATTGCATCTACCGCACAACCGTAAGCTAACATTCTAATTGTTGCAGTAATTTTTGTGTGGGGAGTTAAGCCTAGAACACCATATGCATCATTTTTGCACAAAATAACTATTTACCGCAACAACATCACCCAATATACGGTTGAATAACTCTCGACGCATTCTGAATCTTCTACGAAATACATTCGGCGGAAACGTCGGGTTGTTGCAGAAATAGTCTCTCCATTGACCTTTGGCACCTACATCACGTTGTCTTGGTATTTTTGTACGTGTATATGGAGGGTTCATATTTGACAACATTAAACCAGCAGTAACTGCTAGGTTATTACTGTTCGCTTCAAGTGAACTTTCATCTGATGAGTAGTAACTACTGTTATCATCATCGTTTAATGAACCAGAAGAAGAAGAAGTATAAGAAACATAGTGAGGAAAACTAGAAGATGAACCATAGTTGTCTATATGATTTAGATAGTTTTTCCATTTTTTTCTGTGTTGGAATTTTGTGAGCAAGAGCTAATGATAAACTCGGTTTTTATTGATGGAGAAGCCAGTGTGGTTATTTATAATAGAAGAGTAAAACAGAATTTTGAATATTGATTCTTGAAAGTTGAGATGAATTGACCTGACACCGACCACTTTTCAATGCAAAGATTATTTTTCAGATTTGTCAGAGATATTTTATGTAACTTGACAAGGCAATGAGATGAATTGACAATACACCG
Organism: Papaver californicum; assembly: GCA_023531435.1. Classification (NCBI taxonomy): domain Eukaryota; kingdom Viridiplantae; phylum Streptophyta; class Magnoliopsida; order Ranunculales; family Papaveraceae; genus Papaver; species Papaver californicum. The sequence continues at coordinate 508,706 of JAJJMC010013372.1, forward strand.
ACCACATTTCAATGCAAAGATTATTTTCAGATTTGTCAGAGATATTTTATATAACTGGACAAGGCAATGAGATGAATTGACAATACACCAACCACATTTCAATGCAAATATTATTTTTCAGATTTGTCAGAGATATTTTATGTAACTTGACAAGGCAATGAGATGAATTAACAATACACCAACCACATTTCAATCCAAAAAAAAAAAATTCAGATTTGTCACAGATTTTTTATGTAACTGGACAAGGCAATGAGATGAATTGACAATACACCAACCACATTTCAATGCAAACATTTTTTTTCAGATTTGTCACAGATTTTTTCTGTAAGTCGACAACCAAATGTGATGATTTGTCAGTGATATTTTATGTAACTTGACAAGGCAATGAAATGAAATAGATTATTTTTCCCTATTTAATCACATTTCTTTTTTGTTTACTTCATAACTTACCTCCACCCATGTCAACATTTCATTCAGCTGAAGAATTGGCTATAACAAAATCCTGGTATTACAAAACCTTACGTCAAGATGTTATAGTCGGAATTGTTGATCCAGAAACATTATGGGGGAGGATCCACACACATTTTGGTGAGGAATATGAAAATTCAACTCAAAGATCTGTTGTACAAATTTATGATAAATACCAAGTTATTCGAAAGGGAATAGCTGATTATGTATCTATACAACAACGGATCTTTAACCACACCCATTTAGGATTATCGATCCAACAATTTGTAAGTATGTAATACCATTAGAAAAGTTGTCTCCTCTCTCATTAACAACAATGTCAAAACGATTATTTAACTGTTTCGTCCGCTTGTGTAGGAGGAAATCGCTAAAATGCACTACTTTCAGGAAATGGGGAAAGAATTCATATTTGTAGCAAGCTACGAGTTCATGAAGTCCAAAATGTAATCGGAATTAACTCCTAAATTTATCAATTGAAGTTAAAGTTTAATCTATCTCTTTTTTAGAGTTTGAATTTTATTTATGCTAGTGACCTAATAATAGCGCCTGAATCGTCGTCAACGGAAGAACACCTTATGCTAGTACAATACTTTTATTAAATCAAAAAAAGACATACATGAAAGGGAAAGAAAAATAAATACCGATATAGAAAAATCAAGTAAGGAATAAACCTATAAGTGAAACCGTAAGGCTTGGGTTGTCGGACGACGTTAACGACGTTCTGGCCTACTAGATAGAAAGATCAACACAAAAGGATTGAATTCATCCATTACCCTTAAGATCTCAAAATGAGGTTCGTACCGGAAATCACTTCGTTTCATCTTGTCCATTCCTCTAGTGATCGGGCAACAACTTCATCATCAGTTTCATTCCTAAGACGAAATTCATTGACCCGAGCAGTTAAAGAAGAAAATTCTAATACTTTCTTAGTAATTTTCACATAACGACAAAAAAAGCCTGCTCTGTTCCTGTTGGGATTACCGGTTTCATCGTAAAAGTTTGCATGTGTGTGTTCCAACCATTGCATGGTCATACAACCATTGATATCACGTTCATGACCCCTTGCTGGATAATGTAATACTATGTTTCGACATATGGATAAATCTTCATCTAAAGTAAAATTGCTTGCATTAAGGGTAAAATTTTCGTACCCAGACATTGAAAACTAAAATGTGGGAATAATGAAATGAGGAAGGTAGCTATTGAATTTTATTTATAGTGGTCTCAAATACAAAATATAGCCGTTATGCAAGAAAAAAAAAACGGTAATATAAAGGTAACATAAAGGTAACATAACGGCAATATAACGGTAACATAACGGTAATAAAACGGTCATAAAACGGTTATTTAAGTATAGAAATGTGCTGTAAAATTTTCATATTACATAAACGGCCTAGTAAAAAAAATAACATTTCATTTAACGGTAAATCAACAATAAAAATAACCAAAGAAGTTCTTTTTAAATCCAATCCAAATTTTGTTTTTTTAACCGGAGTTCGATCTTGGTGGAATAAATGGCGGGAAAGATGGTCTGACGTTCTGTGTTGGGCGAACTGTTGATGAAGAACCAGAGGTGGTGTCGTGGAATATGAGGCAAAACCTAAGGGTTGTTCTTGATGGAATTGGCTTAGCTGTCTGGTCAACAACGAAACCTGATCTTGTAGGAGGAGGTTTTCAGCGGCTGTCTCAGTTCGTATAGTGTTCAACTCAATTTCCTTAGCTATGATGTAATCCATCCTATCCTTAGTTTCAGATAAGGTAAAATCCCGAAACTCTTGTGTAAGATCAGCAAAGTCTTGCACTAAATCATAAGCCGCCACCTGGGATGGAAAAAAAATAAGAATAAGCATTAGAAACACAACATTTCATAAACCGTAATAAATTTCTCCACGACTTTGTTGAATACTTACATATGGTAGTTTTTGGGGAGGAGGAATGGGAACATGATCACGGCGCCGTGGGATGTTGTGTTTGATACGGTCACCCGCATATCCATACGTTTCAACCTCCTAATCAACTGCCGTCACATATTTGTAGAGGTTGGTAACATGTCGCCAATATTCATAATAAACCTCGTATTCCACGACACGTACATATTCACTACAATTGCCGTGAGCTCTGGCTGTCATGTCCCCAATCTCATCGCCACCGAAGTTGGAAATGCATCTAGGGGGATTTGCCGGAATACCCCAAGTTGGGTTGTTCTGCCTCCAACAACGGTCTCCGAGATACATATTGTGCTTTATCCAATAAAATGACAATAAATAAATACCAACCATGTCACAACAGTACGAGTTGGAAAATTTAAGATTGTAAGAGAAAAGAACTAGAGAACTTACAGTGCCGAGCCATGAGAATGTAACCCGTTGTCCAGAAAGTTCTATTGCCTTGCAACCAATTTCTTCCGGTATAACTGCAGTAAGCCATGGTTGCCAATTCACAGACTCGGCAGATAACTGATTTAGTTCAGTCCTTGACTTCACGATATCAACACCCTTCTTCCGGGGGGCGAACCACCTACGACATCTAGGCCATTCATGTTCACTTTCAGCCGTAGTCTTTTTTGGACAAAATATCCCAAGGTATTCGTATCCCCAAAACTACAACATAAATACATTCAAAATGATTTAACTACATAGAAACTAAATTGTAAGAAAAATTAATTCATTTAACGTTAAATAAATTACCTCCAAAATTTGGAATGGGCCGGATACTGATTTATGTCCCCTACAAGCCATGGCGAGACCCGAATACAATTTTGAGAATGCAGGACCACCCCAGTCGTACTGATCAACTTCATTTAGATTTTCAAACGCAGCCAACCATCCTGCATCAATGTATGTTTTTGCATTTGGGAAAAAAAAATTGATAGAACGCCCTCGCAACTCTATCAGCAAGGACACTGTCATCGTTCGCCGCGTTCAATGTAGCGATATCAAAATAGGTGGTCAAAAACTTGAGAGTTATTGCATCTGAAACCCACTGTTGTGGAACACCTTCTCTTTTGCATACCGCATTATCTTTCAGTTCAGGAAAGATATTCGCAAAGACATATTCAAATTTAAACTTTTGTGGCTCATAAGGAACTGATTTCCCGACACCGATACTAAGCCCGGTCAACATAACCCAATCGAGGGGAGTGAACCCAAGCTCCCCAAAAGAAAAATGAAATGTGTTGGTAGTATCCCAAAGCCGTTCGATAATAAAATCAGTTAGAGCGTGGGATGAATCTACTACAGGTAGGGATAGTAATCTTCCCCAACCTCCCTTTTTTATCATATATTGGACTCTATTAGACTCCTGGGTAATTCTCTTGTAGACCTGTATAACTGATTCAAGAGAACCACGATGGTCAAACCTGAAGTTGGCGTCAGAGGAATATGTAATATTTGTAGAAACATGTTCCTCCATATCTTCGACAACGGTATAATGTTCCAACCCCGGAACATCTACCGACTCGGAGACCATGTACTGTGCTTCAGAATCCTCTGTGATTTTAGCTTTTTTGCTGGTTTTCTTTCTGCCAACCCATCTCGAAACAACATTGCTAGACATCTGACGAAACAAATAATAGAACATTGTCAATGAACTGAGTAAGTCACCACAATGCATAAACACTTAAAATTAATTTAACACCACCTAAACATGTAGGGAAAGCAAAATTTCCATACACATTTGTACAAAGAATTATACATCAAACATTCTAAAAATACATACATCATTATCAAAATACAACAATCACACCAATTATAACCAATCTAATTCAAATTCCCCAATTGCAAATAATTCCATACACATTTGTTTATAAATTAAATCAAAATTAAATCAAAATTATACACAACATACTACATCCAACCAAAAATTAAACATAAACCCACTAAAATTAAGCTACAAGAATTTCGTATTGTATGTTCAATTTAACAAATAACAACAAATTTTAAAACCTAATTCATAACATGTACATAAACCCTAAATAAATTCCCAATTTTATAATTATAACACAAATTCATATTTCAATAATGGGTTTATAATATAGTAATTAAACAACATCTATAACCAATTTAACAAAAAAATCATCTAAAATTATATATGAAACTAAAACAATTGAATTTAAAATTTTTTAGGGTAGAAGATATACCTTGATTTCGCTTGGAATATGTTTGAGCAAAATATGAAAATGGAAACGAGGTATTAGGTTATCGTCAAATGATAGAGTTGTTGGGAAAATGGGGTTGATGGAGGGTTTCGGCTGGTAGTGGGAGGAGGCGAGAGGAAGGCAACAGGAGGCGAGAAGAAGATGAAGAATAGAAATGGAAATTTTAGGGTTATAAAACAGTGAAATACACAGGCGACGGGTTGGATTCTCGCCTCTCCCAACAGGCCGAAACCACACCCTCTCGCCCGTCTATTTCCCACACAAGTGCCTCGCACGTCCAACAGGCGCCTCTTTACTCAGTCGCTCGGAGTATTTTTTCATACGGCTATTTCGCACAATTCCTAGACGAGATTAAGGCACGACGCTTGAACAAGCGAAATATTCAGATACCGCTGGGAGAGTGGACGAGCTTCTAGGATCGAGCCTGTAGGTTAGTTTTGAGGACGGGAGATCAAAATCTCGCTTGTACCAGGCGCGATGTTTATGGATCGTCCGTTTTTCTAAGCGATAGGATAGTAACTCGTTTACCCCCAAACAACAGTTTACTGCCTCGCTTGATCATCCCCGCTGTTTTTACCCCGGATCAAAGATCAAATTTTTTGACCTTTGATCGATGGGTATAGTCGACCCATTGTGGATGCCCTCACCTATCATTCCGTATCGGAACGAGGGATTGAAAGTCGCCAAATGATTGACGAACCGAAGTTTGAGATTTCCGGAGGACAAATTTGGGCAGAGATTATTCAAAGATCTCATCCTTGTCGATTTAATGAATGGTGCAGCAAGGGGAGACATTAGAAAGCATTACGATGGGCCGGCATACACGCCAACAGATGGGCCGGCATACACGCCAACAACCATAGGATGTATGGATTGGCGTTGTAGGCCTAACTATTAAGAAGAATTATATTATGGTTATTGTTAATGTATTTTATTTTAGTTTTTTCTAGTTGAACTGCAAGCCGTTTAACCTATTGCATTTTTTTTTTGTAGTATTAGTTGACGGAAATGCTCTTCTCCTCCCTGTTTTCCTCCCCACTCTCCTCCCTCATGATGTGTGAATTTTACGTGCCAGTGAATCAACCATAAAATCAAAACATATCATCTTTTAAAACCCATCATAGTTGACCTAATAATTAGGCGGCTTTCAAATTATAAACAATAATCGTTTTATTCTTAGATTCCATCTGTATCTCACTTCTTTTTTTACTCCATGGATTTTTTTCAACTAAATTTCTTTTACGAAGAACAAATCTTAGTGTCCAATTTTCTCTTTTTTACTCGATAGTTTTCGAATCAGGAGCCCCAATACACAACATTTGGATTATATCCATCTCTAAAAACAAGTTTTCATCATCAACAACTACTAGAGTTGTAATCAGTATCTGAAGCCAAGTTAGTAGAACAAGATGGTTTTCTATTCAAATTATTAAATAAGTTGTATTAATCTATTTCAATCTATCCCTGTCTCCATCTTATCTTCGGTGACTGTCTAAAAGATCAGGACATCAATTTTGAAGGTTGTATAGGGACTGCAGTATTTGTAGAGGGGCTGCACATATAAGACAAAATATAGATATTTTGAAGTAAAATTTAAAAACCTTTTATCTATAATATTTTTATAATGAATAAACTACCCCTAATTAGTTAATATTAGTAAAACTAATTAGCTAATAGATTAGGTTAATCATAATTAATTTTATATAATCTTACACTTAATGAAATCAAATAATTTTTATTTATTTTTGGTTTGGTGGGAAGAAAAATTAGAAAAAATGTAAGATAATTTTGTATGGTTTTTTTAATCAACCCTAGATTTTGATTCAATCAACCAGAGCATAATTGGGGTACCTCTAACTGAAACTCTTGGTCTTTTACTGGCTAAAATTAGATGAAATTACGGAAAAAAAGATGATTTGTTTTTTATTCAAAGAATTTTACGGTTGGGTTTTCATGTCGAACCCAACCGTAAAAGCTATTTACGGTTGGGTGTTCTTCCCAACCCAACCGTAACCGTTAGTGAACACCAAATTGTAACAGTTTTACGGTTGGGTTTTTAGCATCGGACCCAACCGTAAATAATCTAAAAAAAATTCTTATCCAGGATGATTTACGGTTGGGTTTTGACAAACAACCCAACCGTAAAAACCAAGTTTTAGTTTTACTTCAAGACAGTTTCAGCCAATATTTACGGTTGGGTTTTGGCTTAAAACCCAATCGTAAAACATCCTTTGGAGCATTGAGTTTAAGGTAAAATTGGGGTTTAAAAATCAAATTTTTAAACTTATTCAATCATTTTAACTAGATTGAAGGTAAATTGGGTCATTCAAACAAACAAAAACCGAAAACAACACAAGTACTAGAATCCAATTTTGAATGATCCAGGAGAATTTACGGTTGGGTTTTGGCTTAAAACCCAACCGTAAAACATCCTTTGGAGAATTGAGTTTAAGGTCAATTTGGGTTTAAAAATCAAAATTTTAAACTTATTCAATCATTTTAACTAGATTGAAGGTAAATTGGGTCATTCAAATAAAGAAAAACCGAAAAAAATACAAGTTCTAGAATCCAATTTTGAATGATCCAGGAGAATTTACGGTTGGGTTTTGGCTGAAAACCCAACCGTAAGTTTGGCATGAAAAATATTGACAGTTTTACGGTTGGGTTTTGAGCCAAAAACCAACCGTAAAACTGTCAATATTTCCTATTGTCAGGTTTACGGTTGGGTTTTCAGCCCAAACCCAACTGTAAATATGATTTTTTTTTTATTTTTTGACTTGATTTTTCCTTTGCTTGGTTTCCAACTTAAATTTTTTGTAAATAAAACATGAGCTAGACAAATTTAAAGATAAAAGATTTTTCATTCTAACTAAAATTATAATACACCCACAAGAAAAAAAACCCTTAGTTTCACGCAATTGTTATAATTAACATGGAGTTAAGGAGAAGGAGGAGGGGTAGGTCGATGAGTTTGACGAGCTCTTTTTTTGCTCTTAGGATAACGAGAATGAGAACCAACACCACCGCCACGAGTACAAGCACCAGCACCACCGCCACGAGTACGAGCACCAGCACGACCGCCACGAATACGAGCACCAGGTTGCACATCCTCTCCTTCATCATGTGTCTCTTCATCAGTAGGTTGTGGCTCTCTTCGGCTAGTAGTCGCATCTCTTGTACCGACTCTACTCCTCTCTAAACTTTGAACCGTCTCATCTTCGTCTGCATCATGAAGCTGCCCAATTTTGACTTGCAGGTTCTTCATTTGGTCAAACGTCGTCACATCAATTCTGCTTAGGCATGGAGTGATAGAGTCTGCCAATGCACATGCTTTCTTTTTCACCTTATTTTTCTATTCACATATGAAAATAAAAGTCGGTTGAGTCTTTGGTAATAAATCTTAAAAACATTAATAAAAAAAGTAATTTGCGTACCAAATTGAAATATGCCTTCTTCCAAAAACCACCTTTTGTGTTGTTTCCTTGACCCTTTTGAAGTATTCTCCTAGTTTCTGGATCAATGTTAATGACATTTGGATGACCAAAATGGCGATACCAATCCAAGTAATCTTCTTCCGCCTCTTTTGTGCCCGAGATGGATTTATCTCCTCCCTTTGGAGTTGGTATTCCGGTTGATAGAGGTCATTCCAAACCGCGACCGAAGGCGTTGGGTTGTAGTTGAGCACGTTGCTTGGGCCTTCGATCATGGAGCCATTCACACACAATTTAAAGGCTTCGTGTGTTACCTTGGTTTAGACATATCCAGTTTGGCGGAGAGTTCGACGGGGGTTGCACATCACCAACCCAAAAGGATGGTACAAAGGCCCGTTGTAGCCTGACATGTCCTACAATTGACGTAAATCTTCAACATCTCTATCATCATCTATGACAATCTCCACATAAGGATCAAAAACAACATCTTCAACGGTGAAAGCATCAATTTCACTTCTCATCTTTGCTATCTGCACTTATTTATGCTTTGACTGAGTACCGGCGAAGATGAATTTCTTTCCTGTAGGTCTAGTAGAATCACCGCTCGACTTCGTTTTAGGAGCCAGGATCGGAAAGTGATCATAGAGCCATGCCTATGAAGATAATAAATATTAATATAAAATGATGCTCAATTTTTTTTTTGAATTTAAACATTGAAATTCCAACAATAAATTACCTGAAGAAGACCAGTATTCCCGGCAATCTCAGTTCCCCTAACTCTCGAAGCTTTTCTAAGGTTTGCAAGTAGATAAGCGAGGGTGGAAGTTCCCCATGAATACTCATGCGTCTTCTAGAGATCCGTCAACCACTATAGAAAGTGAGCGTTGACCCTGTTTCCTGAGTTATCGGCGAAGAAGATGGTACCAAGAATATATAGCAGATATGCCTTGGCCGTACGCATATCTCTGGTTTCATCTATGACGACCCCATCCTTTTCCAACTGCAGGGTTCCTCCAAACTTCTCCCCCAGACTACGCAACAAGATCTTCTTGGTCATACCTAAACCTTTCTTCGTTGCTAACCCCGGTTTATCTCCAGCAACCAATTTAAACTCTGATTCAGCTTCTGTATTCCCCCATCCAAGTGTATCTTTGACAAGGACACAGAGATCACTTCATGACATGTTGTTGTCAAAATTTTCATACACGGCCAAGAATTGACTGCACATCCGGCGTTATTGTCATCTCGCCGAATGGGAGATGAAACGTATTGGTTTCACGCCAATAACGTTCCCTGAAGGCTGTGCAGGTGACACTGTCATACTCCAACATCGAATTGGTAATTCCGGGAGCTAACCCGGTACCATTAACGAGAACTTGGACGACCATACATTCTTCAGCTAACGGCCAATGTTGATCCCTTTGACGAACCAATTTCCTGATCGCCTGTGTATGATCCTACAAAGAATAAAAACAATCTTTTTTAACTTGAAGTTAAACAAACGGAAATTTAACAAAACAAGAGAAGTTTTTAGATTAATACCCTAGTCTCAGCAACTTTGGCAGCCCATGAATGGGATAACCAAATAATATAGCAGACCTGTCTGGGGCGTCACCCCAAGGTCTTCCATTCCTTTTCTTAGGAAAAAACAAGTCTTTGCCTTTGGGAATATGCTTCCCTTTCGGTTCTGGCTGCTTATTTGCCTTTTTTTGCTTCAGTTGAGGTTCGGCAGAAGCAATAAAAATTTCTTTACCTTTGCCTTGTGGGAAAAGTTGTTGTTCTCTGTCCGTCTCTTCTTCCTCACATTGTTGCTCTTGTGGTGGTTCTCTAATCACAAGAGCACCTCCACTGAACATAGGTAGATCTTCCAAGTCTTGGAAAACATTATATTCCTCTTGTGCAAGTTGAGGAGAACTACCACCCCCTACCTCAAAAGTCGACTTATGGCTCTTTCTGAAGCCTCTATTAGCTACCCATAAATGAACTCCGTGGCGAGGGGTTGGAGTGTGAGAAATAGGTATTAAATTATTACCTATTCTTCTTATGTTTCCTACAACATACAAGCAATACAAGTTAGATAATTTCCAAGCAATTCAACTCAAACAACTTCAATTTGAAAATTCAGAATTTTTTACGGTTGGGTTTCACATACAGAACCCAACCGTAAATAATAAACATCACCTACACAGGAGAATTTACGGTTGGGAATTGACACTCCAACCCAACCGTAAATAATCCTCACCAAAAATTTTAACTAACCAGAAGCATTTACGGTTGGGTTTTCCAATCGAACCCAACCGTAAATAATCCTCAACAAAAAAAGAATTTACATCCACAGAAATATTTACGGTTGGAAAAATGAATCCAACCCAACCGTAAAATTCAAGTAAAAAAATTTGTGCAAATTTTTTTACGGTTGGGTTAATGCACCGATCCCAACCGTAAAATTTCCTCTTCATCTCCTACCCTTTTATTACGGTTGGGTTTTGAGAAATACCCAACCGTAAAATTCAAAAAAAAAATTGCGCAAATTTTTTTACGGTTTTGTTCAAAATTGAACCCAACCGTAAAATTTCCTTTTCATCTCCTACACATTTATTTACGGTTGGGTTTTGAAGAAAACCCAACCGTAAAATGAAGAACAAACCAGTTACGGTTGGGTTTTCAAATCGAACCCAACCGTAAATTCTTCTGTAACCAAATTTTTTTAACAAAAACAACAAGCAAACAAGAAAATCAATCACTTAATGGTTCTAAAAATAACATGGGTTTTGTTTAATACCTTAGATACACGATTGTTTGTTGTTTTGGAGTTTGATTTTGATTGTCACCACCGATTTGTTCTTCAATCTCTTGATTAGGTTGAAAAGTTTGATTTTGGATGGCATCACTACTGCCTTCTACACCTTTAGTATGATTCTTCATCACGATTTTTGGATTTTAATCAACGAAGAATTTTTCGAATCGACAATTAATCGACAAGGAATTTCGATGGAGAAAAAAAAAGTTTGAACTGGAGTTACGGTTGGTTGGGAAGGATTTGAGAATGAAAATATTTTAAGTTATGTTTTATTTAGATTTTAATAGAGTAAAGAATAATATAAACATTTATCATAGGTCATAGACTACCCTTAACAAAAATTTTAATCACCCTGATCAATTTGCAACCCCTTTATTAATGCTGCAGCCCCTATATAACCTTTATTATCCCCTACGTAAACAACTTAGCAAAAAATAGTAGTTATGTAGAACTAGAAATTTTAGTTTTATAAGTGTTTGAAAGGTATAGGTGGTAGAAGTGTGACAGCTACACTTTAAATGCATTTGTCCGGTATGTGATTGATTAATTTTCGCCTTGTTTTTTCCGTGACTAGCATTATACACCTTCAAATACATGTATCTGGAAAAGAAAATCAACCCCTAACACTTGTTAATACACAGTCTACCATTGCATGGTAGGTAGGTATATACCAATTAAAAATTGCAAATATATATTCATCAGGGTACTACTCTAGTCTCTTTCTAGGGTATGTAGCTATGCATGAAAATAAACAAAAGGAAGAAGACACAAAAGCAAAAAAAGTTAACTAGAGAAAGGACTTGACATACTTCATTTCTGGGCCACACACATAAACAGCAAAAATGCGTTGGTACCCCACAAAATTTTGATCCAATAATGGCACATTCCTAGAAAATTAAAGCCATTTGTAATCGAGTAAAGGAAAAAAATAGTTGACCTGCCATGGCCGCCCCTATCTCTCAAGTCACTATTAATATAACTCTATTACCTAAATAATACCAGTTATAAAACTAATTCTTCCATTATATGAAAAAGCCTGATATAGGGGCTTCCATATCAATAGAGGGGCTCCCAGTTGAACCGAGGTGACCCAATTTTACGATAAGAGATGTCCTAGGGAGTAAAGTTAAATGTCCATTTTACCCTTATACCAATTAAAACTTAAACTCTTTTAAAAAAAATCATAACTTTTAAAAACTTAAACAAAAGAAAACCTATCAAAACCCAACCGTAATCTCCCTCGATTCATCGGCGATTCGTAAAATTCATCGACGATTAAACTCAACTCAACAATTCGAGATGAAAAAGTATACTAAAGGCGTTCAAGGTAGCAGTGATGGCAATCAACCCTGCTCCTTTCAACCTAATCAAGATATTGAACAAGAAATCGACAGTGACAAGCAAAATCAAGCACCGAAAAGTCCAACAATGGTGTATCTAAGGTATTGTAGAAAACCCATGTATTCTTAGAACTTGTAATTGATTTATTCGCATGTTTGATCATGATTTTGGGCAAAAAAGTTGCACACAGTTGATATTACGGTTGGGTCCGTGTCAAAACCCAACCGTAATATTTCATGTTCTTGAGTATTACGGTTGGGTTATTTTCAATACCCAACCGTAAATCAAAGGGAAAAAGATGAATAGTTCAGGATATTACGGTTGGGTTTCAATAGATAACCCAACTGTAACTAATTTGCGCCAATTTTTAAAAACAACTTACGGTTGGGTTTGTAGAATAACCCAACCGTAACAAAGAGCGTCCATAAAAATTTGGTTTGAGTATTACGGTTGGGTTTTTATCAAAAACCTACCGTAAAGTATTGGAGAAAAATTACGGTTGGGTTATTTTCAAAACCCAACCGTAAATCAAAGGGAAGGATGAATAGTTCAGGATATTACGGTTGGGTTTCAATAGAAAACCCAACCGTAAATAAATTGCGCCAATTTTTAAAAACAACTTACGGTTGGGTTTGTAGAATAACCCAACCGTAACAAAGAGCGTCCATAAAAATTTGGTTTGAGTATTACGGTTGGGTTTTTCTTAAAACCTAACCGTAACATGGACCACCTTTTGTACTTATATTTTTACGGTTAGGTTTTGAGGAAAACCCAACCGTAATTCATATGTAGCCTGATGTGCACATCAGCTACATGTGAGTTACGGTTGGGTTTTTTTCAAAACCTAACCGTAATATATGGGAGAAAAATTACGGTTGGGTTTTGAGAAAATACCCAACCGTAAATTTTTCTGTGTAGTGAATATTTTTTTTGTTGAAGTTGAATTGCTTTCAAATTATCTAACTTGTATTGGTTGTGTATTGTAGGAAGAATAAGAGGGGTAATAATTTAACACCTATTTCTCACACTCCAACCCCTCGCCACGGAAAGCATTTAGGGGTTCAGAAGAGAGGCGTGACCAAGACCCATAATCCCTCTTTTGAGGTAGGTGGTGGTAGTGTTCCTCAAATTGCAGAAGAGGAATATAATGTGTTTCAAGGCTTGGGTGATCTACCAACACCCAGAGGTTCTCTTGTGATTAGAGAACCACCACAAGAGCAACAACACGAAGAAGAAGAGGGGGACAGAGAAGAACATGTCCCTCAAGGCAAAGGTAAAGAAATTAGAAAAGAAAAGGCAAAGAAAAGGGTTGCCAAAGAAATTCCGAAAGAAAAAGCTGAACCTCAACTGTGGCCTAAGAAGAGGAATGGAGGACTATGGGGTGAGGCCCCAGACAAATCTGCAATATTATTTGGTTATCCCCATTCATGGGATGCCAAAGTTGCAGCGACCAAGGTATTATTGTAATTACTTCTCTTATTCTGTAAAATTTTTGTTTTTTAACTTTTGTAAGTAAAACAAATTTGTTTTTATTCTTTGTAGGATCATACACAGGCGATCAAGAAATTTGTTCGTCAAAGGGCTCAACATTGGCCCTTAACTGATGAATGTACTGTTGTACAAATTCTGGTAAATGGTACCGGGTTAGCTCCCGGAATTACACATTCAATGTGGGAGTATGACAGTGTCGTATGCGCAGCGTTTAGGGAACGTTATTGGCCTGAAACCGATACGTTTCATCTCCCATTCGGCGAGATGACTATAACGCCGGATGATGTCCAATCAATTCTTGGGCTGGAGGTGGAAGGTAAATCTGTGTTTGAGGGTTTTGACAACAACATGTCCTGGAGTGATATTTATGCACTTGTCAAAGAAACACTTGGATGGGAGAAGACCGAAGCTGAATCGGAATTTAAATTGGTGACTGGAGATAAACCGGGGATGCCAAAGAAGAAAGTTCAATCCATGAGCAAGAAAATATTGCTGCGGTCACTACGGGAGAAGTTTGGAAGGACCGCGAAGTTGGAAATGGCTGGGGTCGTCATAGATGACACCAGAGCCATTCGAATAGCCAGAGCTTATCTGCTATATATGCTCGGCACCATCTTCTTTGGTGACAACTCGGGCAACAGGGTGAACGTCCAGTATCTACAATGGCTTCAGGGTGATCTCGGGATGACCCATCAGTACTCGTGGGGAACTGCCACCCTGGCCTACCTACTTGCTAACCTTCGAAAAGCTTCGAGGGTCAGGGGAACTGAGATTGCCGGTAATACCGGTCTGATTCAGGTAATTTATTGTTTGAATTTGAATGTTCAATTTTAATTTATTTTTTTCTCATTTTCTTATATTAATATTAATTATCTTTATAGGCATGGGTATACGATTACTTTCCCAGACTGGCTCCTCAAACAAGCGTTGATGTTAATGGACCTACGGGAAAGAAATTCGTCTTCACCGGGACGCAGGCAAAATATAAAGAAGTGATCATAGCAAAGATGAGAATAGAAATTGATGCTTTCACGGTTGATGATGTTGTTTTCGACCCTTATATGAAGATTAGCATAGAGGGTCATGGACATCTTGAGGATTTACGTGAATTGTCGGACGTGGCAGGCTACAACGGCCCTTTGTATCATCCGTTTGGGTACGTGATGTCCAACCCCCGCCGAACTCTCCGGCAATATGGATACGTCCAAACAACGGTGACACGCGAAATGTTTAAATTGTGTGTAAATGGGTCGATGATCGAAGGGCCAAACATCGTGCTAAACTATGAGCCGACGCCTTCAGTCGCGGTTTGGAATAACCGCACTGATCCGAAATACCAAGTCCAAATGAATGAGTTAACTCCCTCTCCGGGCACAAAAGAGGCTGCAGAAGATTACTTGGAGTGGTATCGCCATTTTGGTCATCCAACTATCATCAACAATGATCCTGAGACTCTGGCAATCAACACAGGAGATGGTTTCTGGAAGAAGGCATATTTCAATTTGGTACGTACATTATTTTTGTTATTAATGTTTTTAAGATTTATTACGAAACACTCATCCTACTTTTATTTCCATATGTGAATAGAAAAAGAAAGCCGTTGCATTGGCGGACTCTATTAATCCATGCCTAAGCACAATTGATGTGAGGACGCCTGACCAACTCCAAGCTTTGATTAGGGAGGTTCATCATGAAGTTGAGGATGTGCAGCGGACTTTAAAGAGGAGTAGACCCGGTCCAAGAGGCGCGACTAGAGATGCGAGTACTACTAGAAGAGAGCCCCAAGCATCGGATGAAGAGACACATGATGAAGTCGTGGGTGCGCAACGTGGTGCTCGTACTCCAGGCGGTCGTGCTGGAGCTCGTACTCGTGGCGGTGCTGCTCATCGTAATGTTATGAGCAAAAAAAGAGCTCGTCAAAGTCATCGACCTACCCCTCCTCCTTCTCCCTAACTCTATGTCTATGGTTTTGTTTTGTATGTGTGAATTAGTTGTACCTTTAATGTGAAGTTAGATTTGAAGTTTGAATTTAACTTGCACGTGAAAATTTATTTGACTAATTTATTTGTTTAGTTGTACTCTTCTCAGACTCTTCTAGGCAAAACCCAACCGTAACACCTAAAAATGAAATATTGCAGGTTTACGGTTGGGTTTTGCCTGGAAACACAACCGTAAATCTGTCACATTTTAATACTACAGTTTTACGGTTGGGTTTTCATCCAAAATCCACCGTAATATAAAAGAATAACATTACGGTTGGGTTTTGGCTGAAAACCCAACCGTAAATATATGACCAGAACACATAATTTCCGTAGGATATTACGGTTGGGTTTTTAGCCAAAACCCAACCGTAAATTCTACTGGATAACTTTAAATATGATTCTCTAATTTGTTTGTTTTTCGTTTTTTCTTTGTTTGAATGAC
>JAJJMC010013372.1:555952-603203 GCA_023531435.1 Papaver californicum
AAAATTCTGAACTAGATGATTCATCTGTATACTTCACATGTAACTCAATAGATTGAAGCTTGTTAAACACAGTAAATAAAGCAACCGATTGGAGATCAAAATCAGTATTGATAACCTTTTGTTGATCACTAACTATGTGAAAAATTTCATTAGAAAGAGAAGATAATTCACTCCATCTTGAACATATAGTAGACTTCAAATCACAAACACTTGATTGAAGACCAACACGAAAAGAAAACATATCATCTTTGTGATATACAACAGCAAGAACAGATTCCATGACCTACAGGAAAGCATGAAAACGGAATAGGTTTCAGTGTATGTGAATACAAAAAAAAAAACAACAAAAACTGAAAAATGAATATTGACATCAACAAAAATAGCAAAAATGTGATTCGAACACAAACATGAAACACATGTATGAAACCGAAATAGGTTTCAGTGTATGTGAATATAAACAAGAACAAAAAAAATGAATATTGAAATAAAAACATAAAAAAAAAGAGGACTGAAACCGATAGAGGTTTCAGTGTATGTGAATACAAAAAACAACAACAAAACAACACAAATTTGATTAACTAACGTATAAAGCAAAAATGTATGAAACCGAAATAGGTTTGAGTGTATGTGAATACAAACAACAACAAAAAAAATGAATATTGATAACAAAACATAACAAACAAAGGACTGAAACCGATAGAGGTTTCAATGTATGTGAATACGAAAAACAACAACAAAAACTGAAAAATGAATATTGACATCAACAAAAATAGCAAAAATGTGAAGATAGAATCAGGAATTATAATTAACTGAGTATATAGAGCTGAAAAGATTGAAAGAAAAAGAAACAAATGTTCGCAAAATAATTCACTGTTTCTGTTCTTCAGTTCATCACGAAAAAAATGAACAGAAACAAAAAATAATTTGATTTAGAATGAACAACCAAAATCAAAACGTGGATTATCAAAAAACAACCAAAAACAAAAAATCATGAATTAGAATTACCTGATAGAGCTGAACAGAGTGAACGAAGAAGAAACTGATGTTCGAACAAGAATACCTGTACAGAGTGAAGTTCCTGTAGAGAGTGTTGCTTGAGATGATTCGAAGATGTATACAGTAATGATTCCAAAAAATATTGTTGAATGAATGTATGTTCTTCAATTATACAACAGCAACAACGAATTCAAAATACAGGAACTGATTTTGATTTGAAGAAGATTTCAAAAATCATATTTGAAAGAAGAACAAATTGAAAGAAGCATCAGGGAATTTGGATGAGAAGATAGATTTTTTGTTTAAACCCTAGACGAATTTGGAGGAGAAGATATTAAGTTGTCGACAAAATCAGATTTGAAACTTTTTGAAGAAGATTTGATTTTGTTAGATTTTACTTCCATTTTAAAAAAGGTATAACTTATATAGAAAGGGCAATTATGGTATATTGAAAGTAGTTAAAATCAAAATATAAATAGAATTAAATTTAAATGGGGTTTTTGTCACATTTTTTATGAAAAATATTTTTCTTATAATAAATAATAGTGATGGGTTTTTTGTGAGAGTTATTTGGTCACCTAGTTCTTTTATGCCATGTTTTGTTATTTAAAAGGTCAGAATAACCAATTTGGTAGACGATTGTTCAATTGGAAAAATATTGGGATCCGACAATAATAGAGTAGACCATAGGTGAACAGACAAGAATATCAATATGTACTATTGGATCAATATGTACTGTGAGATCATATATTTTTTTCCTTCAATACCTATTTTCGTTCAGTACATACCAATATGTACTAAATGATCAATATGTACTGTTTTTGGCGACTAATAGAGATCTTCTTCTTCTTTTGTTCTTCTAATACTTCTTTTCTTCTTCTCTTTTGTTGGTGGTGCAGGATTACTATTTTCTTCTTCTACTAATTGATTTCTTCAGTTTTGGTGAAGGAGCATGATATGAAAAAAGATATGTTTTTGTTGATGATTTTGATTTTGATTTCGTTTTTCGTTGATGAATTTTTGGTATTTTAGATCTGTTTTTGTTGATGAATTTTTTGTATTCGATTTCATTTTTGTTGTTGAATTTTCGGTATACGGATCTATTTTTTTGTATTTTCGTTTAGGTTTTTTTCGTTTTAATGGAAAAAACAGAGAGAGAAGTTGTTTCTCTAACAGGGTTAACAACTTTTAGAATCTGAATAGTGTAGGAGTAAATGAAACTATCTTTTCCGTTAAGAATCCGAGTAGTGTAGGAGGTGGAGGAGTTGGAGGACGTGGGATCAGTACACGTGATGGGCAGAATTATAATTGAGAGTTTTCAAATGGTTTTTGGACTTATGGTTAAAGTGGGTTTTCCGGGTGAACTAATGGTTAACACAATCCGAATTTTTTGAACCATCTAGCAAATTTCCCCCTATAAATCGAGAATCCGAGGATTGTAATTTACTTTACCCTATCATACAAATCAGGAATCTAAAAAACCATAATTAGGATAATCCCTTTCACCGAATAATAATTTGAAATAAGAAAAATCAATATAAATAACGGTAGTAGTAATAAATAAAAATTCAAAAAATAAAAGATACTGATAATAATAAAAATAGAAAAAAAAATGTTAAAATTGGCATAATTATGGATGACCACCTTAGTGGTCAACATTTTATAAGCATGTCAAAGACAAATACATATACACCCGTTAAAATTTTGTTGAGACTAATCTATATAGTTTGATGGTTATCACTTCATTTGTTAGTCTACAAATACCCATGGGGTCGACGTATTTAGACTGAAAAAGTAAGCTTTGAATACAAAATATTAAAGCCTCCCATATCTCACTTCATTTGTCACCAACTATGTAAACTTGACGAGAGACAGAGACATACTATTATTCGAAACAAGTACTTTGTTCGATTGACGCCTGAGTCGTTAAATTTCGTGTAAATAATATACAAATACATTAATTTTAAATAATAGTAATAATAATAATATATGATAACATTAATTTTAATATTAATAATAAAATTATAAATAAACTAGTAGCACACAGTAAGACTAGTAAATACAGAGTGTAAAGACTAGTAAATACAAAGTCAGATAGGTAGCTAGGAAAAAACATGTTCAAACTTTCTCGACTAGTAAATACAAAGTCAGGTAGGTAACTAGGAAAAAATATGTTCAAACTCTCTGTAATAAACTAGCAGTAAGATTTATGAGCATCATGATTATGTGCTGTACTAATCCATTTTCCAGTGAATTCTATGTCCATCTTATCTTTGGTGAGTGTCCAAAAGATCAGACAACACTTTTATTATCCCCCACATAAACAACTCAAGAGAATACAGTAGCCAGCTACTACTATCAACTTTAGTCTTATAGGTTCTTGAGAGGTATAAGTATCAGAGAAGCGCGAAAGCTACAAAAGGAATGCATTTGTCTGGTATGTCATTGAAACATCTAATCTCTTCTCCTCACATGGAGGGAAGAAGTGTAAGACTAACAAACTTGTATTAGTTTCTATCGCCAACCCAGGTAACTAATTTAAAAGATTCCCCTTAAACTATTATATTTTCTAATAACATATCTTACCTTACATTCTTACATTCATATATATCAAATAACTTTTTGCATTTATACTTTCACCTGAAATAATTACTTTTATATCAGCAATGCAGTTGTTTTTCTGAAAATCCTTTGAATATTAACTACTACAAGAGCCAAGACATAATAACTGGACAACAAGATTATTTTCTAAATATTTCGTATCCAAGGACAACATGAGTGGATATACCCTACTATCCGTGTTATAAATAATGTGTATTCTCAATTAAGCATACAAGCTCCACTAAGTCTATTTGTTTATGAAGGTTTCACTAACTTATCGGTTCAAAATGAAAGGTTCTTGAAACACACAAGGTTACAACCCTGAAAACAGTTAAAAAAAATATAGAAGACAGGATAAAGCAAGTAAGAAATAAAAATATCAATAGTCTATAAAGAGTGTTAACAATCAAATGATAAAAATATGGAATTTCAATTCAGATAAAGAGGAATATGATATGGTTGATTGATTTTGTAGAGCTTACCCAAGGATTTTTTAAAACCAGCCAGGAACGTTGTCAACATCGACGGAAGAAAAATCATCAATAGCTTTGTCACTTAAAGTAGTTTTAGAAACAAACTCAAGCAACCTTTTCTTCTTTTTTATCAAGGCCATGTCCTCAACTACTTTATCACCACCCCTTGGCTTATTTATAACAACGCCTTTATTTCTTCCCCAATCTGGGTCACCATCAACAGCCCCTGAATCATCACAGACAGGAGATTTACCTTTAATAGCTTTCATAAGTTCTTCGGGACTAATAACCGGTCTTTGTCTATCATGATCACCATCAAAGATTCTTAGCCTACTAGCATCTTTTGCAACAGTCTCCACCATCCTATTAACTTGAGAAGATTTACCCATGAAAATCATGTTATCTTGTTCTTCCTCTTCAATAATGATCTTAGGATAATTCTTACGGTAACATTATCTGCTTGAATCATATCTAGATTTAATGTGATCAATGCACCAGCAATCAGTACAGGTACCATGAGGGAGCCCAACAAAGAAAATTTTCTGCCTAATATTTTTTCAATTTTTTCCATTAATGACAATGATTTTTACTTCTTGAAATAAAGCCTTAGTAAGGTCAACAAGAACATGAGCTTCGAATTCCCCTGTTCATTGAGAGGGCCAGTAACATTAAAAACAACACCCACTTGTTCAGCTACTTTTTGAGCAACATAATCTTTATCTACTAGATCAGTTGTGAGATAAAATGAAACCCGGAAGTCATGAACTGAAAAGTCAATACCTTCTTTTTCCCCATCACTACTCCAAATTCTCATTGTCATTAGTTTCCCATGAACTGATTATGATTTAGGTTAATGTTTTATTAATTAAATTTATATATATATATATATATACATATATTAAACATATGATTATGAAATAGACATATTAGGTTTTAAAAATTATAATTTTAGAATTGGGTATATTTTTAGGGTTTATGGGAGTTGTAAATTGAGTATAAAAATTGATGAGTAATTGTTGAATTGAAGTTAGAATTGATTAAGTTGTTGGTTAATTTGAGTTGGATTGTGATTAATTTTATGATTAATTGACTTGATTGTCTTTCAAATTTGGGAATTAGGAATGTTTATGTTTTTTAATGAATGTTTATGGAATTATTGAATTGGGAAATTATGATGATTTTTTGTACAATTGATAATTTGATTAGTAGTGGACTATTTTGTGAATCATGAATTTTATAATTTGGTTGACATAAAAAGGATTTAATAGGTTTACATATTATTAACAATTGTATTGTTATGTTTATTAAATTCGTATATATCATGTGATTATAAAATAAATAAATTAGGTTTTAGAAATTGTAATTTTGGAATTGAGTATAATTCTAGGGTTTATGGAATATGTTCTTCTTTGTTGGTTCTCATAAAACTTCACGCAGATTCTGAAGATGAACAAGAAAAGAGTTACAAGTTAGGGACGAATTGGGAACTTGAATCCATCGTCAACTAAATCTGGAAGTGGTGTAGTTGTTGATCCACATTTCGTTGTTGATTTGGTGAATGAAAAAGTTCAATCACCAGTGATTGATAATGAACTGTCTTTTATAAGGAATTGAGCAAATTTATTGGTCAGGGTCTTGACCCGTTCGATTGACGCTGGGGAATTGATGAGTGTTTGAAAAACAAATAGGAGTTCTACAAGTGCTTAAGGAGATAACAAATCTTTCTTCTGAAGAGAATGTTGGTCGCCCCACATGAATGAATTATGGACTTTGTTCTACCTAAATGTTTTTATCTTTTAACACTTTGTCGTAGCGGTGTTGGTTATGGTGTTGAACCTTATTAGTACTTATATTATAAATATGAATCTCTTAATTTAGCTTGAATGAGTTGCTTGTAGTTTATTTTCCTTTTTTATTTAGGAGAAGAGTAGATAGGTGAAAAAATGAGAGCTTCGTAAAAAAAAATTCACCTAAATTAATTAATTACTCAAAATTTAAAAAGAATTTCATTAACATTCAAGATAACACTATTAATTCAAAAATAAACTGATAAAACACTATTAGTTCATAAAAGTTAAAACTGAAAACAATAGGGTTAATAAGAATGCAAATTTTAAGGTTTCAGGTATTCCAAGAATCCTTTAAGGTTGGCTTCTCCTTCTATGCAAAATGTCTACCTTCCTAAGTACGATGTACTCTCTTGTTACGGCATTCAACCCGGAGACATCCATCATCATTATACGAAATTTGTCGTCTGTTTCTTTCTTTGCGTCAAATTTTTCTTCCTAGCTTGTTTCTCTTAAAACTTTTCCGAAGACTCAGCTAGTTTTGTTGTAAACTCGGAGTCTCTCTGCGCCATCTTCATTCTTGTTTGTTCTGCATATTTGGTGTTGAAGTTTTGTTGTTCTTTAATAATAATTTTCATAATTTTCTGTTGGCCACTTGATTTTGCTCTCCCTGTTTTCTTCTGTCGTTTCGCCTCTTTTTTTCTCATATGACGGTTATATGTGTTAGGTATATCTCTTATTTCTTCATCGCCACTGGAATTGTCTTGGCTTGTTTCTTGTCTTTTCCGGTTTTCCTCGCCGCTTTCTGAATCTTCCTCAGCTTGTGATGAATCGGAAACAGTTGTCGATCGTCGTGAATATTTTATATTTTCTAACATAATTGCGTAGCAATCTTGATGCTTAAATCTTTTGCCACCATTAGCTTCCTTACTTCTTCAATCTATTTTTTTTAAGTTTAGTGGAGGACATATAATTCAAAACAATAATGTATGCGTCAAAATTAAACGAATACTTACCTTTTTTTCGGGGCCCCATCCAGTATGGTGCTCACGTTCCACTTACGCCTCTTTTGTAGAGTAAAGTGCCACATCTTTACTTATTCCCTGAAATCGTTTCTGAATAGAGGTCCAAGTGCGCGCCGGCATAGAAGTTATGACTTCTTTCATCTCATTTAATATGCGAGACCATAATATTTCTTTTGATTGATCGGAACCAATACTACAATCTTGAGATATTGATAAATGAATTTTACACATGTTACATCTTCAAATGTAGTAAAATTTGGACCTCGTGGTTTTGGTGCCATAATTCTAACCGATTTGGAAGATAAGTATATGAAAAAGAACTAAGTTTTTCTCGTATACAAATTAAATAACAATGGGTTAGTAGTATGAAAATGGATTAGTAGTAATATACTCAATCAACCAATCCATCCATTTATAGGTATGTCAAAATATAGGTGTTACAACGGTAAAAAATCAATGGTAACAAATCTCAACGGCTACCTGGATAGGCGCTCGCCTAGAGTAACGCCCCCAAACAGGCGTAGCCATAGACGCAGCAGTAGGCTTAAAACCAGGCGGAGGCATATATTGAAGTAGGTGAAGCTACAGAAAGACGCCCACACTTAGGCGGAGACGTAGACAGACACTTGAATTCACGCGTTGATTTGGTTAACACCTCTCAATGGACGTGCTCCTACCATAATGCTACGCTGGACGCAACGTTGGGTGAACGCTTCATCAGGCGTAATTTTGGTTCATGCCCGATAAATGAAACGTAAGTCTAGCTTTACGTCTTCCACGAGACGGAGACCTAGCGCAACGTCTAGTACGAGACGGAGACCTAGCTGCACGCTCGACTATAACCTCGTTTGGTCCAGTACTCAGACCATTTTTTATCCTGAACAGTGTCGGAAGTGGACCAAAGACTAAATTTACTCGCCCCATTAATTTCAATTTGGACGGACCAAAGACCAAATATGGGTTTGGTCCGTCATTTAGTCCAATGACTGTGATGCTCTTACGCCTACCGTAATTTCTACCGTCAAAAATCTCAAGAGAGAAATCTAACGGTTTCTGAATACTCGTTACCATTGGGATCATAAATGGATAAAAATAGGGCCAGAAAGAAAGAGTCGGGATTTTTAAGAAAATTTCCATCGATCAAGCTAGCATTTCTGGTTTTTTAGCACCTTATCAAGAAAGAAAGAAGGTGGATAATTATCTTCCCTTTTAATGATTTATTAAAATAAAAATTTAGTTTTAAAAACTCAACATTCATCTACGACCAAATTAAACATTAAGATATAGGTGTTGTACTTGTCACCGATTCATAACTTTTCAAAACCCAATCAATATATGTTTAAATCCCTTTTACTTACGTGAATATATCTTGGATTTGTCGATTATGTTATGGTCGGAGTTCCACTCATGGTGATCGGGTTGAATTGGGAGAAGCAGTAGGATAAACACATCTAGCCACATTGAAAATCAGGGCACTTCACAGTCAAAACAGATTACATCCAACTCACTCGAAACCCACCACCTACCTTAACACCACAACAACCCCCCACCACTCAAGATTTGGAATACGAAGTGTCCACCAAATTTCCTTAGAAAAATCACACGGAAGGGCATCCCAACGGCTGCATATCTTTTTTTCATCTACTCAACTGCCACCCAGGTATCATATTCACTCATCTAGCTCGAAGCCCCAATCTTCTATACAGAAACAGAAACTGCACCACCCCCACCCCCACCCCCACCCCTACCAACTTCAATACCAACCCCAGCAACACCGCCCAACAACCTCAAAACCAACAACCACCAATCTCTATTCAAGATCTCTTCAACCCAGACATCCCGGATCGAAAAAATCAGAGCTCTCCTCAGTTTCACAATTTGGCACATATGTTTGGCAAGAAATTCAAAAGTCTATAAGCAATCGCCACAATCTCCTGACCAAATCTACCAAAATACCCTAATCATGTTTGAAGAATTTGAATGGGCACAATATTACCTCCCACCCATCCTACCCAACAATCCACCTCAATAACATCCATCTACCACACTCACCACCAAATTAAATATCCATCGGTTGGGAATCACCCCAAGGTCATTGGATCAAGATCAACAATGATGGACCGGCAAAGGAGCATCCAGGCCTAGCAGGACTAGTACATAGAAACAGTGAAGGGAACATCTTACAAGCAATGGCAACACCACTAGGAATCACAACAGCACTAATGGCAGGGACATGGGGATTATTGTTGGCTACGCGTTTAGCACAACAACATCAATGGACCAAGGTTGGTTTGAAGCCGACTCACAGTCACTAATACAACTGCAATAACAAATCATGCACCTTGGTATCTGACATTCACGCTTGCCAAAATCCAACACCGAGTATGCCAGATTCCTCATACAAATATCACCCATGCTTACGGTGAAGCAAACCTGGTGGCAGACGAGCTGGCAAATCAGGCAGAAAGAACCTACATGCAAACCCAACAAATGCAACAACCATGCTGTGGGATTGTATTTGCCCAGCTTTTCTACAAAAATCTGTAATTAATGATAGAAACGCTACTGCATTCACATGAAATATAAGACTCACACTAATAATACAGTTTGATTTCCCTTCACAAAAGAAAAAAGAAGAAGTTCCGTATCACATTTTCATAGCCTTTCCCCATAAAAGATCGTTGTATTAATACAAGTATAATACGGACATAAGTGTCTACATTTACATGGTTACTAATGGGTACCAGAATCTATATAAATGCATCCACCTTATCATTGTTGTAAATTTGAAGCCATATAAAAGTGCTAAAAATCAATTCACATGAGTTTGAAGCCATATAAAAGTGCTAAAAATCAATTCACATGAGTCAACGGAATATGACGAATAGGATGACGAGTCAGTGGAGTATGACGAATAGGATGATGATATAGATAATAAACTTACTCCAAAATTCAACTGCACCAAATTCTATATAAGACAAATATTTTGTTTTATATAGAATTTAGTACAATAATTTAGTACTCCTATCAGCAATGTTAGAAATTTGGTTGCACATTATAACTTTATTAAGCCACCTAAAAGTGCTGGAAATCAATTCACATGAGTTCAGTGGAGTATGACGAATAGGATGACGTTAAAGATGATACACCCACTCAAACAGTCTACTACTAGACTCAAAAATTCAACATAAATACCAAACTTCACAGAAAAATTTAGATATCTAAGAAAGAAAAAAGTGTTTGGTTAGATAATGGAAGATTTGAAGTTATATAGTGTTTGGTATAGCCCTTATGGATGCAGAGTTAAATGTGCTCTACAACTGAAAGGTGTAAATTATGAGTACATTGAAGAAGATCTTTCAAATAAGAGCGATTTACTCTTGCAATACAATCCAGTTCATAAGAAGGTCCCTGTTCTTGTTCATGGTGGCAAACCCATTGTTGAATCATTGATCATTCTCGAATACATTGATGAGACATGGCCAGACAAATACCCAATACTCCCTAAGGATCCTTATGAAAGATCTAAAGCTCGTTTTTGGACTAAATTTATGGAAGACAAGGTAAGTTGTTTTAATTAAGCGAATTTCTTCTTCGGTGCTTAGTAATTTGATTGGGTTTTTTTTCCCTTCAATTTGTTGCATATTATACTTAGGAACCAACCTTTTGGGATCTAAGTCGTGCTACTGAGGAAACAAAAGAGGAAAAAACCAATGAAATCATGGAAATACTAAAGACCATCGAAGAACAAGGACTAGGCGACAAGAGGTTCTTCGGCGGAGAGGATATCGGATTCATAGACTTAGCATTTGGAACCTTCTTTCGATGGTTTAAAGGAGTTGAAGAGCTCAAACAAATTAAGATATTTGAAACTTGTACCAAATTGCAGGCATGGTTCGAGAGGTTTAATGAAGTGGCTGTAGTCAAAGAAAACTTACCAAGTGTGGATGAATTGGTCGCCCATTACAAACCTCTTTTTTTGGCAAGATATGGCTAGAGTTGTTGTATCAGTCAATTAGCTTGAAATTAAGAAGGTTGTAGCTTCTCGGTTCTTGCAGCTTCTCTTTAGTAGCTAAATAAAGTGTGAGATTTCAAGTTTATGAACTTCAAAAACAAATCTGAAATCTATTGATACCACTAGCACTCTTTACAAGCCTCATATACGAAAACTACATTATGAATGCGGGCTTAGGCCTTAGTATAGGAGAAGAACATGGCTTATGCAGGTTCCTGAAGATACCATATTAAAATTTAAGAAATCAAAAACTGATAAATTTAACATTAAAACAATATTAACATAAAAAAGAAAAATCAAGCAAATGCTGTAGCTGTACTGTAGTGATTGAAAACCTATGTTACCTCGAGGGAGGGAGGGCTGGAGTCGTAATAACCAAAATGCCGAAAAGATCGGAGATGCTGAAAAGATCGGAGATATGAGGAAACTAGATACAATGACGAACTAGTTAACTTTTCCGAGTCCGCTCATACCGATTATCCATAAATCATTTGGTTTCTTTCTCGTCTGCTGAGTCTTTAGAAACAATCCAAACAACTTAAATTTATTAGTAATTTTTCTTCCAACACCTTCATATCTCTATGTTTCTTCATATAGACACTTTAGTCCAAAATTTTGATGAATCAATCTTTTTTTCTACCAATCCAAAAAAAAATAGATTTTTTATATTATCCAAAATATCCTTCAACTATAATAAGTTAAGTTTAGAAAGAGGTGATAAAGATTCACAATTAAGGGTTTTCTTTCCCCAATTTTTAATGTTTTTCCTTAAGCTTAAATCATCATCTATTAATTTTAAGTTTCTGAAATCGAAATTGAGGTTTACATATATGTTGGATATTTTTGGAATCGATTGACACAATGTCAAATTCTCAAAATTGAAATTTCCAGAAACAAGACCCTTAAGAATTATGGAAAGATTTGATTTTTACACAGTGGTAAAAGATTCGATACTCAGACTTGTAAAGATTTGATTTTTAAACCTAATTTTTAATACTAAAATAAAGAAAATTAAAGTAGAATTGATTCAAGAATTGTGGAAAGAACTGAGACTAAGGATTCCATCGTTAGCCAATTTTTCAAGTGATTTAACATTAGTAATTATCTTGCAATTCATATATTCAATTTATTCAAAATATTGCCAAAGTTAGATTTCCAAAATATTAGTTGTAAATCAAAAGTATGAGACATCAAAAGCTTTAGACTCAGCATGACCCATCAAAAAAAAACACAACTAATTGATAAAAATCATTTTTTCCAAATTTAATTCAAAGAAAATAATTATAAAAGAATTGCAAAAAAATAATAAAATAAGAATTACCACTTTATTATTGGAAAAATAGCTTCCTTCGTTGCCCCAGTGATGGTGATTAGCTCATCATGTTTGAAACACTCTCAAAATAGTTGTTCATAGCTCAAAAAGTGTTTACAATGAAGAAATAAAAATAACACAAAAGATTTGATACGAATATAAATATTGCAGACTGTGTTCTCTGTGTGGCTGAAGAAATAGGAAACAGTAGCAATAAAGTACGGTTCCTGGGCGCTGAAAAATTATGAAACAATACGCAACAGAACAACGATTGTTTTCTCCTGCCTTATGTTCTTCGTCTTCTTCACACCAGCAGAAAAACTTTTTTTCTTCTGAATTTTTTTCACGTCTCTGGATACCTTTTTTTCTTTAATCTCTTCACTATTTATAGGATTAGTAAACCCTAATAACCTTTCCTTAATGATAAGGACCCAAATCTTTATCTAAAACCAACTCAAATTCTGTTTTATCCAAATCCAGGGTGAAAAAGGTTTCACCGACAGTAGCATCAATTCTCTAGCTTTTTTCTCAGAAGGAAACACTCAAGTTGACGTGTGTAGACCTGGGTTGATTAATTCTTCATGTATCTAACTCGAACAACCTCTGAAATCCCATGAAAATAGGATCCAAAACTTATCAGATGTTTCTCACGCGTGAAGATTACTTTCCCGCCATTTTCCATTTTCCATTTTCCAATCAAAGAGGAAGGGTGCCCGTAATCCAACTGGTGGGTGCCTTTATCAATTTTTCCTACAAACACATAAAATCACACAATAAGTATAAAATCAAGCACTAACAAAATAGATAATTGCAGACAAATTAGACATAAAAATGTTTCTATCAGGATGGAGCAAGAATTTGGATTGAAGTTGAAGTCGACGTTGGCGTCTAACGTATGGGATATTGAGTCGTGACGGGACTGGCCTTCTATTTCTTTTGCACTAGCGGATAGGTTGGTACTGAATCATTCATTGATGAGACATCTGATCCCCTGAGTATTTCTACGAGTTTATTTATTCTTGAAGGTTCTAAATCTCTAGCAAGGCAGATGTCATCGTGGATGATCGCTTGGCAGCTTCGTGAAGCTCAGAGAAAGTCTGAAAGTGCAAGTTTTCCAGAAGAGCACGGTAGACTGGTATCATTCTAATGATGCAGAGTTACACCATTTGTAGTTGAGTCACGTTTGGATCATGATAATCAAGATCTTGGGTAACGAATCGATACACGTAATTATCAGGATATCCATTGTCTCTCTGGAATAATCTCCTCAGATCTGACAGAGTGACTTGTTCACGGACGAAGAAATATTTCTTGCAGAAAATATTAACCATCTCACACCAATTAAAAATGTTGTTAGCAGCGATGTTATACCAAATGTACGTTCTTCCGGTGAGATATTTTGAGAATTATCTAGGACGAAATACATGATTATACTCGTATTCTCCCAGCGATTCCAGGAATCTAGACTCATGTTCACGAGCATTCCCAGTCCCATCATAGGGTAAGAATGAAGGATAGGAGTATCCCCTTGGGAGAGGAATCCTTTGGATTTCGAGTGGATAGGGGGTTGGTGCTGGTGAATCACAGTTGGGCCCTCATTCCCTCGATTTTGCAAGAGCCTTTCCATATCTTCGTGAGTGACGAAATTGGATTGTTGGTTCCTCTCTGGTTCGTGATCAGCAGGGTCGTTAACTTCGACCCTCTCGGGTGTGAAATCTTGATGTGGTGGCATAATTAGCCCTGATAGCGTTTTCGGTATATCGTTGCTTTGGTAATAATTGCTATGTGATATTATTGAGAAAGAAAAATATCTCTTTTTGATGGGTGGCCATGTATGTTTGAGTCCTAGCGAAATTCTCATATTTCTACATTAGATCTACTATGCTAGAAATTTGAATACTTCCGGTTTCTACAGTGACTTGACCAGAAGGAGTGGGATTTGTGTTTCTCGTGGTCGCGTAGGAGAAATGGTTTCATTAGTACCACAATTAACGTTACCAGTATTGAGATTAAGATTAGTAGTTACTGACCGCGACCTAAGATCGACTATTTTTGAAGAAGAGAAAGAATTTATGTAACCGAGAGATTGATCTCCCACTGTGGTCGCCAAAATATTTTAGGTAAAAAATAAAGTAAAAAGGTGAAAGGGTAATGACAGACACATTTTTTGTGTCTGATTTATTCTCAATTCTCTATATTGTTAGTGCTGAATTTTGTACTTATTCTGTTATTTTATGTGTTTGTAAGTATTTTTGGGAAATAAACATTTATGGAAAATTGGCTCAAAAGGTTACTAAAGGCACCCATGAGAATTGTTAAAGGCATCCACCAAATTAATAAGGGCACCTTCTTCTTTAATAAAAAAATAAAAAAAAGGCGGGAAACAAAGATTTGAACCTGCGAAGCTTTCTGGCAGAGGATTCAATGCGATTTTTTTGGAGATTATCATTAGGTTGGATTTGTTTGGGCATGTTATGACTAAATAGGGTTGGTAATGGGTTTTGATTCGAATAAAAGAAGTTTATTATCATATCTCAACAAAACAGAGAGAAGAGAATATCTCGGTTTTTTATATTCTAAATATAAAAGTTACATGAGACTTGGAGATTATCTAGGTCTTTTTGAATTCTTTAGCAACACAAAACTTATTCCAGAACCGTGACAACACACATCTGCAACGCTTATATCCCGTATCATTTTCCCTATGTTGTTCTTTTTTGTTTCTTTTCTTCCTTGTAAGCACTTTTGAGCCATTTTTTATCTTTTGAGAGTGTTTTGATCATGATGAGATAAACTCAATCACTGGGACAATGGAAGAAGTCATATTTCACAATTTAATGGTAATTATATTTGATTCTTTATGACTTTTTACATTGATTTATGATTTTTACTAATTAGTTGTGATTTCGTTTAATGGTGTATGCTTAGACTTAGAGCTTTTGATGAGCCATGCTTATGATTTACAATTAATATTTTAGAAATCTACTTTAGGCAAAGAAACAAAGTCAATAAAAATAGCTAAAATTGTTAAGAATCATTATATGCATTACTTGAATATGATTAATGGTGGAATCATGAGTCCCAGTTTCTCTTAATATTGTTATCAGTGGCGGATCCAACATGAAACAAGGGTGTGCACTTGCGACCCCTGCCCATTGGGATTCCAACCTAATCTTGCTTTCTGATAGACACATTTTAGTGTCTAATTTGCACCTTAATTTCTAGTGAGTTAGTATTCGATTTTGTGTCTATTACGCGTTTTATTGCTTTTGTAGGTACATTAGAAGAATAAAGATTTATGGAAAAATTGGCTCAAAAAGTGTTCAAGGCACCCGGGAAAATGGATCAAAGCACCCACACTTTGGATTGGGGCACCCCTGGATCGGGTCAACCCAGCAGGTCAACCCAGCGGGTCAGCCCAGCGAGCTGGATCGGGCCGTCACCGGGTCAACTCATCGGACTCGACTGTTTTCACTGGCAACACAAAAGCAACGTGAAATTTGGTTTCTTTTGCTTCCAGATTGTTCCAAATGTTAGTAGATAACCCACACAAGTTAGAACAATCGAGAAACATCAAAAGATCCCGTGAAATCAGTGTGTAAATCATGTATTTGGCCGGAATTTGATTTCGATTAGGATTGGGATTTGTGGGCTGTTCTAGAGAGTTCTATTAGGTTTAGAACTCTCTCTAGGGTTTCTACTATCTATAAATACCAAGAGAAGCCAAGAGAATCGAGTACAAAAGCTTAGAGAAGATTTTAGAGATTTCCGGTCACTATTCCGGCGCCGCCGGTGACCTGCTGGTGCTCCGGCCGGCGTGTTCTTCATCCACCATCACCGAAGAAGACGACTCAGTAACATTTATAAGTGTTGCTGTTCCACTGTTGCAACTCTGTTCCTGTTGTCTATTGCTTCAAACCATTTGTTGCTTAAACTCTTCTGTAACAGCTGAACCCTGTTCTGTGACACTTATATACGTATCTGTTCAGCTGTTGCACTATTCTTTAACCTTGTAATCAATATTTTGAGCAATGAAATCAACTTTTGAGCAAGTTTTCTTCACCATGGGGTAAGTTTATTTACTGGGATGATGGATAAGGTATTTTTCTCAATTTTATGTGATTTAATTATTTTCTAATAATTATTTATAATTCTTTTATTATTATTTGCATGGATTTAAATTAGAAAAAAATGGTTTTTATTAAATAGTTGTGTTCTCTTTTGATGGGTCATGCTTAGTTAATTACTCTTGATGTCCCATGCTTAGGATTTACAATTATTCTTTTAGGAAACATAACTTTGGAAAACTTGAATTAAATTGTTAAAAAGAATTACATGATTAATCGCATAGATTGTTAGAATTACCTGATTCCTGATTCCTGGTATTTTCCATATTTTCTAAAAATCATCTCTAGTGTATTTCCCTGATTTTTATTATTTTAGATTCAGTTGAACATTTTCTAAAATCATTACCTTCACAAGTTTGAGAATCGAACCTCTTTTTACCACTATATAAAACCACATCACTTTCTTGCTACCCCTAGCAAAATTTTGCTTCCCCTTAGTCTAGTTTCTGGCTCCGCCGCTGATTGTTATCATCTTTTATTTATTTGCTAGTTTAAATCAGAATTGGGTCTAAAATGAATCTTCACAAGTCTCAGTGAACGAACTATTTTTATAACTTTTCTAAAACAACCAGGTACATCATAAGAATACGAGATATCAAAATCGTGTATGGATAACCTAAACCAAGATGGTCGTTCAAGCTTTGCTTCGGTCACAAAAGAGGAAAAAGGGTTGATCTTGGAGAGGGAAGCATAGAATGATAAAATCAGAGCTTAGTGAGTTTTATTCGTAGAACACCAACTTTGTGGAAGAGTTCAAGTAGAGAAGATAAAGTGGTTTAGGAT
Organism: Papaver californicum; assembly: GCA_023531435.1. Classification (NCBI taxonomy): domain Eukaryota; kingdom Viridiplantae; phylum Streptophyta; class Magnoliopsida; order Ranunculales; family Papaveraceae; genus Papaver; species Papaver californicum. Next base: position 573,072 of record JAJJMC010013372.1, read on the forward strand.
ATTTTGATGAACTTTCATAAACTTGTTCTCTCTAACTTGTGTGTTGTTGTTGAAAATAGAAGAAATCTTATATTTATAGTGATTTAACTCTTGACCTCATATGAAGTGGAAAAGATTGAGATATAATGAGGTGGAGAATGTGGTTGAGTATATGCTAATTATTGCTGGCATAACTCTTGAAACTGTAATTCCCATTATGGCAGGGAGAATTCTCATCGTGGGTATTTAGTATCACCTCACAGACTATAGACCGCCAGACCAATACCCCAATGAGCATCCCCCTGTGAAATGCTTGATGTCTCATACATATTTGATGATTGAGTCATATGAATTATTCTTTCGAATTATTTAACTACTAGTATAGAGTCTAGTAGAGTTTAGGAAGTCTAAGCTTGGAAGTGTGCAAGCTTGAAAATGACAAGACTTGGAAATGGCACAAACTCGGAAGTGTCAAGCCTGGATGTGCACAAACTTGGGGATGACACAAGTTTGGAAAGTTCTATAGCCAAGATTATGCAAAAGTTCTCACAGACCGATCATATGATTTGCGCCATGTTCTCGAGGACTAAGCAAGGTTGGCATGTGATCGAAGGGGAAAGCATTAGTGTCCCTGAGAATCGAACAAATCATGGTCCTCAAGGAGTCAGGCTTGGCGTGATCGAATAAAGCATGGTCCCCGAGGACCAAGGCTTGGCGTGTTCAAACAAAGCATGGTCCCCGAGGACCAAGGTTTGGCGTGTTCGAACAAAGCATGATCCTCGAGGACCAATTCTTGGCGTGTTCGAGCAAAGTGTGGTCCTCGAGGACCAAGGATTAGCGTGATCAAGCAAAGTGTGACACAAACAAGGCATGACCGAATAAGTGATATGTGCATATTTTACATATTTTGAGTATCAATTTCATTCTAGTATTTGCTATATTTCTTGTGAATTATTGTATATGACGTTCGTTTTGTAGTTTATTTCTTTTATTAGGTGAATCATCCAAAAGGAGCTACAAAGTGTTAGATTGTGCAAGGAAATAAGTGTTACAAAGGAAGAAGAGCCAAAGACCAAGTGTAAGTCGTCCAAATTCATCATTTCTCATCACCATATTTAAGAGAACGAAGAAACAAAGCTAATGGCGAAAGAATGAGTTCATTCCGACTTCATATGAAGAAGTTATAAGAAAAGCAAATTCAGGATTTTCTCGATGGGTCAAGCCATCGAGAAAATAAAATCCATAAAAAAAATAAATTCTTGATGGGTCATCCCATCTAGAAAAGAAGAATTCTCAATGGGTCAAGCCATCGAGAAAAGAAGAAATCTCGATGAGTCATCCATCGAGAAACTGAGCGTGAAAACCTATTTTTGGCATAATTTGGAGTTTTGGAAACCTATTTCGACCGGGATTCGAGCACGGGACTTCTACAACTTGGAAACCTATATAAGAGACAACTCTAATATTTTTGAGACCTAGATTTTACATAGAGAAGGAAGAAGAGAGATTAGTTTTATTTTCAAGGGTTTACCCTTTAGGGCGAAACCAAGCTATTTCTTCTTCTTTTCTTATATCATGAGTAGGTAATTTTGTTTTATTGGTTGGGGATGTAATCCGAAGTCCTAAACATATGAATCAATATGGTTAATTATTATCAATATTTAATATCTTTTTTTATCATTCATGTTTTACGGTGTATAACAATTGTGTGATTGTGTTCATGCAATATGATGGTATCTTGTTTGTTTAAGCTGCAGATTGAATATACTTGAAAACACATCTATATCTATTTAGGATTATTAGGTAATTTTATCAGGAACTTTAGCAACAAGTAGCAATTTGTGATCACTAGCGGTGTGAATCGTGAAGGAAATCTCAAGTAAAACTTGGCCTAGGTTTAATATGCCACGATAAGTGCGATATATTTCCTATGAATAACTCGTCTCACGAATATTAATGTTTTCCTCAAGTTGAATCTCTTAAAGATAAGCACTAGGTTATTTGGTGGAAAAGAATTCATCTATTAGCGATTGCAGTATGTGTTGACATGTGGAGGCGTAACGAAGTATTACATTGATTGGGGATACTTTAGGGTTATTAGTACGAAGAGAGAACGAATGATGATTCTAATCGATTGAGGAGCATGATTGGCGATGGAAGATAAAATTCTTAACCAGTATTTTCTCACCTTATTCTCAATATTTATTTATTTTATTTTTATTTTATTAGTTTACTTTAATTTAATTCATTACAATCCCCCTTGGTTACATAAGAAGTTGAAAACAAATAATAATTCACAGCTCCTCGTGGGAACGATATTTACTACCGTTGTATTACTTGTTAGTATTAGTGGGAAACATCTTAATTAATTTTTGCGCAAACGACACGCATCAATAGGGTGTGATCAAGAAATGAATGATCAACCAAGGCTTGGTAATTCGAACAAGGATGGTCCCTGGTACCATGGTTTCTTGTCTTGTCAAAGCATAGTCCTTGAAGACCATGGTTACTCGATTAAGGCATAGTGGACCAAGGCTTGGTGATGCAAGGAATGGTGTACCAAGTCTTGGTGATACAAGCAAGGGGTAGTGGAGCAAGGCTTGGTGATGCATGGCATGGTGGACCAAGGATTGGTGATAAAATCAATGAATGGTGGAGCAAGGCTTGGTGATGCAAGGCATGGTGGACCAAGGCTTGGTGATACAAGAAAGGGATGGTGGATCAAGGCTTGGTGATGCAAGGCATGGTCCGTGAGGACCATGGCTTCCTGTCCTTGAGCATTGAGTTAGGTCCCCGAGATATCTATATTTTATATTTCTGACACATGACATGAATAAATTTGTAAATTCGATATTTCTAATACGGGACAGAAAAATTTATAACTGTCACCCTTGCCAACATTCCATCATCTACAGAAGTAGACAAGGTATGAGTTGAAATGAGGTTGTAATTGAATATTTACAGAGGATTGATTTTAAACCATTGGAGTATATAGTCGTTGAATGGCTAAGATAACATTGAGTAATGAAATCTCCATCACTGACGTTAGAGACTTGATCTTACTGTGTAGTCTCTCACTACACCATATGGCTTAATTTGAGACCCACTATATTTTTGCTTTGAGACGTTTATATAAGTGGTTAATGATGAGACGCATATAAACGTCTCAAATCAAAAAAAAATGTGTTGTTTTAATTCCTAATTTTTATAATTGATAAAAAGACATTTATAAGTGTCTTAAAGTATAGCATAATTGTACATATTTCAATCTCCAGGACCTTATAGTAACTTCTATTATAAGTTTTTATTTCTGATTTTCATTTTCATTTTCATTCCCCCAAAACTCTAAATTCTCCCTCCAAACAATTCTATTTTTTCTTCCAATTCTCTAAAATCTCACCTAATTTTCCCCCAAAATTTTTCTTTATCTCACAACATTCAGTTCGAATTGGATGAAAAATTATGGCAGATGAGTTTCAATTGTTTCCCCCCATTTTAGTGTTTTTAGACAAAATAAATGACTTCATTTCCGTACCTCTCTTGGAAATATATCTTTCTAACTTGGGTTTTTAGAAGAAACCAGCCGCCCCTCTCTTTCCTAGACACTCTTTATTTGATCAAGTTTCTCTTTCTTTTTCTACCCATTACAACTCTCGTTTCTCAACTCAGAGATGAACCCCAAGATAAGATAAATCAATGCCAGATCATTTCCACAAATCTTTCCATCATAGATGAGGAATACAGGCTAGTTTTCTGTTTTACAGTTCCATGTCTAAAGTCAAATGCATATATACATAACGCATCGAGGTATTAGGAAAGCTTGAAGAACGAGAATTTGACTTGGATCAGCTTCTAAAGATGGAATCGGAGGAAACAAATATCGATGTAATGATTCATTATGCACAAAACCTTTTGTTTGTTTGTTAGGTTATTAAGCAATATTTAAGATACTTCTCATGGATCAACTTGTCTGCTACCATAAGTATTTTCAGGTGGACTTGTTCATTATATACTGGCGGGTTATAGTTTATCTATGTGTGATAGGGTCATTCTGTTTTTGTCGGCAAATCTTAGTAGGAGATTTTGGTCGATGGGGTTTCGCTGGCTCAGTTGTATCTAAGGTGATAGACTCGTTGTAGTGCTGAAATGGTTTCTATTTATAACCTTAAGGGTATTTGACATATTGCCTGCAAAAAAAATAACCTTAAAGTGTATGATTTGTGGTTCTTATAGTTCTTTTTGTTTGTTTTAATGCAGATGGTAACAGGTGAAGCCTCTAACAGTTCACATGCACCTGTTTCTTTACCTCAAACTAGTCAAATTGGTGATACTTTTGCAACTGCTTCAACTAATAAAACATTTCACCTTTAGTTAGTGCTTGATATTTTCAGGTCGTGCAACAAATGTTTTGGGTTATGATCACCTTGGAGATTCTAACTTGAACATGAATATCTCAACATCCCATTACTATTATAATATAAAATTTATCTTTTCAAGTTAGAAGTGACATTTATTTCTTTTTATTTCTTTTTGCAGATTTTTCATTTCATGTATTGCTTTACCATGCTGAAAATATTGCAGTTTTTAGCACAAATTGAACCGTTTTTTTATAAATAAACATCTGGCCTCCAAGGAAGCATCAGTGTCAGGAATGGTTTTGGATTGATGAAAGCGATATAGAGATTCACTATAACAAATCGTCTGAAACTGTAATCTTATTCCTTTATATCCAATTGTCATTTGTTTGTCAAAAGAAATACTTAGTGAATGTCATCTGGCTCTCTTGCTCATTTTAATGATCAAATATTTGTTGGAGAAAATGAGTATTAAACTAAATGGTTTTTGTCTTGGATGCTCACTCATTTTCTTGAGTGAATGAAACTTTTTAGTTTAGTCCCACATTGGGTAATCTAGAGAAGCATGTCCACTATATAACTATTCTCATATGGATAGTATGTAAAACTAGAAGGTGGAATGGGGTGGGAAAACAATACATGGGCTAACTTATGTATTGGGCCAACGAATGTGAAAGACATCAACCATGATCTATTATTTTTACCAAAATATTTTTACAAGAAATACGAAACCCTAAAGGATTCTTTTTATGTTTATCTTGGGAAAACTTGATTTACAAGAAATCTGAAACCCTAAAGGTTTCTTTTCTCCTATAAATACAAAACGTTTTCAGAGTTGAAATCCATCCCAGAAGCGGTTACTATCCTGTCTTCTTTTCACCATCTTCTCGCTTTGTTTTGCGTTTTTGAGTGTTTATTTCTCTTCCTTCCCTGTTGCTAATTTCAAGAGTGGGTAGTTTGTATTGTGCTAATACAAGCTATATTGGGCAGTCTTATCCTGGACACATCTTCGCATGTTGGGGTTTAGCATTTCTCTTCTCGAGTATACCCGTGAACTAATGTGTTGAGGACAATTTGTTGAACCTGTGATTCTGCCCTCGTAGTTGTCCGTGGTAGAGTTATTTTCAGTTCAGTACTTTATATATATTATTCTGATATATCTAATGCTGATGTTCAATGTTGCAAGATTCCAACAATCTTAACACATTACCTTTTATCTCGTAACAATGGGAAAGAACGATGTTGAAAAACCACAGAAGTTCAACGAAAAGGATTTCAAGAGATGGCAATCCAAGATGTTGTTTTTCCTGAGTTTTCATGATTTAGACACAGTACTGGTTCCTTTTGATGATTTGATGAATACTGAAGATATTACTGAAGATGATAAAACGTTTTACAAGAGGAAGAATTATCTGGCTAAAAATCATATTATGAACTGTTTGGAAGATGCGATGTATGATTTTTATAATGCTGAAGAAAATTTCAATGCTTATGATTTGTGGACTGCGTTAGAAGCAAAGTACTAGGCAGAGACTGCTGGTAGCAAGAAATTTTTGGTAGCGAAGTTTATGGATTTCAAGATGACGAATGATAAGCTTGTTGTTGATCAATTCCTTGAACTTCAACAAATCATCAACGAGATTCTTGCTGAAGGTATGGTCATTGATGAGACTTTTCAAGTATAATTGAGAAGTTACCATCTTCTTGGTTAGTGTACAAAAGAAAATTGAGGCATAAAACTGGTGAAATCAACATGGTTGAATTGGGAAAGAAGATTCAAGTTGAAGAAATGTTATGCACCAAAGACAAGAATGTTTCGTCTGCAAGAGATATGACAAATAAGGCTCATATGACTGAACACAAATATGGAAAAGGTGATAACAACAAACGTAACCCTAAGCATGGTCCTCACAAAGGTATGTTTCGTAAACCTGAGTCTGGCATTACTAAGATTAAAGTGCTTGTTATGTCTATGGAAATCGTGGTCATATGGCAATTTACTGTAGACAACGAAAGGACCTTAATAAGAAGAATAATGCTAACTTGGTTGCTGAGAATAAGAACGAGTTTTCTGCTATGGTGTCTGAAGTTAATCTGGTGACAAATGTGAAGGACTGGTGGGTAGACTCTGGAGCTACCAAGCATGTATGTGGAAGCCGAGACTTGTTCACGTCCTATCATAAGGTAGGGGAAGGCGAGAAACTCTATATGGGTAACTCATCTGCAACAGAGGTTGCAGGAAAGGGAAAGGTCGGGCTGAAACTTACATCTGGCAACACTCTCACATTGAATGAAGTTTTTCATGTTTCAGACATCTGCAAGAATCTTGTTTCCTGTTCTGTTTTAGATGATAAGGGTTTTAAAGTTTTAATTGAGTCTGGAAAAATTGTATTAACTAAGGGCAAAGAGTTTGCTGGTAAGGGTTATAAGACTGAGGGTCTATATAAGCTTAATGTAAAATATGATGAAATAAATATGAATGATTTTTTTGCTTATATGTGTGTGTCATTGAATGTTTGGCATGGTAGACTTGGTCATGTAAACTACAAATCAATGCATAAATTGGCTAGCGTAGGCTGCATACCTAAATTCACTATTCAAAATGATCATAAGTGTGAGATTTGCGTAGAATCTAAGCATGCTAAGAAATCATTCAGTAAGAATATCCAGAGAAATTCTAAACCCTTAGAATTAATCTATTCTTACTTGTTCGATATGAAGTCAGTTCAAACTAGAGGTGGTACGAAGTGGTTTGTCAGTTTTATAGATGACTGTACAAGGTACTGTCATGTTTATTTGCTTAAAGGGAAGGACGATGCCTTAGAAGCCTTTAAGATATATAATCTCGAAGTTGAAAACCAATTGAATGCTACTATTAAAACTGTTAGGTCTGACCGTGGTGGTGAGTATGAAATTCCTGTAGGAGATTTCTGCGAAGAACATGGCATAATACATGAGACATCATCCCCTTATTCACCTCAATCCAATGGTGTATCTGAACGTAAGAACCGTACCCTTAAGGATATGATGAATTACATGTTGATTATTTCAGGATTACCTGCAAACTTGTAGGGGGGGCATCCTCTCAGCTTGTTATATCCTGAATAGAGTACCCTTTAAGGATCAGATAAAACTCCATATGAGTTATGGAAAGGTAGACAACCATCTTATGCTTACTTCAAAGTGTGGGGGTGTTTGGCAAAGGTGGCCATACCTCCTCCTAAGAGAACTAAGATAGGACCCAAAACTGTTGATTGTGTCTTCATATGGTATCCTGAGCATACTAGTGCTTATAGGTTTATGGTTGTGAGTTATGAAATTATTGACATTGGGTTGCATACTGTTATGGAGTCTAGGGATACAGAGTTCTTTGAGAATGTTTTTCCTTTGAAACTTGGTTCTCGAAAGAGATGTTTAGATGAACCTCTAGATATGCCTTCAACCAGTCAGTCATTAGCTTTAGAGGTAGATACACAAGAATTTGAACCTAGAAGAGGTAAAAGGATTAGAAATGAGAAAACATATACCTAGCCGAGTCTGAGCCACAGACTTATAGAGAGGCCATGACTTCTTCTGAATCTCCATGGTGGAAAGAAGCCTCCATTAGTGAAATGGATTCCATCCAACAAAACGGTACTTGGGAGATTGTAGATTTACCTCCAGGGTGTAAGGCCATAGGTTGTAAATGGATCTTCAAGAGAAAACGTAATATAGATGGAACTGTTGATAAATACAAGGCTAGGTTGGTAGCTAAAGGATACAAACAGAAAGAAGGTATATATTTCTTTGATATTTATTCACCTGTGACTAGAATTACTTCCATTAGGATGTTAATTTCTATAGCCTCTGTCCATAACCTAGAGATACATCAAATGGATGTAAAGACAACGTTTTAAATGGTGAATTAGATGAGGAAATTTACATGGAACAACCCGAGGGTTTTGTAGTGAAAGGTTGTGAAAATAAAGTGTGTAAACTGATTAAATCTTTGTATGGTTTGAAACAAGCACCTAAACAATGACATGAAAAATTTGATCATGTGATGATTTCTGTGGTTTTAGGATTAATGAATCTGACAAGTGTGTTTACACTAAACTTTTTAAGGATGCATGTGTAATTGTATGCTTGTATGTTGATGATATGCTGATACTAGGTACAAACATGGATGTTATTAATTCCACTAAGAAATTGCTGAATGAGAACTTTGGCATGAAAGACTTAGGCCCTGCTGATATAATCTTAGGGATGAAGATTATTAGGAATTTTAATGGATATACTTTGAGTCAATCTTAAGAAATATAATCAGTTTAAATGTAAACCTGCTTGTACTCCGTATGATTCCTCTTGTAATATCAAGAAGAATAAGGGTGAGGGAGTTAACCAACTTGAATACTCAAGAGTCATAGGAAGTATGATGTATTTGATGATATGTACGAGACCAGACATTGCTTATGCAATGAGTAGGTTAAGCAGGTATACTTGTAATCCATGGCAGATGCATTGGGATGCACTTATTAGAGTGCTGAGGTACTTAAAGTACACAATGTCCTTATGTTTGAGTTATGGAGGATACCCTGCCATCCTTGAAGGATTTTGCGATGCAAACTGGATAGCAGACTCAGAGGAGTCTAAGTCTACGAGTGGGTATGTATTCACTCTAGCAGAAGCGTTTGTTTCTTGGAAATCTTCCAAACAGACATGTATAACTCGTTCCACTATGGAATCGGAGTTTATTGCGTTAGATAAAGCAGGAGAGGAAGCCGAATGGCTAAGATGCTTTTAGAAGACGTTCCTCTTTTGCATAGACCTGTGCAAGCTATATCTATACACTGTGACAGTACATCTGCGATAGCTAGATCTAAGAACAGTGTTTATAACGGGAAGTCTATTCATATTCGTAGGAGACGTAATTCTTTGAAACAACTTATCTCTACTGGCGTTATTACCGTTGACCATGTAAGGTCTAAAGAGAATATCGCAGATCCTTTGACGAAAGGATTTTCTAAAGAGATAGTTAGTGCTGCATCGAGGGGGATGGGACTTAAGCTCATAAAATAAAATTATCATGAAGGATACTCAACCTTACTGACTGGAGATCCCAAGACGAAGGTTCAATGAGATAACTAATTTATGGTGATTAAAGGTATGCACTATCAAGAGAATTACATTCTCTGTCCCTCCCTATGGTGTATTGTTGTGATAGTGTGACTGCATGTGAAGGATGACTTTTAAGAAGTCTTAATGAGTTCTATAGTTTCAATTTTAGATTGAAGTGGGGTTTCGCAGTAACACTCTTGATAGAACTCACATATCTTATTGAGGAAGTGGGCCGCTTCCTATAAGAATTTGAGCGAATTCTTTAGAGAATTTTGAGAAAAGGGATGTGTCCAGTGCCAAAATGGACACAACGGCACGAACTTAGCAACGCCAGGAGGATGTCATGTGTGGCTGTTATCGCAAATTGCATCAAACGCTAGCAGTTCAAGACATCGCGTTCACTGTCTCTAGCAAGTAGTTTCAGTAACTTCTCACTAAGTAAAGGTTCAAGATCTGATGGACAACTTTGCCTATATGATATTTTCCGCATTCCGTTTTTACCGAGATTTCATTCATGTGGAGGATTGTTGGAGAAAATGAGTTTTAAACTAAATGGTTTTTGTCTTGGATGCTCACTCGTTTCCTTGAGTGAGTGAAACTTTTTAGTTTAGTCCCACATTGGGTAATCTAGAGAAGGATGTCCACTATATAACTATTCTCATATGGATAGTATGTAAAACTAGAGGGTGGAATGGGGTGGGAAAACAATACATGGGCTAACTTATGTATTGGGCCAACGAATGTGAAAGACATCAACCATGATCTATTATTTTTACCAAAATATTTTTACAAGAAATACGTAACCCTAAAGGATTCTTTTTATGTTTATCTTGGGAAAACTTGATTTACAAGAAATCTGAAACCCTAAAGGTTTCTTTTCTCCTATAAATACAAAACGTTTTCAGAGTTGAAATCCATCCCAGAAGCGGTTACTATCATGTATTCTTTTCACCATCTTCTCGCTTTGTTTTGCGTTTTTGAGTGTTTATTTCCCTTCCTTCCCTGTTGCTAAGTTCAAGAGTGGGTAGTTTGTATTGTGCTAATACAATCTATATCGGGCAGTCTTATCCTGGACACATCTTCGCACGTTGGGGTTTAGCATTGCTCTTCTCGAGTATACCCGCGAACTAATGTGTTAAGGACAACTTGTTGAAACTGTGATTCTGCCCTCGTAGTTTTCCGTGGTAGAGTTGTTTTCAATTCAGTTCTTTATATATATTATTCTGATACATCTAACGATGATGTTCATTGTTGCAAGATTCCAACAATATTTTGTTAGTTCATTGACACTCTCATTGTTTGATTTTTACAGGGAAATATTTTTAAGCACATTAAGAACCTAAAGAGGTAAATGGTTTAACATTAAAAAATATTGAGACTGGTAGTGTTTGATGTTTATGGAGTTAGGCTTAAACATTTACATCTATCAGAACCGGTATTGTTTTTTTTGTTCTTCGTTGTTCTTTTCTTTCCTAACATATATACTTCTTTGTCGGAACTAGTGAACTGCTCTGCTCCTTCATATTTCAGCTTAGGTATTGCAATATTCATCTTGGGCATATTTCAGCTTAGGTATTGTAATATCCTTATTCAGATTAGGTATTGCAATATTCAGCCACAAACAATATGCTTCTATCATTCGATTATAAGTTAGTATTTGATACCTAATGGTGTGTTTGATGTTAGTTTTAAACTTGAGAAAAGTAAATTCTTGTTAGTTTGATTACATGAGGTTTACTATAGTTGTATCCTGTAGGTATTCTCGTCTTATCATTCTAGCTTCCCTGGCAATAGTATCAAATTGGTTTCTTAAACAGCACTAAGGAAATTAGTACCCAGAAGTGAGCAAATTTCTATTGACACTTTGATTTGCTAGAGATGGTCAATAGAAGACAGTATAAACTGGTTTTTGGTCCCACTCATCCCTTTTGAGCAGTTTTGAGCTTGTTATTTTTTGTATCTACCGAATCTACTTATGACTTGCTTTATTTACGTGTGTTGTAAATTGTATCTCTATGTTGAAGATTAGCGCTACCTATAATTTCCAAATCATATGTGGTGTTTGGCTTCAGGCAGTTCAACCTAGTTTTCTCAAGATTCAGTACATGCGCTACTTACAACGGGTTCATCTCATCCCCGACGAGGAACAAGATTTTTTTGTTAGAGTTGATAGTGTGAGTATGAATTTACTTTTTACTATTCCTTTGGGAACTTAACAAATGTTGTTTGATGTCATGACATACTTCAGAGTATAAGTGTAAGTTCCATGATTGCTTAGGAAAAATATCAGGGCCACGTAAGTAGTGCATCTTTTGTATTTTGACTCAAATGTTGATCATGCATGATGACTCTTTTTGCAATAATTTTTCTGATATACCTCGTTAACGTTGTGCATGTTACACTTATCCTTGTTAATTTCTATTATTAATTTTTTTTCGTTGCTCTATATTTTCTCTTCACTTAACTCAATATTTTCTGTTTATGTTACCTATCAGAGCAAACTGCAATACTTGTTGAATTCACCTAATTTAATTAGAATGTCGTGATCTAGGATTGTGGGATGTGCGAGGAATTATTACCTGAAATATGTTGTCTTGAGCACTTCATAGTAGACTGTTAAATGGGAATTAACTTGTTGTGTAGGGAATTCTCATCAATGGACAGTTCCCTGATCCTAGACTTGAATGTATCACTAACGACAACCCTATAATTAATGTCATTAAAAAAATGGATCAACCTTTCCTCCTTACATGGTAAGCTTACTGTTTGTCTTTTTCCTTAAAATGCTTTATAAATTTGGTACTGAAAGATGAAGATGCATATAATTATATTATATTTCTGTATGTATGGTTTTTGATATTCTTTATGATGATACTCGAATTAACTTGTGTGTTTATTTGCTTGTTTAAATTTCATTTGGGGACAAAGACAAAGATCAGTAGATGATATCCTGAATTTGGTGGGTGCAGAGCCAGAGAATTTATTTTGTAGCTTCTTAAGTTGGTACTTTTACTTCCAAACATTTAACATTGTGTGTTTTACTCAAGAATATCATATTTGAAATTGTGTAACAGGTCAAATTTCAGACCCTGTTACTGTTCTTATGGAAAGATCGGAACAACATGCTTTAGAAAAGGTATATCCCTTACTTATGTGTGGAAACTGTGTGCTTTTAATCTTGTCATGTTTTTGTTCTATTTTTTTGGTATGTAAACTGATTCTTAGAGATGTTCCATTTACATCAGGTGTCATTATAAGGAAATCAAAAATACAGAATTTGAATAAGCATAATAAGATATTGATTGAACAAGTTGTAGGTAAATTCCTTATTTCTTTCATGTAGAAAATATATCTTCTGCCTATGCATGTTGAAGTTGTAGGGTATTAACATATGTTACTGAACACCAAAATATGCTCAACTTTGATCTTTAGAGACAGACTTGCAGTTTTAGGTAGTTTTTATGTTAAATTTCAGTCATCTTACATCTGTAATTGTGATTGATTGTATGAATGTATTCATTTGTGATGATGTAATTGATTAAATTGTGGTTTCCATTGTCAATTAGGGGTTTTTGTTAATTCTAAATTAAATTTGAGACGAATATAAACGTAGCTAACAAAATACATATGCGTGGAAAAATTATTGAGACGGATAATTAAGTGTCTCTGAATTAATTTATACGTTGCTTTAAATGGCCAGAAAAATACTTTTGGTTTAGTTAATAAACGTCGGTAATTAATTTAAGCGACGTTTACTAAGCGTTTCTTAATTTAATTAAGCGGCATATATCTCAAAGATTTTCTACGCACGATTTGAGACACTTATATGTATCTCAAAAAATCATAGCAACACTTATAAATGTCCCAAAATCGTCGATTTGGTATAGTGTCTACCGAGCGATCAAGACTCTGCCTTGATTGGAAAACCGGTAAATTAGCCAGTTTACCACAATTCTGAATACATTAGGGGATTTGAATCTGAAAACACCTTTCTTAGAAACAAATATCAAGCTAAAATACAGTTGATTTCTAAAAATTGATGTGATTTTAATTATACCGCAAGAACACGGCTATCGATGAGACAGTATGCAAGCACGGTTCGTTCCATATGGATTTCAAAATTGGAATTTCTAGTTTTTAGTCAATTAATATGCTAATGACAAAATTGATTTAGTGATTCTATTCTAAATATTAAAAGTACTTAAGATACTAAAAATGATATACAGATAAAAGAAAACCTAGGACTCAAGAGTTCATCACAACTATACAAACTAGATATTTGTAACCATTATAATTTTCTGAAATTAATGCTCAAGACGATTTCGGACAAAGTAATTACGTCTTGGAAAATATGGAATTTTAATCAATTAGTTTTTCTCAAAAAATTAACAATATACAAATTGGGAAAAATTAGACAGAAATATGTGTCTATCAAGAATCACTGACGCGGACACGAGATACGAAGACGACGTGACGCGTACCAACAGACACAACAATTTCACAAATAACTAGGACGCGGACACGTTATGAAATCAATAATATTTCTACTAAAATATATATTTTTTGAAATGTGACTTCTAAATAATACTACTAATAAATTATTAATAAAAGCATGTATGCGTACGACTTATATGCAAAATATCCGGGCATTATGAATACATATTTATATTAAAATTTTGAGTGATAAATGCATAGGACATCACTAATATGTATGGCGAGGTATAATTTATATGCAAAATATTCAGGCATTATTAATATATATTTATATTAAAATTTTGAGTGATAAATGCATAGGGCATCACTAATATGTATGGCGAGGAAGCGTGTGTGTCCAAGCATCTAATACGGACACGACCTAAAAACAGGCGTGTCCATACCCTAGCTAGCAATTCGGCGAATTATTCGTGAATAGTTAGGAACCGCCCTAATTCTCGAACAAAATATGTGCATTATATGCGAGTAATCCGCGAATAGTTCGTAGAATTCATCCCAACTGACTTCCCTTCTTAACTTTACTATCCTGCAAACCTATTTAGCAATTCAGAGACACTTAAATTTCTTGTCTTGCACTTTGTTGGGGATAACTGATGAATAAGTTACAAGAGTTAGTCTCAAGCCTGGTTTGAGAACTACCTCTGTTTCTGCTATAATAACTACCCAAAATCCTAATAATTCTCACGAATAGAAATCACATCCATTAAATCAATTTAATATTAATTTTGAAGATTCTTGGATTGATAAAAATTTACTTGCATGACATGTGTTAATTCTTCGATCTCGTGTAGATTTAGTTGTCCAAGCTAGATGTGGGACTATCAATGCTTCTAACCCTAAAGAGGCAGATGCTCTAACTATGTTAGAAGTAGCTCAATGGGCCATAAGTATGAACATTCATAATTTTTGGATGGAAGTATATTGCGAGAGGATAATTGAATTTGCACAAGAAAAAGCCAATATAATTCAATGGGGAAACCAAGATTTAATCTCTGAAGCTCTGAGATTTGATGACATGTGGGATTTTTTGGGTTTGTTGTTTAATCATAGAAGCAATAACAAGGTAGCATACATCTTAGCTAAGAAGGAAAGTAGACAAGTTTTTCACAAGCAACAATGGTTTTCAATGCCAAGTTTTATTTTCTTTGCGCTTTCTTTCGATAGTCAGTTTTTAAGTTTAAATGTAATTCCAAGTTCAATATTTGAGGGAGAATTTTTTTAGAAAATATCCATATTTCAAATCGTCACTCTGGAATAAGGGCAACCAATATTTCTCTTGTAATTTTTTTGGGCGCAGTAATATATTCAAACTTTAAAAGAAAAAAAACAGAGACTTGTTTAGATTTTTTTTTTTAAACATTTGGCACATTGGTTGGCATAAGGTTACAAACTAGTTTACAGAGATATTTAGTTAACTTATCATTGAAACCATATTCAGATACACTAACGAGGTCCGCATCCGATATGCGGGGAACACGGACCCGACTTGTACACATGCGTGTCCCACATGTTTATTCTTTGGACGCAGGCTGGACGCATCTTTGGACTAATAGGCCTTGGTGGACACGTCTTTTTTTATTTTTCCAATAAAAATCCCATATAAAGATTCAAACATGGATCTATGGTGTTTATATCTACCTATTAAACCATTGATCCATTACCTGTTATGTGGTGTATAATGTATATTACTATATTTAAAACAACAAAATCTTATACCTACATAAAGAAATTTATTTATAAATTATCTATATTATAAAAAAAAAAAAAAAAAAAAAACATGGTGTTTGTGTAGCCCGACAAATCTGGACGTTGAAATCGTCATCCTACTGTATGGAATGATAGATGAGCAAGATATATTTTCGAGCATATGATTGCCTTAGTTATATAAATACAATGACGGCAGAGATCATGTCCTGACCCGACCTTAATCTATTGGGCTGAGATTTTATTATTTTGGACGATATTGATTATGTCACGGCCCGGACCAAAACTAGTCCTAATCTGGCCACTAATCATAAACACGACTAACTTTAGGTTTATCAAACTCTATAATCCGAAATAAACTCAAATTGTGCCTATATATACAACCCAATAAAATATGTTTTTATAAAAATTGTGCCTAAGAAGAATTAGAACCTCCGTGAAACCTAAAATATAAGTAGTAAGAGCGTCCAAAATCATGAGATGACCAAAGAACAAATACCAAAAACAAACTCAAATTATACCTATAGTTCGTCCCACTGTGATTGACTCAATGACTAAATATGGGTTTAGTCTACTCTTTAGTCGCATGACTGTGAATGCTCTAAGCAACCTAAATTGTGAGATAAGAAACCTAAATATGTAAGTGGTAAGTGAGATAATAGCATGATACAAAGTGGTTAATATAAAATCATGTGAAAAAAGGGTGACAACGGATATATGAGAGAGGTAGAAGGTTCAGATCCTTTTTTTTTTTGTTTTTTTCAGTATATTATTAGATCACACATCCACTTTTTTTTTGAAAGGAAATAACTTTAAATATAACATGGAAATTACAAAGTTAGCTTCTGTCAAGCACAAGCAGCCTCTTAATTATATTAGGAGGCGGGATACACCATACACCTGTATACATGGATTTCCTAGCAAACTTCTAACGTATCAGCTGGACGATTACATTCCCTATGAATACATTGTACGATACAAAACTGATAAGAAAATATCAAAGTTCTTATATGGTTTGTTAAATTGATGTATTCCCTCTTGCATAGAGAAACAACTTCTGAAATAGCATCAGCCACACTTTTTTTATCTGTTTGTACAAGAAGTTTATTACAATTCATTTGATGAGCCTATTCCAAGCCTTTCAAGACCGCCAGAGCTTCTGTTTGGTCAATATCCCTAGATGATGTTGTGACAGCTTTGCAACTAAGAACCTACCTGCAACATTGCGTATGACAAGACCCAAACCAGTAGAATGGTTAAAAATAGAGATAGGAGCATCTACAGTTAATGAAAACCATCCTTGAGGAAGAGGAGGAGACCAATGTAAATTCATCTTAAGAACGAAAATATTTCTATTGTGATCATCCCAAATGTCAATATTATAATAAGAACAAAACTGGTAAATGCATTTCACTGTATGCAGAGGATTAGGTTTAATATGCTGAAAAACTAGAGAAAAACGGAATTTCCATATATGCCATATAGTGACTACCACCAGATGTAGATTCGCTGAATGCTTGAAAGAGATTGTATTTTTTCCATTAACCCATGAAGATAGCCAAGCCTGTAAGTCTCTGACATGAAGAGTATGGTGCAGCAAGACCTCTGAGATAGAAAACCATACATCTTTTGCAAAACTGCATTGGAAAAAAAGGTGTAATACAGTTTGAATGCCATTACCACACATTGGGCATACTTGAGACTGTTGAGGGAAATATTTAAACAAAATAGAACAAACATTTAAAACGTTATGTGATATTTTCCACATGAATAGTTGAAGTTCATAAGGTAGCTGCATGTTCCATAACTTTAGCCAGTATTGTTCTGTGAAAAGTGTTGAAACTTGCAGGGTATGTTGATCCTGTAGAATAAGATATTTATAAGTGGAGATAACAGAAAAGTTACTAGATTTAGTTAAAGACCATTTCAATGTGTCTGAAGTATGAGGGAACAACTTGATGTGGAGAATATGTTGAACTTGTGAAGGAGAAAAAATAAATTAAATTAAAGGAAGATTCCACTAAGCATTATTATCATTAAAATATGACAAAGTAAATTGTTGAGGTGCAAAAGCTTCACTGGGGGGATCAATAGAAGACGTAAATAGCCAATGGTGATTCCAGGGGTGTATTAAACTACCATCTCCAACCTTCTATATGTAATGTTGTTTAACAATCTGCAAACCTTTGAGAATGCTACGCCAGATCCATGTTCTGGTAGGCTCAATAGTTTCAGAAAGAAGATCTTTGTTTCTGAAGTATCGAGCTCGAAGAACTTGAACGCATTTTGCATCAGGTTCTGTCAACAGTCCCCATGCAAGTTTTGATAACATTTCCAAATTCAAAAGATGAGGATTTTTAAATCCTAATACGCCGAGTCTCTTAGGAAAACTCAATGAGTTCCAAGATTTATAGTAAGACCCTTTAGAAGAAGCTCGATTCCACCAGTATTGCCTTTGTAGCTGATTCATAGTCTGTGTAGTAATTTTAGGCATTTCGAAGTAATTCATATGGAAATTAACCATGGTACTAATTATAGCTTGTATTTGTGTTGATCTTCCAGCTTGATTTATAATTTTACCTTGCCAACCTTGTAACTTGTTCTTCATTTTGTCAATAGTTGCAGTTAAACAATGAGCCTTGTTTTTGGAAGTAAAGAGTTTAATTCCCAAATACTTTTCATTGAACTCCATCTATTGCATATGGGGCATGTTCAATATGCCTTCACAAGCTACTGGTGAAAGATTCGAACTAAAACAAATACTAGATTTAGAATAAATAATGAGTTGTCCATGTAAGAGACTGAATCTTTGTATATATTCCATCAAGTTTGTAATATAAGTACCTTTAGCCCTACTGAATAATAAGCAATTGTCAGCTAAAATCAAGAGTAATTGCTGGACTGTGGAGAGCTGGTTTAACTCCTTTGATGACACATGTAGCTTCTCCTTTTTGTATCCGTCTACTAAACCCTTTCATACAGATAATAAACAAGTACGTAGATAAAGGATCACCTTGTTGAAGCCCGCGAGTAGGATAAAATGGAGGAGTTGGAGAACCATTAACCAACAGAGAAATAGAGGTAGTACTGATACCTTGATGAATTAAATGACACCAATGAGAACTAAAACCCATATGTTTCATGATTTGCAGAAGAAAAGACCATTCCATACGGTCAAAAGCCTTGGACATACCTGACTTCACTCCCAAAACACCCGGAAAAACTTGTGTTCTTTTCATATAAGCAATAATCTCATGAGCTATAATAGTATTATCAGCAATGTTTCTACCACATAAGCAACCTGCCAAGGAAAAACTAATTTGCTAATAATTGGTTTAAGCCTATTAGGGAGGAGTTTTGAGATAATCTTATATGAGATGTTACATAAGATAATAGGTCGAAGATCCGAAGGCACTTGAACATTCTCAGATACAGGTATTAAAACTTTAAATGTGTGATTTAACTGCTTAAATAAAAAACCAGAACTGGAGAAAGATTGTACTATGATAATAACATCTGATCCCAGTATATGCCATGCTTTTTGATAGAAGCCCGCCTGAAATCCATCAGGTCTAGTTGATGCCCATGAACTGATTTGGAAGACAGTATCTTTAATTTCCTCTTGAAATGGAGTTTGTATCAAAGCTTGGTTGTCTGCAGTTGTTACACATGAAGGAATTAAAGATATAAAGTCTGGGTCTGATGGTGGTGTAGAAGTGGTGTAACTGAAGTAAAATTATTTAGAAGAATTTGAATGATATCTTCCCAGTTAGAATGTTATACACCTTGAAAGTCTTTTAGAGAATCTATAGGATTTCGTCTACGTCGATAATTTTCTTTAGAGTAAAAATATTTTGTATTTTCATCATCACATTTTGTGCAGAAGAATTAGGGAATGGTCGGACCCCACAGGCACTAGGTGATATATCATTGCATCTTTGAATTTAAGTAACCAAGATGAAGTGGCAAGAGCTCTGTCCAGCCGAACTCTTACTCGAAATTCCAGTTGTATACCAAGTAAAAAGACTCCCATAGAAAGGAACATCCATCAATCCAATTTGATCAATTATATTAAGTATAGAAGTATGAGAAAGAGTTGTGTGAGTCGAAAACGACTGTTTTTCAGTAGAGTGCAAAGTAATACTTAAGTCCCCAACAATGACCCAAGGGATAGAAATGTGGTGGCTCAAATTCACAAGGTATTCCCATTGAGATTCCATAAACCAGTGTACGGAAAGCCATACATACAAGTTAAGAACCAACAATCAGGATCAGAATTAGACTTCACCAAAATATACACAAGATAAGAAGTGTGATGATGTATTTGAAAGCTGAACCCCTCTTTCCAAAGCATAGCTAAACCACCTTTAAGACCAATCGGAGGAACAAATCAAAAATTAGGATATTTCGTTCTAGATTAGGAGAATGAGTTTTAGTTTTTGATAAAAAAATAATGTTTGGATCATAACTATGAATTTTATGTTGTAAATGATTACGAGTTGTTGGGTTACCAAGACCCTGACAGTTACAAGTTAAAATATGCATATGGCAACTAAAAAAGCAAAGATAAAAAGCATAAGTGATAATGACTAATCAAATAGAAACATGACAAGATTGCATCAACAAATCAAAAGAAGTGAAAGATCTGAGTGGTAAGATGAGGAGTAATTGAGTAGACGAAAAAATCCTAACTAATTAATCGATGAGATGCAGAGAATAGATAAGGATAAAGTTAAAAAAAACGCTAGACCAATTGAAGAGTCACACAATTAAAACAGAGAAACAACAACAAAGGACGAGGAAATCAAACGCTGAAACAAAGATTGGTGGAGAGTTGACTGATCGTTGACTATCGCTGGACTTTTCGCCTCATTTTTAGTCAATCTTTTTCACACATCCACTTCTCCCTGAAACATAACCTAGGCCTTCGATTTAAATCCTCTTCTTCTTCTCTTCTTTCTCGGATGTTCTCCAACTGCAGTTTAAACAATACCAAGGGAAAATTAGTCAAGATACAAAGTAACCAAACACAACCTACAGTGATGATGGATCCACACTTACCATGATATGACATGTATAAACACACCCACCAAATCGGTAAATAGGGTTAATGGATTATTGACGTAATCAAGATCCCCTAGGTAAGCTTTCTCAATAATCTCCTAGGTGTCTACCCAAAATACAACTGAAATGATTTAAGATTTAATTTCATGCTATAATCAATCATACCAACAAATTTGACACGGCCGCAGAACAACAAATCAACGGGGCCACATGCCCTATTATAAATTTATATTAGGTTTAATTTCCGAGATTTTAATCTAATCACGTCTAATTTTAATATAGATACCACGTTTGACATAGTTGTAGAAAAGTCCTGAGATGGTTGTAAAAAGTTTTTAGTAACCATTTCGATTTTTTTGTTTTCTAATTCCTTCAAATCTAGCTCAAATGTCTTAAAATTGAAACCAAAATCCTTCAATTGTACTATAAACTAATTGTATTTTACTCATAATTGATTACAATAGTTTTAAATGATCAATTGATTTGAAAAAATTGAAAATAATTATAAAAAGTCCAAAAGTTTCTTCTCTTCTTGGTCTTTGTGACTTGCTGGACCAATTTTATTAGTGTACCTTCAGTGAACGGTGGTATACTTTTTGACACTGTCCACGTTCATGTTCAGAATGAGTAAGAACATGATGAGCCATTAACTATTCGTTGCAAATCAAAAGATGATGATCTCGGCGAGCACAAACTCGCTCCTCATGAAAGCTTTAGTTTTTCTTTTCGCAATAATATCTTTCAGACGACAAGATTTTGGTGTTCAATGCAGTTCAATGACAGTAAGAGAAAACTTGTGCAAGGAAGTTCTGATGTCTACTATAATAGAAAACATTGGAAACTATGTGTCGGGAATTGCAGGTATAATATTACTAAATCTGGTTGGTATTTGTATAACGGAAGAGACACCTATTTGATGTATACATGGCCATGACTAATTAAGTGTTATTACATCTCTATTTATACTTATGCAGAAAGCAATCTTACAATGTAATGAATAAATGGTGCCCATAGTAATATCACAGTAAAAACACCCAATGGTTATAAAGTTGGATGGGTTTGTGTTTGTGTATAAAAATCCTATGGAATCCGTACACCCATATACACCCCCTTGGCTCCTCCCTGGAATCATCCATTGCGTCACTAACTCACTGGTAGTGAAACACCAAAATTGGACTCATAGACAGCCAATTAAAATCAAAATCAAAATCAAGAATTACATATAACTTGGGAACATTTAGAGCCACATCCCAGCAGATTAAGGACGATAGACGTACTAGTAAGTTTGAATTGAGTTGTGCACAAGCAGTCAAGTATTAGACTGGAAACTTCAACATAAATACAGAACTTCACACAAGAATTCACGTCTCAAAGAAGTAAAGAAAAAGTTGGATAGATAATGGAGGATTTGAAGTTATATAGTGTATGGTATAGCCCTTTTGGTTGCAGAGTTAAATGTGCTCTACAATTAAAATGTCTAAATTATGAATACTTAGAAGAAGATCTTTTAAACAAGAGTGATTTACTCGTGCAGTACAACCCAATTCACAAGAAGGTCCCTGT
This sequence comes from Papaver californicum, assembly GCA_023531435.1. Taxonomy (NCBI): domain Eukaryota; kingdom Viridiplantae; phylum Streptophyta; class Magnoliopsida; order Ranunculales; family Papaveraceae; genus Papaver; species Papaver californicum. The sequence goes on from JAJJMC010013372.1 coordinate 595,328, forward strand.
TCTTGTTCATGGTGGAAAACCTATTGTTGAATCCTTGATCATACTTGAATACATCGATGAGACATGGCCGGAGAAATTCCCGATACTCCCCAAGGAATCAAGGATCCTTATGAAAGATCTAAAGCTCGTTTTTGGACTAAATTTATGGAAGACAAGGTAAATAATTCAACTCCGTTTACGTTTTTCATTGAATTTTTTTCTTCAGTACTTGATTTTTTTATTCATTTTGTTGCATATTATACTTAGGAATCAACCTTTTGGATGTTAATTCCCGTAACTGAGGAAACCAAAGAGGAAATAGTCAATGAAATTATGGAATTTCTGAAAACTATTGAAGAACAAGGACTGGGTGACAAGAAATTTTTCGGAGGAGATAATATCGGATTTGTAGACTTAGCATTCGGAACCTTCATTCGTTGGTTTAAAGTAGTTGAAGATGTCAAAGAAACGAAGATATTTGAAACTTTTACCCTTTTGCAGGCATGGTTTGAAAGGTTTAATGAAGTGGGTGTAGTCAAAGAAAACTTACCAAGTCAGGATGCATTGGTCGCTCACTACAAACCTCGTTAGTTGGCTAAATTTCTCTGTTATTGCTAAATAAAGTGTCAAGCCTTGGGCATTAAATTAGGAATATGTCAAATATGTTATGTATCCTAGTTTGTAGTGGTTTCCTAGTTTATTAGGGTTTCCTAGTTTGTTGTAAATTAGGGTTATCTTCTCTTGTATATAAACACACCCATTGTAATCAATTGAAGAATGAATAATAAAGATATTCTTCACAAAATTCTTTATGGTATCAGAGCAAAAGTAAGAGGAAAGAATTTTTCTTTAGAGAGACAGAGGGGCAGAGAAACCATTGAGAAGATCAAGAAAATATATCTTTTGACTTACAATTAAAGCCATCATGTGGAGGTTGCGGATCAACTTCTGATCTATACGAAAGCAATTGCAAGCATATGACACTCTGCTTGAATTATGGAAAACGAATGACTGAGAATCGTGCTAAGTGTTATGATTGTGGGACTCAAATCACTCGCTTGATAAGGGAGTATAACGTTCGAGCATGTTCTACTAGTGAGAAGAATTACTTTATTGGCAGATTTGTTTCAGCAGTTCCAGGGTTTTCTAAAAAGAAAAACGTTGAAAATAAATGGGCGCTATGTAAAGAAGGACTTGTGGGGCGTCAAGTTACGGATACCTTGCGGGAGAAGTTCAAGAATAAACCTTGGCTTTTGGAGGATGAGACAGGCCAATTTCAGTATCATGGACACCTTGAAGGTGCATAATGTGCAAGTTATTATCTGTTAATGATGCAAGGGAAGGAGTTTGTTGCTATTCATGTTGGTTCCTGGTACAACTTTAACAAAGTTGCATAGTATAAGCGAACCAACGTACCCGGAATGAAGCAATTTCGAGGTAGAAATGGATATAGTGCTGGTCGTGGGACTAGTAGAGGACGTGGACAGGATAGGGCGAATGCGGTCCAAGGAATGAGTGAACCAAAGGCCGAGACTATTGTGATTGAGGAAGACAAAGCTTCACTTCCCTCTCTTACTGATGAACAATGGAGTACTTTGGTGAAGATGCTGAACATTCAGAAAAAGGTGGATAATTTCATCGACAAAGTTAGCAGTACGATAAATATTGATTGGATAGTTGATTCTGGTGCATCGCATCATATGACAGGGAGTTTGGTATTATTGACTGACGTGCGAGACATTGAGGCGTGTCATGTTGGGTTTCCAAATGGGGATACTACGATGGCTACCAAAGAAGGAACTGGTAAACTTTGGAAGTCGTTTTACATTGACCAATGTTTTGTTTGTTCCGAAATTAAATTGGAATTTATTGTCTGTGGGCAAGCTTCTTACTACTTCTAAATACTTTGTCACTCTAACTGATAAGTTATGTTTCATACAGGATTGCATCTCGAGGATGTTGATTGGAGCGGGTGAATATCGGAATGGGATCTATATGTTGCGGGGTGTGACAGCGGTGCAGATACACAAGGTGCAGCGGAAGGACAGTGTAGAGATGTGGCATCGGCGCTTAGGTCATCCCTCGTATGGAGTGGTATGAACTTTTTTAAATTCAGATGTTAGTTGGGAAAACAAAAAGCCTTGTGAGATTTTTTTTCGGTCCAAACAAACTAGAGATGTTTTTCGTTTAAGCGCTAATAAAGTTGGTGCAACTTTTGATTTAATATTTATCGTACTGTGTGGGGTCCGTATCGTGTGCCATCATCTTGTAGTGCATTATATTTCTTAACTATTGTTGATGATTATTCTAGAGCTGTGTGGATTTATTTGCTTGCTGAGAAGTCTGAAGTTACAGGAGTGTTAAAAGATTTTTGTTCAATGGATGATCGTCAGTTTGATGCGCGTATTAGAACTGTGCATAGTGATAATGGAACCGAGTTTACATGTTTGAAATCTTATTTGTCGTGAAAATTGTATAGTGTTTCAGACTTCATGTGTAGGTACACCTCAGCAGAATGGACGTGTAGAACGAAAGCACCGTCATATGTTGAGTGTTGCACGAGCGTTGCGGTTCCAGGCAAACTTGCCTCTTCGGTTTTGGGGAGGGTGTGTGTTGGCTGTTGGTTATCTGATTAATCTGACACCCTCATCGGTATTAGGAGGAAAGACTCCGTATGAATTGTTTCTAAATCGGAGTCCCAGTTTGGATACGATTCGTATCTTTGGATGTTTATGTTTTGCTCGGGTCAAAGAAAACGATAAATTTGCTCCTCGAAGTAGAAAGTGTATTTTCGTCGGATATCCGTTTGGTAAAAAAGTTTGGCGCCTATATGATCTTGACAAGAATGAATTTTTTGTGTCTCGTGATGTGGTTTTTAGTGAGGGGGGGTTTCCGTTTGCTACAAAACAGCTAACAGTAGAAGCGGTGCATTCAAATCCAGACACGGTAGATGAGGTTGTTGTTACGGCTAGCATTGAACCTGATTCAAGTCCGACGACAGGGGGAGAGTTGGCAGTTCAAGTTGAGCCTTCCAATCTGAATATTTTGACAGGTTCATCAAATACTTCTGAAACAGATACTTTGGCCACTTCTGATACAGGAGGATGGTCTTCGTGTATTCGACGCCCACCAGTTCATTTGAATGATTATATTTTTCACATCGCCCGCTGTTACACTACTCCGTGTCAAGATCCTATTCCACCTTCACTCACTCCTTCAAAATCCTCAGGTACTCCGTATCCCTTAGCTCATTATGTTAGTTATGATAAATTCTCCTTGTCGCACAGACGTTTTTTGGCTGCTATTACTGCAGAAACAGAACCAACAAGGTTTTATGAGGCTATTAAGGATCCAATGTGGATGATGGCTATGAAAGAAGAAATACATGCTTTGGAAACTAATGGGACATGGAGCGTAGAGAATTTTCCTCCCGGAAAGAAGGCGATTGGATGTAAATGGTTTTATAAAACCAAATATAATTCATATGGTTCCATTGAAAGACACAAGGCTCGATTAGTTGTTTTGGGAAATAATCAAAAGGAAGGGATTGAATACAATGAGACGTTTGCTCCGGTTGTTAAATTGGTGACAGTTCGACTGCTTTTGGCACTTGCTGCATCTAAACAGTGGGAACTTCATCAAATGGATGTACCCAATGCTTTTCTTCATGGTGACCTCGCTGAAGAGGTTTACATGCGTCCTCCGCCAGGTTTTTCAGGTGCGTCTCCTGGTATGGTATGTCGACTGCCTAAGTCTCTGTATGGTCTTCGTCAAGCACCTAGGAATTGGTTTATAAAGCTTCGCTCTGCCTTGATTTTGTATGGGTTTACTCAGTCCTATTCTGATTATTCGCTTTTTACGTATAAGCGACATGATATTTTTATAGCTGTCCTGGTTTATGTTGATGACTTGATTATCGCTGGCACTCACTCTGATAAGATCCCTTCTCTTAAAAGTTATTTGCATACTTGCTTTCACATGAAGGATCTTAGAAAATTGAAGTATTTTCTGGGCATAGAGGTGGCGTGTGGTTCACAAGGGATTTTCTTATCTCATCGTAAATATGCCCTTGATATCATTGCAGAGACCGGTTTATCAGGAGCCAAACCAGCTCTTTTTCCTTTAGAACAGAACCATGGATTGGCAGTTGATGAAAGTGAGCTTATGAATGATTCTGAACAGTATAGACGATTGATTGGACGTCTTATTTATCTAACTATTACACGACCTGAACTTTGTTACTCGGTTCGTACTTTGGCTCAGTTTATGCAGTCCCCTCAAGTACGTCATTGGGAAGCCGTTTTACGCGTTGTTCGCTATTTGAAAGGACAACCTGGACAGGGAATTTTACTTCGTACAGATTCTAATCTGCGTGTGACATATTTTTGTGATTCTGATTGCGCGAGTTGTCCTTTAACTCGTCGGTCACTTACTGGTTATTTTATGTTTCTTGGTTCTTCGCCAGTCTCGTGGAAAACTAAGAAACAATTGACTGTATCTCGTTCATCTGCAGAAGCCGAGTATCGATCCATGGCTACAGCGACTTGTGAACTCAAATGGTTAAAGGGATTGTACGGTCTTTCGGTATTTCGCATTCTTCTCCCATGCGACTTTATTGTGACAGTCAAGCTGCGCTTCATATTGCTGCAAACCCAGTTTTTCATGAACGTACTAAGCACACAGAAGTGGACTGTCATTTTATTCGGGATGCTATTACTGACGGTCTTGTTTCTACTCATTATGTTCGTACAGGAGATCAGTTAGCTGATATCTTTACTAAGGCGCTTTGACGGAAACAATTTGATTATCTTCTTGGCAAGTTAGGTGTTCGTAATATGCACACTCCAACTTGAGGGGGAGTATTGTGGACGGGTGTCAAGCCTTGGGCATTGAGTTAGGAATATGCCAAATATATTATGTTTCCTAGTTTGTTGTGGTTTCCTAGTTTATTAGGGTTTCCTAGTTTGTTGTAAATTAGGGTTATCTTCTCTTGTATACAAACACACCCATTGTAATCAATTGAAGCAGGAATAAGAAAGATATTCTTCACAAAATTCTTTACAAAGTGTAATATTTCAAGTATATGAACTTCAAAACAGGGGTTAGCGTTCTCACTTCTAAAGTTTGAGTGTCGTAATTATGACAAGAACTAGTGTTTAACAGTGCCCAGGGAAATATTGGCTATAAACAGGTCCGACGACTGTCACTACCTTCAAGTTGGAGTGGGTAGATTCATCTGAATTTATCTCAAGTACTCTACTGAATTGTTGTGGATCGATGTGAAATTTTGTCTTCAATATTTGTCTTCTTTTAAGCCAGAAATACACTTGTTGTTGGACAAGAAGTAACATTTTTATACACTTTCTGTTGGACAAGAAGTAACATTTTTATACACTTGCGCGTCCATAATGCACATGCTATCAAGTACCAAAAGAACATCTGACCTTTTTTTTTTAACCAAAAACCATATCAAATCTCTTGCAGGATTAAGTTGCAACTACTGAACCTGCACATACCTCACTTTCTTGCCTTGCCTGAAATCTGAATAGTCTCCATCGATTTGCAATTTCTCCATTAAAAGATCTGATCTTGCTCAGGAAGTAGTGCAAAAAAATCCCAACAAAAAAGAACTTTTATCTGACTTTTTTTTAACCAAAAACCATATCACATCTCTTGCAGGATGAAGTTGCAACTATTGAACGTCTGAACCTGCACATACCTCACTTTCTTGCCCTTTTTGGAAGAAAAAAATATCACCTCTTCCAGGACCGGAATGATTATCCCTGTCTGATGGGTCTACATCCTTCCCTGAAGGTCGTCGGGTACGTCTGAACCTGCACATACCTCACTTTCTTGCCCTTTTTGGAAGAAAAAATATTGGGGCGAGAGAGGCTCGAACTCTCGACCTCAGGATCACTCTATATAGCTATGAGACCTACGCGCTAGCCAACTGCGCCACCGCCCCAATTTGATTTTTTTTCAGTGCTGTTCGGAATTGTAGAAATTAGAAGAAACTTTACTAGCAAATCATTTTTAGTTCCTTCTCGAAAAATCAAGATTAGCCCAGAATTGAACTCATCGCAAAACCCTTCTCTATAAATACGATATCACCCTTACTGCCTTACACAATCTCATCAATCAATTAATAATTAATTATAGAAGAAGTTAATCACTATCTAGCAATTTATCTTATCTGTCTGCGAATCCAATTTTAAGTAAAACCCTTTTCATCAATTCTTAGCTAGAAAATGTCGATCATCCCAAGTTTCTTTAGCAACCAAAGGTCTAACGTTTTTGATCCATTTTCTCTTGACATTTGGGATCCTTTCCAAGGCTTTCCTTTCTCTGCTGGTGCTCTGACTGGACAGCAAGGTGGTTCTGATACTGCAAGAGAGACTTCACAATTAGCAAACACCAGGATCGATTGGAAAGAAACCCCAGAAGCTCATGTCTTTAGAGCTGATCTTCCTGGGGTTAAAAAAGAAGAAGTGAAAGTTGAAGTAGAAGAAGGAAGAGTTTTACAGATAAGTGGAGAAAGAAATAGAGAAAGTGAAGAGAAGAATGATAAGTGGCATAGAGTTGAACGTAGCAGTGGCAAGTTTTTGAGGAGATTTAGATTGCCTGAGAATACTAAAATGGATCAAGTTAAAGCTACTATGGAGAATGGAGTACTTACTGTGTGTGTTCCTAAGGTTGAACAAAAGAAACTTGAAGTTAAATCCATTGAAATTTCCGGTTCATCGGAGTCGACTCCACAAGGCCAGACTGACGCTGCTTAACAAAGATGGTTATCACGATCTGATCTATGAAATATCTACGTTGTCTTAATAGTACATTTCAGTGATGTTACTACTGTAAGTTATGCATAGGGTCATAATATGTTGGTATGTTCTCCCTTTCTAAGGTTATGTTGTGTGATTATGTAACGTCTCGATATGCTATGTACTGGATATGTCGTGTATAAATGAAGCTGTTTTTATTCACTTTGTCTGTGGCATCATTCTTCGGTAGCATCTGGTCATGAGACCTTGATTGAACATGAAGATGGGAACAGAAAAAATATTCAGTAGTAAAAGAACATATTCAGTAGTAAAAGAAAATTGACAACAATCAACTGGACTGATTTCCTTGTTCATTACCAATCCTCATAGAATCTAGGTAAGACTTGCCATCAAGTTTCCGTTCAAAGAAGTTCTTAAAGTATTTCTCCACGATCTCTCTGCGGAATAATGCTGGTTCATGTGGAGGATTTATCAAGCTCGGTGCAGGGCCTACCTCTGTGTCTAGATTGGTTGAGTGGAATGCAGCAACCGAAGCCTCTCTTTTGTTGAATTTACAACTGCCCTGTGCTCAATACTGCGATAAACACCATTGCTCAAAATCTGCCAAACCAATGGATGTGAGAAATGAAACACATTATGCTTGCAAACCAAATTTCTAGTCAAGTGAATTGATGCAAATAAACGGTCTAATAATACGAAAAATGTATGAAGAAAGATTAAGTGTATTGGGTTTACCTCCATAATGTCACCGATGTTGACTACAAAAGCATTATGGATGGGTTTTACTGGAAGCCATTTTCCATCTTTACGAATCTGAAAGCCTTCCGTTTCATTAAGCTGAAGGACAATCGTCAAAGCATCTGCATCCGAGTGTGGTGAGAAACCTAAGAGCTGCTCAGCTTTAGGACAAGGCGGATAGTAATTCAATCTCATCGCTTGGTAGCAATCACTGAATAACTCTCATCTATCAGAATCCATCTTTAGAACTTTGACCATTTGTTCCAATATGCTTATGGTCAGCTTTTTTAATCCTAGAGCCTACTCTTCCAAAGCCTCCCTGCAACCAAAACTAACACAAACAAATAGAATTAAGGTTGGACAAACTAGCACAAGTT
>JAJJMC010013372.1:613203-628939 GCA_023531435.1 Papaver californicum
AAATAAGCTTCAGCTGCTTCTTGTAATGCTGCAACTGCTGAACTCTGGAACCTTAAATCAGTTTTAAAATCTTGAGCGATTTCACGAACCAAACGTTGAAATGGTAGTTTACGGATCAAAAGTTCAGTACTCTTTTGATACTTTCTGATTTCACGAAGAGCAACAGTCCCTGGCCTAAATCTGTGAGGTTTCTTCACTCCTCCTGTTGCTGGTGCGGATTTACGAGCTGCTTTTGTTGCCAATTGCTTCCTTGGGGCTTTTCCTCCTGTGGATTTCCTTGCTGTTTGCTTTGTACGAGCCATTACTGAAGATTGAGTTGGAAAATGCAGAGATCTGATATTAGGGCGATTGAAGAAATTGATTTGTGAGGTGTTAGGTTTTAGGAATGGGGATTTATAAAAGAGAAGAATAATATTTGGGCGAGATTGAGAATTTTTATCAACGGTTGATAATGAATTTGAAAGGTTTCATACGGATTATGGTTTTAGTTCTTTTTTTGTTTTTATTGGTCTAAAAGGTGTCATTCGGATGGAGAAACTTTCGAGTTTTGTTGTTATCAACGGCTGGTATTGCTTTAGAAGGTTTCGTACGGATTATGGATTTGAGAGTGAAATCTTTTGAACAGCGTTGGAAGTGGCGGGATACTTTAACCCAAAATTTTGAATTTATTTAACGGACTGTCTGGCGTGGGCGGTTACATTCCTTTTCTTTTTGCCCCATCCTACTTCTATTCCCTTACTTCGTGTGGGTAGAAAACAGTGTCCCCACATGGAAGCATTGCAAGGTTCAGCACAAAATAATAAGGTGGAAAGTGAAATATTGAATAGAAGTTTAAAAATTAATTTACCTTGAATTGAGATATCTATCACTTGTACAAGATAAAGATACGTATCAGATATACGAAAAGATAGACGGTTAGGTTTACAACGAAAAGTTGTGCATTTAATGAAACTCAAAACTGTCAGATCAACAAAAAATTAAGGTTTATTAGACAGGTAACCGAGGGGTATTCATTCGATATCATGTGGAAATTAACGTCTTCGGCGAAGTCAATCATTGCTATCTTGCAATGCTTCTCCAACGAAGACCGAACTTGTACGAAAAGAAGAAGACATATCAGACTCGAGTAAGGCTTTACTTCGGAATGTCAACGATAAAGATAAGTTGTAATGTACTATTTGTAAAATTGTCTATAAAAAGAGAGAAAACAAGGGTTGTTTTTTACTTTTAGATAACCCTGAACAAAGAGTGTTTCGAACGCCTCTTTATTATAATTTTTGTAACTACACATAGACTACTATATTTTATTGATAAATAAACTCATAATAAAATGATGAGACTGTACAAATTACGATGTTAAATAATATTGTGTTAAAATGTTGTGATTTTGCCGCTATACCATTCTTGATATACCTCTAAAACTGAATATTCAAATAGTTAATTATGTTATGGAAAAAATATTCAAATAGTTAATTATGATATGGAAAAAAAAATTATTATCGCAATCTTGCCGTTAGGAAATTTAATAAGGGAACGATCCATTGACATGATTAGAATGATATTATCTTGACATTTTAGTGTCATTTTTCTTATAAAATCTAAACGGAAATCAATTTGAAGCTAATTTTTAGTTAATTATTCTTCTTATAATCCTCTATATTTCTACGAAAATGAGTATTTATATATTTATAGAAAGGCTATAAGATCAATTCTCTTGTGGAATGCAAGATGTAAATCCAGGCTCCATATTTGTGGTAGGGGACATAGATAAACTTGTAAATTCGATATTTTCGATAAGGGACAGAAATAAGGTTATGATTTTCTCCTTTGTCAAAATTCCACCATCTATAACGGTTTTTAACAATTTTTCAATCCGTTTACCTTTAAACGACATTATAACAATTGAGCCTTTATTTATTTTAAATTAATTAAAATTTCTAAGTATCAAATTTTGTTGAAAGAGAGAACCAATTTTTAAGGGACATATCTAATAATTTAGGATGTAACCTTTTAAGGATGCCCATTCATTTGGGATGAGCCCTTTGATATCGGGTTGGTATATTATCCTTTCATTTGGAATATGTCCTTTAAAAGGTGTTGTTGAAAATCATCGCTACCGATAGGGCAATAATACGACTCTAGTATTATTACAGGAAAGTAAAACTCATCAAGCAATTGACTGGGCGGCAGTTTGTAACATGGAATATATGGAAGGCAAGATGCTTATTGGTTTTTCAGGACAAAAAGCAAAACCCAAAAGCCCTAGTTAACATCATTGAATTTTGTTGGCATAATAAATTGAGTTCTTAACCAATCACTCTTGGGATTACTTTTATTTGTCTAAGTTCATTGTGTTGTTGTCAAAGAGTCACATAGAGATTTGTAAAGTCCATCTTATCTTTATGATTTGTCAAAATGTCTCTTTGTAATTTGTGATCTCCTATCTATAAAAGGGAGTATCATGTAGTTCTTTTTTAATTAAGCAAAAAAACAAAACAAAACAAAGTAATACAGAAAGAAGAGCAAAGCTTAAGTTATCATTTTTTTTTCAAAATTGATCCTGAGCCTACAAATTGGTATCAGAGCTTCGTTTAAAATGTCCAACAATCCAGTTTCTCTTATGCCTCTTTTCAATGGTGAAAAATTCGATTATTGGAGCAACTTAATGAAGCTATGTCTTGAATCTCAAGATCTTTGGAGTATCGTTCAAGATGGTGTTGAAACACCAAGAGATGAAGAAGATGATGTTGAAACACCAAGAGATGAAACTCAATTGACCGATGCACAAAAGAAGACTTTGAAAGAAGAGAGACAAAAAGATAGCAAAGCTCTCTTCCAAATCTATCAAGCAATCGAAGTTCCGGTCTATGAAAGACTAACCAAGGCAAGTAGTTCGAAGGAAGCGTGGGAGATTCTTAAAACTACTTACTTCGGAAAAGATCAAGTGAAGAAGGTTCGTTTGCAATCCTTACGAGCCGAGTTCGAAAAATTAGAGATGACGGAAAGCGAGAAGATTGTCGAATATTTTACAAGAATCACTTCTCTTGTAAATCAAATGACAATAAATGGCGAAATCATGGAAGCTCAAAGAGTTGTCGAGAAAATCATGCGAAGTCTACCCGAGAAGTTCGATCATGTTGTTGTGGCTATTGAAGAGTCACAAGACTACTCTTCGATGACATTGGAGACTTTACAAGGAAGATTGGAAGCACACGAAGCAAGAATCCTCAAAAGGAGTCCTAAAATTTCTTCTTCTGATCAAGCATTAAAATCCTCAACTTCGGGAGGTCATGGTCGTGGACGAGGTAAAGGTCATGGACAAACGAGAGGCGGAAAAACTTGGTCCAACAATCATGGTCAAGCCAATTCAAATGAGGAGGCGAAGGAAAAGGTGAAATCCGTCCAAAATAATTTTCAAAGAGGGCGTGGTCGAGGTCATACTACTTACAAAGGTAAAAAGCCTTACATTGAGTGTCACTATTGTCACAAACCGAGACACAAAGCCAATGACTGTTGGGAGAAGTACCCTGAAAAGAAAGAAGAAGTCGGCTATGTGCATAAAGCCGAAAATTCAGAAACTTTACTAATTGCTTCCAATGGAGATTTTGGAAACACTTGGTACTTGGATAGTGGTGCTAACAAACACATGACGGGAAACAAAAATTTATTTTCAAATCTTGTTGAAGCTAACCATGGGCAGGTTACAATTGGAGATGCGAAGTCTTACAAAATCGAAGGTGTTGGAGAAATTTCCTTCAAGACAAAAGCCGGAAAAGCCGAGAAAATATCCGATGTGTTCTATGTGCCAGGATTGAAAAGCAACTTGCTAAGTGTTGGTCACTTGTTGAAGAAAGGATTTGATATCCGTTTCATGGACAACACTTGCATTATGAAGAAAAATAATCAACTCGTTGCAAATATCGGTTTGAGTTCTAATAATTTACTTCCACTCAAACTTGATATTTTGAATGTTTCTTGTTACTTAACTGCAAAAGAGGATGTTTCAAAGTTGTGGCATGACAGATTTGGGCACCTCAATTTTCAAAGCCTAAAGGAGTTGGCAAACAAAGCAATTGTCCAAGGACTGCCGAATATCAATGCAATTGGCGAAGTTTGTGAAGAATGCCAATTGGGAAAGCAACACCGAGAGTCGTTTCCTTCCAAATCGAATTGGAAGACAAAGTCACCTCTGGAGCTCGTTCATACCGACCTTTACGGACCTTTCCGAGTTCCATCTCTCGGAGGTAATCGATGATTTCACAAGAAAAGTTTGGGTGTATTTTGTGAAAGAAAAATCCGAAGCTTTTTCTTGCTTCAAAGATTTCAAGTCTCGTGTCGAGAAATTTTCTGATTCTCAAATCAAGAATTTCAGAAGTGATCGAGGTGGAGAATACTTATCTTCTTTATTTGAAGATTTTTGTCGAGTCCATGGGATTAGACACGAATTGACGGCGCGGTATACACCTCAACAAAATGGAATTGCCGAACGAAAAAATCGGACGATCATGGACATGGTTCGGTGCATGCTAAAGAAGAAAAATATGCCATCTGATTTTTGGGCCGAGGCAGTCTCTTGTGCCGTTTATTTGATCAACCGGTCACTGACGAAGAGCTTGGAGGGTATTACACCAAATGAGGCGTGGTATGGTAAGAAGCCAAATGTGGTACATCTTAAAACATTTGGTTGTCTTTCATACTCACATATTCCGGATGCTACAAGAACCAAGCTTGATGATAAATCTGAAAAATGTGTTTTCATTGGCTATAGTGAGAGGAAAAAAGCTTACAAGCTTTACAATCCTCGAACAAAGAAAATTGTGATACGCAGAGATATTGTTTTTGATGAAAAATCCTCTTATGATTTTTCGAAAATGTCAGATTCACTAACATGGCAGGTTCTACTTGATGATGAAGAAGATGAATCAAAATCAGAGGAGGCCAATGATGGTGAAAATGACGAATCCCCAGAAATTCACCATCACCACCACCAAGAAAGACAAGGATCTTGACAGAACTTTATGATGTGACGGAAGAGATAGACGGGCCAAATCAAATCTTCTTTGCATTCTTTGCAGGAGAAGACCAAATTTCTTATGAGGAAGCCTCAAAAGAAGAAAAATGGAATCAAGCTATGAAAGAGGAGATCAATGCCATTGAGAAGAATGGTACGTGGGAGCTTACACTTTTGCCTTCACACAAATCTTCTATTGGTGTGAAATGGATGTACAAAACAAAGACCGACCTTGATGGTTCCGTAAACAAATACAAGGCGAGGCTTGTTGGTAAAGGATACAAGCAAAAAGAAGGTGAAGACTTCAATGAAGTATTTGCTCCGGTTTCAAGACTTGAAACAATCCGTCTGATCATTTCTCTTGCTGCTCAAAGAGGATGGAAATTGTACCAAATGGACGTCAAGTCGGCTTTCTTGAATGGTTTTCTTCAAGAAGAAATTTATCTTGAACAACCACCCGGATTCGTGAAGAAAGGCGAGGAAGAAAAGGTGTACAAACTCAAGAAAGCTCTCTACGGCTTGAAGCAATCACCCCGTGCATGGTATGATCGAATCAATAAATATTTTCTGAATTATGGTTTCGAGCGTTGTCCTTTTGAGCACACTCTTTATATCAAAAGAAATTCGAATGGAGGTTTTATGGTGGTGAGTCTTTATGTTGATGATCTTATCTTCACGGGTGATGATCTTAAGATGTTAGAAGATTTCAAAGCTTCTATGAAGAAGGAGTTTGAAATGACTAATTTGGGAGAGTTGCACCATTTCCTTGGCATAAATGTGCAAAAAACGAAAGGAGGAATTTTTATTTCTCAATAAAAATATGCAGCCGAGATTCTTAAAAAATTCATAATAGAGAACTCAAATCCTGTTACAACCCCTTGCATTACAGGATTAAAGTTGAGCAAAGAAGGAGAAGGAAAGTTGGTGAATAAAAACTATGTTTCGAAGCTTGATTGGAAACTTGATGTATCTCACCGCCACTCGTCCGAACATCATGTTTGTTGTTAGTTTGATCATCAGGTTTTTGGAAAAGCCATATTCAAATCATTTTGAGGCGGGAAAAAGAATCCTTCGATACATAAAAGGAACCATTGACTATGGTGTCTTTTATGAGAAAAATATTCCTGTCAAGCTTGTTGGTTTTACAGATAGTGATCATGGAGGAAGTGTTGATGATTCAAGAAGTACTTCCGGATATGTTTTTAATCTCGGAAGTGGAGCAATTTGTTGGAGTTCAAAGAAGCAACCAATCGTATCTCTTTCTACTGCCGAAGCAGAGTATATTGCAGGTTCCTTCGCCGGATGTCAAACGATTTGGTTGAGAGGAATTCTTGAAAGTATGAATTTCAAGCAAAGTGGTCCTACAACACTCTTTTGTGATAATAACTCGGCTATTTCAATCTCAAAAGATCCAGTCCTTCATGGGCGAACAAAGTACATTCGTCTTCGTTTCCATTTTTTAAGGGAGCTTGTTCATGAAAAAGAACTCAATCTTGAGTATTGCAAAAGTGAAGAGCAACTTGCGGATATCTTCACAAAGCCACTTGGAGGTCCCGTATTTTCAAAGAATGTTGAAGCATTGGGAGTCAAGAGCAAACTCAATTTACGGGAGGCAATGTTGGCATAATAAATTGAGTTCTTAACCAAGCACTCTTGGGATTATTTTTATTTGTCTAAGTTCATTGTGTTGTTGTCAAAGAGTCACATAGAGATTTGTAAAGTCCATCTTAACTTTATGATTTGTCAAAATGTCTCTTTGTAATTTGTGATCTCCTATCTATAAAAGGGAGTATCATGTAGTTCTTTTTTAATTAAGCAAAAAAAAACAAAACAAAGTAATACAGAAAGAAGAGCAAAGCTCAAGTTATCATTTTTTTTTCAAAATTGATCCTGAGCCTACAAATTTGAGGGTAAAGTTATAGTCTACTCGCCGGCAATCGGCATTCTCCAGCAAAAATAAATTTAAGAAGGTTATACCTTTCCAGTTTTTACTGCTAAATAAAGTGTGAGATTTCAAGTATATGATCTTCAAAACAGGGGTCAGCACTCTATGTTTTACGCATATCTGAAGTCCTGTTGATACCACTAGCACTCCTAAGAAGCCGAGTATATTATCATTATTATGCAAACTCAAACTAGATTAAGATTGCAGCTTCTAAATCACACTCTAAAGCCTAAAAGCTGGCTTAGGCCTTATTATAGGAGAAGAACATGGCTCATACATGGCATTACACCACAGTATGATCTAGGCATTGTTGATGCATTATCTAAAATTGGGTTTCTAGACCAATTTTGTATCCAATTTCTAGGGTTAACATTGTTGAGCTGCCTCAATTGCCTCATACCAATCACTTGAACTGCACCCAAGAGATTGCAGTAACAGGTCTAGCTTATCAAGCAGAAATGGGGACATGTACTGGTGTATATTATAGAAGGCCGGGAACATCAGGTTAGAAGGCAATTATGTATAATTTAGGGCTTCATCCAATTGGAATCAGGGATTCAATTCAATAGAAATTAGGGGTTTTATTCAGTCGGAAATGGGGGGTTTCAGAACAGGATCAAATGAGACTGTCAGAAAAGAAATAGAGATAATAATACTGTGAATATATTCCATTAGGTGAATCAAATCAGGAAACACAGTCTAACATCCCAAAACAAAAACTCAGATATCCTAAATCCATCATAAACTCTAAAACCTCCAAACAAATTTACACAGAAACCCAGCCATTATCAAGCACGTTCACCTCTGATTCTCCTGGCAAGTTGAATATCTTTAGGCATAATAGTAAACCTTTTAGCATGAATAGCACATAAATCTTTGTAAACCGGATTCTTCTTATAATCCTCCACACCGGAGGAACTAGGTGTCCCAATCTTCCTGATAAGCACTAGAGGGCATTCATGGATAGAATTCGACTAGCATGAAACCAAACTATGTACCAGTGTTATATGTTGCCTAACATTAGTCGTAAAGATAGCATATATATATATATATATATATATATATATATATATATATATACAAGAGAAAAAGAACTAGCGATACTGGACAGAATTAGAATATCATGACATCAAAATGTTGGGGATTTACGTTGTTGCCTAACCTGCAAGAAAGGCATGCATATATAAACGAAACAAAGAACCCAAGATGGGTGTAGAAACTCGAGTTCAGGAGAAGACGATACTGAGCTTAATTTTCCATTCAGCTCCAATCTTTTTCAACAAAATATCCTAAGCTTATGTTGATTCAATCCTATAATTCTTAGGGTCAAACCAGAGGAACCAGCCTTCAATTTCATTGAAAGCTTAGCATGGTAACATCTTCCCAACTCAATATACCGAGACTAGCTAAGAACAATTGTTAGATAGCTTGCTGGTTATTATATAATTTAGGACTAGCATTCAAAGAGGAATGGAGTTCAGCAAGATGTTCAGTTCAACTGTTTCAGTCCAACCCTATGAATCTAATTAAGAAGTATCTACGAGAATGGAAAGATCGATGGAGGAGATGTTGAGAGGAAGAGTGGTGGCAAAAATGATGATTAACTTTTATTCAAGTTAATCGTCAATCACCATTGTTGTCACCTACCTTCCTAATAACACCTAACTCTATCTATCAAGTTCTCGCACACACACTTAAACTAAAATTCACAGGACTAGAGAAATAGAAATTGAAAGGCACAATCGGCTGCACTCGAAAACCATTGAACCCTATTCCTTGACTACATAAAACCATAATCTACCAACCTAACAAATCAGACAAACCGGAAAAAGCCTGCAACATAAATGTAAAATAAATATGAGACAACTTGAAGAACTGGATAAAACAAGGGTATATGTGCCCAAACCTTGAAGCCTAATCCTTACTACATAAACCAAGAATTTGAATGGAGCACATGGAATGCCAATAGGTCTAACTTCCGGTGCAGTTGAAGGATTGCAGCACTAGTGGCGGACAAAATTCGAATAGCAAGAAACCATGATATTGGACAGAATTAGAATATCATGACATCAAACTACTGGATATTTATTATGTTGCTGCCTAACCTGCAAGAAAAACATGGATATACAAAAGAAACAAAGGACCCAAGATGGGTCTAGAAACTCTAAGGTGATCAAGAGAGACATACGAACCTAAAATTCAATCCAGCTCCAAAAAGATTTCAACAAATAATCCTATGATGCTTATTTTGATCCAATCCTATAAATCTTATGGTCAAAACCAGAGGAAACAGCTTTCCATATCATTAACTGCTTAGCATGTTAACATCTTATTTACGCAAGACTAACTAGTTAAGAACAATTGTTATACTCAAGGGAAGATTACCTGGTCACTCCAAGTCCAACATTATGTGCCAAGATAGTTTCCTTGCAGAAGAAGAAAGAAAAAAAGTTCTTGTACCGTAGAAAACTAAGCAGAAAAAGAAAAGAAAAGAAAATAGAATAAATCAATAAATATGAAAACTGAGACAACATGGTATTCAATATTTATAGACAAGCAAGCGGCCGACTTAGAAGCTACTTAGGATACAAGTTTGATACAACCCTATGGCCATAATTAGCTTAAACCGACCGACCGACCGACCCTGGGGTTTATTTTTTAGAAGGGACTTTTTATAAAATGTCCATGTACGAAACCCTTACATGAAACCCTCGTTTATAAAATAATTTTGTTTTTTAGAACATTAATAAAATGGTCACAGTTTGACCTTTTCCATCCAGTTTTCTTTTAAAAAGGTTAATTGTCGTTAGAGATTAGGTGACACTAAATCAGCTATTGGAAAAGACGTTAAAGCCCTTGAATCGTGTGAAAGAGACCTAGTTAGAACAGTGAGTTGGATCGGTCAATAGGTCAACTCACCAGGAACCAATTTCGGCAGAGTTACCCTGTCTTCATCTTCATCACCACAGTTAGGTGTCCGACGACATCAAATCATCACATTAATAGAAATTGAGTTAGGGGAAATGAAATACAGCCTAAACCCATCATGAATCTGGTCTTTTTTTCCCATATGGTCACCGGAGCACCGTTTATCACACCGGCAGGAGATTTCCGGCGAGCTTGTTCTTGATTATTTCTTCATCATTTTCGCAATTTAACACATCCAAAACTAATTTCGCTGCCGACGACACCAGCATCAGCCAAATGCTCGAGCTATCATCTCACATCGGCAGTATCAGCACAGGGAGCATGGAGTCTTCATCTTCCCTATTGAATGAGGTGAAGTTGAGACGATGTTTACTATTGAATGATGATGGGTTCGAGTTGCTGCCACAGATGGAGGCAATGAAGGTTGAATATGGGTTTTACTCGATGATTTGAAAGTTCAGTTGAGAGTTGTGGACAATCAGTGAGAAGAGTGAAGAAGAACGGTGGCCGGGAAATAAGAAGAAGACCGAGAAACACATAGTAGAATTAATGGGTTCGAGTAATGGGTGATTTTGAGATGTGAGGCTCGAGGAGCAGCAATGGCAGAGTTTCCATTGATCAATGGTTGTTGGTTGGTCTTTGAAGCACCAATTGAACATGGCAGAGACTTAATTCGATGGTGACGTTTTTGGTTAGCCTGTGATGATGATAGGTTAGCTGCGACGATGTTGAAGGTTTGAGAATCTCAAACTGAGATGGAGTTATGGCTGTGAATGAAGTTTGAATGCTTAGCAGAGAAGTGAAGTTTTGGGTCTGCTATGATTATCATGTCTAGGTGATTGATGGATGCGGAAGAGACAATGAGCCTGACAGTGATGTTGATGAGATAAAGAAGAGAGGTTGATGGAGGAGAAAAATAGGGAAGGATGGGAAAATTAGGTTTCTAAAGAATCTAATGGTCAATATTCATGTAACCCATCTTGAACGGTTAATTAGTAATGGGTAGATTTATAATTATACCCATCAAAATCTCATCTCTTCATATGATAAATTGACCAAGTAAACGATATTTTACCAATCTGGTGGGCCCTGACGGAATTACTAACGGTTGGGTCATTTTATTAAAGTTCAAAAAATCGTGGGCATTTTATTATATCGTTTGTTAATAGTCTGCCATTTTATTAAAAATCCCTTTTTAGAACATACTCAACATAGGCCCTATCATCCAGGTTTTCTCTATGCTTCCTGGATTCAATGCAGATTTAATCTTTTACAGAAATAAACAGACTTTTTATTAGGGTTTGTTGTTGTTGAATACGAGAATGGTTTGTTATCTTCACACGCGTTTTGTTGTTTGAGGCCACTTAGCAAACTTCAGGTCATATGACAGGTTTCTAGTTAGTTACAGGCCCACTTATAAACATAGGCCTGTTTTTTTTCTTTTTTTGCTTTTTCTAATATAGACTTGTTTTTTTAAAACATTTCGATTATAGATTTGTTTTGACTGTTTTTTTCTCTCCAGAAAAACGGCTAACAAAATGTTAGATCAATTATCTTTATTAAAAACACATATAAGTCCTTCGAAATCACTAAGTACCAACTATAACATAGATCGGCCATTATCCAACCTGCACATGTGGCCAAATTATACACATCATCTCTGATTACCACTGGCACCTATAGAATGGACCCCACCCATTGATTTTTTTCTTCCTAAAAACATTTATCCTCTTCTACACAAATCTATCTTATCTTTTTATCCCATCTATCTTAAAAATGTGCAAGCAATTTAACTAAAATCTAAAAATGTAATGTAGTTCCATATAATAAAGACTAAAGATATTCCATTGAATGGATCTAGTACTTTAAATTCATGAGTCTTTAACCACAATAATCTAAGTATGCAAAACTAACCAAAAAAGAGTCTGTAAATTTCACGATTCATCCATACAAAGTTCACAAAACTAACCAAAACAAAGTCTAGTAAAGAAAAGAATTCACACACACAACATACTAGCAAGAGTTTCATGTGCTTTTTTTTTCCCTTTGGATCTGGCACCGTAAATATGACTTTTTTATTAATAGTACCAACATGTGAGAAATTCTGATTGAACACAGGTAAAGAAGAAGATGTATTTGTTTCCTTAGCGTGAGCTGACCGAACAAATAATGATAAAAAGAGAATAATGATATAGTGGTAAAAAGAGGTTCGATTCTCGAACTTGTGAAGGTAATGATTTTAGAAAATAATGATTTAAACTAATTCTAGAAAATTCCAGGAGTAAGAAAAAGACTAAATAACCTAAATATGATTTTTAAATAATTTTAAACGTACCAGGAATCAGGAATCAGGTAAATCTAACAACTTATGTGATTAATCAGATAATTCCTTTTAAATTAATTAAAGCACAAATAATTGCCAAAGTTGGTTTTGTTATGCTAACAAACAGAGGTAAATCACAAGCATGGACTATCAAAATTAATTAACTAAGCATAATCCATCAAGCAAAAGCACAACTGTTGAAAGAAAACCGTTTTTACTATTTAAAACTATGCAATTCTAATAACAAAAGAATTATAAATAATTATTAGAAAATAATTAAATCACATAAAATTGAGAAAAATACCTTATCCATCATCCCAGTAAATAAACTTAGCCCATGGTGAAGAAAACTTGCTCAAAAGATCTTTTCATTGCTCAAAAAGTTGATTACAAGGTGAAATAATAGTGCAACAGCTGAACAGATACGTTTATAAATGTTGCAAGAGAGGGTTCAGCTGTAACAGAAAGTATTCTAAGCAACAAAGATTTGAAAGAATAGGCAACAGGAGCAGAATGTAACACTGGATATGCAACGTATATAGATATTACAAGATCGTCTTCTTCGGTGATGGTGGATGAAGAACACGCCGGCCGGAGCAGCAGCAGGTCACCGGCGGCGACCGGAAGTGGCCGGAATTTCTCTGATTTCTTCTCTAGGTTTTCGTCCTCGATTTTCTTGGCTTCTCTTGGTTTATATAGATAGTAGAAAACCTAGAGAGAGTTCTAAACCTAATAGAACTCTCTAGAACTGCCCACAAATCCCAATCTTAATCGAATCATGATTCCGGCCAAATACATGATTTTCAAGCTGATTTTACGGGATCTTTTGATGTTTATGACTTGCGTGAGATAACTTTGAGTGTTTAGAACAATCTGGAAGCAACAAAAACTTGTTTCTCACGCGAATTGAAAGTGGCCAGTTGATGCAGACGAATTCCGATCGGTCCCGTGCTGAGTTGACTCGGTCAACTCGGGTTGACCGATTTGACTCGGGTTTGACCCGATTTGTCCCGATTTGACCGAGTTGACTCGAGGGTACCCCTTATCCACTTCTAGGGTGCCAAATAACACTTGTCCTTGGGGTGCCTTTATCACTTTTTAAGCCAATTTTTAGACAAATCTTTATTCTTCTACTGTACCTACAAAAGCATAAAAACACGTAATATTTGCAAAATCGAATACTAACTTAATAGAAATTAAGGTACAATTTAGACACTAAAATGTGTCTATCATGAGCCCCCTTGCCTTTTAATTTTTTGTAGAAGTTGGTTGAGAAGAACTACTTACACCAGCCTTAGCCCTTGTTCCAGATTTGGTTGCAGATGGTTGAGAAGATTCACCAACACTGCTCACTGAATAGGATTTCCTATTCCTTCCACCACTTGTAGTGCTAGTTTCAGCTACAAATCCAGTATCAACATCTACCCTTCTCTTTTTTTGCTTCCTCTTTGCTTCTGGCTCTTTAACAATGTGCTTTTCTCCATCAACACAGGTCCTAGATGTCGAACCCTTTGGATTAGATCCACCTGCTCCTTCAGCACAATTCTTCTAGATGTCGAACCCTTTGGTTGTCCACACCTTTTATAATATCTTGTCTTATTTTTACTATTTGGTTCATCATAAGACTTTATTCTCTTTCCACCAGGTGTCCTTGTTTTCCTTATGTTAAATGGAGGCTTTATCAAATCTAGTTTTCATTGTGCTGTCTATAAAAGAAGGAAAGAAAAAAAAAGAAAATAGAGTTACATATATCAAAGCCTAACCTTAAAAGAATCTTTATATATATTTGTTTGTGGGTAAAAACGATTAAAGGGAAAAGAGGGAAAAATGATGGAGTAGGCTGATGCTAGTAAGAGCAAATCGTTTAAACACCAAACATTTATATTATATAAGTATTTTAAAGATTCGAGAGATCTATCTGTACAAAATTGGCCTAGATCAAGAAATGATCGTTCCAAATTGCTTGAGTCACAAAGGAAGGAAAAGGGTTGATCTGTGGGGAGCAAAGCAAAGAAGGTATTGAGATCAATGGAATTGAATATACCAGTGATGGGATGTGTTGAACTGCTATGGAAAGAATTTCTCTGTGTTTGAACTGAGAGAAAAATCTTGTAAGTGATTATCAGATGATTGTAAGACGAATGTTATGTCCTTTGTCAATAGGTTTAATAACCTATTTATAGCAGTGGTAGTTAACACATTGTTCTCATAAGTGGTGGCAGTTGCAGAGAAGTTGATGAGTAGAGAAGTGGAAATCATGGTGAAAACCAGTTCCGTTTTGGTAGTGAGACTTGGTGGTTGTTGATGTAGTTTTTAAAGTGGTAAATAAGAGGTTCGATTCTCGAACTTGTGAAGGTAATGATTTTAGAAAATATTGGACTAAATCTAAACTAATAAAAATCAGGAAAATAAACTAGAGTGATTTTTAGAAAATATGGGGAAAACCAGGAATCAGGAATCAGTTATTTCTAACAATTTATGTGATTAATCGGGTAATTCTTTTAAATAAATTAAGCTCAAATATTGCCAAAATAGGTTTTATGCAAACAAGTAAGGGTAAATCATAAGCATGGGACATCAGAGGTTGTCAACCCAGCATGACCCATCAAACAAAAACACCACTACTGAATGAAAACCGTTTTTCTATTTCGAAACTATGCAATTTTAACAAGTAATGAATTATAATTAATTAATTAAAAATAGACTTACCACATAAAATTGAGAGAAAAACCTCCTCCATCATCCCAGTAAATATACTTAGGGCCATGGTGAAGAAAACTTGCTCAAAAGATCTTTTCATTGCTCAAAAAGTTGATTACAAGGTGAAATAATAGTGCAACATCTAAACAGATACGTTTATAAATGTCACGGAACAGGGTTCAGCCGTTACAGAAGTGTTTCTAAGCAATAAATGGTTGAAAGAATAGGCGACAGGAGCAGTTTGAATCAGCAGCAGATATAAATGTTGCTGAGTCGTCTTCTCCGATGGTGGCTGATGAAGAACACGCCGGCCGGACCAGCAGCAGGTGACCGACGGCGACCGGAAGTGGCCGGACTTGCTCTGATTTCTTCTCTAGGTTTTCCTCCCTCTTTTTCTTGGCTTCTCTTCATATATATAGGCTCTACAAACCCTAGGGAGAGTTCTAAACCTAATAGAACTCTTTAAAATCTATCCAAATCTTCACAAATCAGATTCCAAGCCGGATTCCATTGTTCCATCCAAATTCATGATTGTGCAATATTCTTCGGCGTAAATCACTCTAACTTGATGTGTTTGAGTTGGTCTTGGACTCTTGTAGCTTTTGGAACAAATTAGAATCGAAAACAACTTGAAAATCTCGTAAAAATTGAACACAGTTGAACACAGTTCTTCCCGATGAGTTGGATCGGTGACTCGCCGATCCAGCCGAGTTGAACCGCTGAGTTGGCCCGATCCAACTCAGCCCGATCCAAGGGTGTCCCTTATCCATTCTTGGGGTGCCAATAACACTTGTCCTTGGGTGCCTTTATCACTTTTTGAGCCAATTTT
>JAJJMC010013372.1:640355-692526 GCA_023531435.1 Papaver californicum
TATTGGTTATTCTTCTTTTTTGTGTTTATTTGATGGAAGTTAATACTGTATACATTTTGTAATGAGATTGGAATATTAGCAACACTTAAACTTTCTATCTCTTTTACTTCAACAATTTACATTTATATTTAAATTTTAGATGCAAAAAAAAAAAAAAAAAAAAACAGGGTACAGGGTACGTACCCGGAACCGAACCCAGGGTACAGGGTACAAGACAGGAACCGAACCCAGGGTACGGGGTACAGGGTACAGGTATAAAATTTGAGAACCGACCATAGGGAGGTACAGGTACAGTGTTCCACCAAGAACCGAACCGAACCGACCTTTGTGCACCCCTACATATTTCTTTTGACTTCCAGACCTAGAAAGTAATGTAAGCATCCCAAATCTTT
The DNA here is from genome assembly GCA_023531435.1 of Papaver californicum. NCBI lineage: Eukaryota > Viridiplantae > Streptophyta > Magnoliopsida > Ranunculales > Papaveraceae > Papaver > Papaver californicum. Next base: position 640,748 of record JAJJMC010013372.1, read on the forward strand.
GACTGGAAATTTGGTATCTAAGTAAGCAATAACTGAATCAAAATGAGTTGTATTGTTCCGAGTGATAATTATATCATCAACATAAAAAAGGATTATAGTTAGATGGGATCCTAACTTCTGAACAAACAAAGAAGAATCTGCAAGAGAAGGCACAAAGTCAATCTCAACTAGAGCATCTATTAGTTTCCCATACCATGCTCTAGGTGCCTGTTTCAGGCCATAGAGAGATTTTTTTAACTTGCAAACATAATCTGGATGATCCTTGTCTTGAAAACCAGGTAGCTGAGACATAAAAATACGGCTGCCAATCCCAATCCGAAATCCGATAGTCGTTTCCGAAAATCCGGGATCCTATAGGAAATTATCCGACATAACGGTTATTGGATGTCGGAAACGGAAAGTTATCGGAAATTATTGTGTTATCGTAATGGAACCGGATGAACCAGTTTTCGTTCCGATTAGTTCCGATACCGATAACATATATATCTTCAGCCGAATTATCAAAAATTATCGAAAATTGTCGGAAATTATTGAAAATTACTGGAAATTATCAGAAATTTGAACTGAAAAATAGGTTTACCTGATTTTTGTCAGATATCGAAAAATATCTGATATCCGATAACCTTATCGTAACGGAATCGGAATTGATTTTTAAGATTCCATCGGAAATTATCGGATATCCGATATATGATAAGCCTTATCGTAACGGAACCGGATGAGCCGGTTTCCGTTTCAATATGTGCCGTTGACAACCCTACATAAAACATCCTCCTTCAGATCTCCATTAAGAAAGGCATTGCTTATGTTATATTCCAATCGTAATTCACTGCAAGAGTTAAGACTAACCTTATTGTAGCTGGTTTAACTACATGATTGAAGGTATCTGTAAAATCAAGCTCTTCTTGCTGATGAAATCCCTTAGCCACCAACTTGGCTTTATATCTCTTTATAGTACCACCTGTATTATATTTGATTTTGTACACCCATTTACAACCAATAAGGTTCTGACTTGGATCTGGTGGAACATAAGTCCAAGCTTCTGCATCTTTTAAAGCTTGATATTTATTAGTCATGGCTTTTTGTCAGAATACAACTTCAACAGCTTGAGTGTAACAAGTAGGGGTAGAGACTTCAAGATGATTTAAATGAGAAGCACATGAAGCATATTTAGTAGCAAAATACACTTTTGGTTAAAAATATCATATTTTTCTCTAATTTGCGTTGAATGAGATATAATATTTATTGAAGTAGTAATGTCAAATATATCAAAAGTATAAGAGATATTATTTGAAGTAGTAGTAGGTGAAAAAGCTTGAGGATCCAGTTGTTGCACATTGGTAGAATCTGACAATGCTGGTATAATAGGAAAATTAGTTAGAGAAATATATGTATTAGAAGTGGATTGTATAGCAGGAAAAACCTCTTCATGAAAGACCACATGCCTTGACACATAAATTCTGCCACTTGTAGGATCTAAACATCTATACCCTTTGTTCTGAGAGTTGTATCAAAGAAATATACATTTCACACTTCTTGGTTGAAGTTTATTAGAAGTATAAGGTTTTGTCCATTGGAAACATAGGCATCCAAAAGATTGTCAAATAAGCACTTGTAAGGAGTATCAAAAAATAAATACCTTGTTGGTAGTTTGTTAATAACATAATTAGCAGTAGAAAGTGCATCAAACCAGAACTCATAAGATAAACCAGATTGAATTAAGAAAGTTCTTGTTATCTCAAAAAGATGTTTATGTTTAGATTATGCCACTCCATTTTGTTCAGAAGTATAGGGACAAGTAATTTCATGTGTAATACCAGTGTTTAGAAGTATTTCTTTCAAAATATTGTTGTCAAATTCGCCACCAACATCTGTTCTTATTACTTTAATCTTCAAATTCAGTAAATTTTTAATATAAACTTGAAAATGTAGGAAAGTTGTTATAAAATCTGACTTAAAATGTAAGGGATATACCTAACAGAATTTGGTAAAATCATCTATTATATTGACATAATAGTTGAATCCATTTACATAAGGAACTGGTGCATGACCCCATACATCCATGTGAAGTAATTGCAAAGGAAAGCTAGAAAAAGACATGTACATAGAGAATGGTTGCTTATGAGCTCTCCCTAGTTGACATTCTACACTACTGAGAGGATTATAACTAAAATCAGATATATTTATTGTCTTAGAAAGCCTAGACATAGTTTGCAGAGATGGATGTGCTAATCTTTTATGCCAAATAGAAGATGAAGCTTAAGCATAAGAGAAGGCAGTTAGAGATGAGGCTGATAGTGTTATACAGATCGTAGGATATAACCCATTTTTATTGGGCCCTTGAAAGAGAATCTTCTCTGATTGAATATCCTTGACAGTGAAATCAGAAGAAGTAAAAGTAAGAGAACAATTGTTGTCCCTTGCAAATTTGTGAACAAAGATTAAATTTTGTGTTGCTAAAGGAACATGAAGAATGTTATTCAAATTAAACTTTTGATTTGGAACAAAAATAGTAGAAGAACCAGAATTCAAGATTGGCATACCTTCACTATTAGCAGTAGTGATAGTGCCTCCACCAGAATAAGGCCTGAGATGTTAAGTGGTGTGTTGCTCCAGAATCAACATACCATGGATTCTCACCATGAATATTGGCACAAGAAAGCATTGCTTGTAACTTCTTAGGAGGATCTCTTCCTTGGTAAGAAAAATTCATGCGGTTCCAACATTCATCAGCTGCATGACCATACTTGTAAAAAATTTGACAAGTTGGTTTATCTCCAAAACCAATAGTATTTGGTCTAACAGTGGGAAAATACACTTTTTTTTTGTTATGTTGGTGTTTGTAGAATACCAGATTGTCTACCAGAACCCCTACCAAATGAAGATCTACCTCCTTTGTGAAAAGTAGAATGAAATCCTCTAGAACCTCTACCAGTACCTCTTCCAGATACAAAAAATGCTCTATTAGTAGATTCTAAAGCATTAGCAGCTAGTCTTCCCTTGATGACAATATCCTCACTTAACAACAAATCGTGTAATTCTACACTATTAACTAGTGGATTACGAATCCTAATAGAAATAGAAAAAACATTATATTCAGGATCTAGACCATCCAAAGTCACCACAACAATTTCATCATAAAAAATAATAGATCCACAAGCAGCAAGTTGATCGGTGATAGTCTTGATTTCATTTGTATAAGTAGCAATAGAAGAATTACCTTGTTTAATAGTCATTAACTTGGTTCTCAATTGAATAGAATGAGTGGAAGAAACTCTTGAGAATCAATCTGAGATAGCTTTCCATAGCTCATGAGAAGAAGTAGCATTAGCAAAGTAAGAAATGACATTATAAGAAATTGTGAAAGTTATCCACATAATAATGGTTGAATCTTCATCAACCCGACTTGTGTACAGAGGATTATCAACACCATTGTTAGCATTAGTTCTTGTTGTAAATTGCGGTGGACATTCATGAGATCCATCCAGAAATTTTATAATCTTGAATTTGCGTATGACAGGTAGCATTAAGGATTTTCATATCAAGAAATTCGCATATGTGAGTTTGAGAGTAACAAAACTATTTAGTTGATTTATTGGAACTTTTGAGATAGAGAAGGAAGTTGGATTATCCATAAAAACGGATCTATAGCTCACGAGATCAAGAAATGAGATGAAATTCAAGATTCGTAAGCAAAGAAAGTAAAGAAGATAATCTGATATAGCAAGAATGAAGTATAAAAGATGAAGAATGAAAAGAGAGAATCAGAGACACGGGAAGAAGAAAGAAATTAAAACAGTGGAAGATCGAAAACCCTCAGAAACTCTTATTTTCTGAGTCTGATACCATAGTTATGCAGATGAGAAAAGTAAAATTTATTATTCATTACACTAAAGGAAAATAGTACAGACAGTTTTATATAGTTGTAAGATAAACCTGGTGTTTATAGAACACACAGAGGTAAAACACACGTGAGAGAAACTGACAGATACAGTTAGACAGTGTAATTAAAGTGTAAGAAAATAAAGAATGATATTTGTACTTCTTGTGTTACTATACATTACATGGATATTGTTTCAGTGACTGTCTATTGTCTTCACCTCCACAGACTAGTACTGATGGGGTTAGGAATTCTATGATTTTTATGCTTTTTAGTAAAAAAGGAAAAAAAGGGAAGGAAATTCTTGTGTTTTGTCATCCTGGTGATAAAGAATGGAGGACTTATGAGTTCTGTGAAGTTAACGATGGAGGAAAGCTTCAATCAATGTGTTACTTTAAAGGTAAGCTATATATAATGTGCATTGGTGATGAACATTTAGAGATAGAGATACAACATGGGTCTGTGCCTAGAATCCTCTCTATAAGTAAATTTTTTGTTAGTGACAACATCAAATCTGAAACAACAGGAGAAATCAGGGATACTCAACATTTAACATATTATGTGGAGTCTTCTGATGGAATATTCATGATGGATAAGTTTACATTATTAGAGGTATTTATGAGTACTGTGTAACCAATACGATGATATCAAAGTTGGATTTCTCTTCAATGTCCTGGGAAGAAGTGACAAGTTTGGATGATCATGTCTTATTTCTAAGCCGAACTAATTGACTCTCTTCCTCGGCTAAGGAGTTGGGTTTTACGCGTGGTTATGTGTATTTTACACAACAAGATGAGATGAGCTTGTAGAAGTATGACTTGGAAGATAAAACTGTTATGCTTTCACTGCCATGTCCAGACCTACCGAAGCCATGGTTCTCGCCCAACTGGCTCATGATTCCTACAACAATCTGGTAAACCTATAAAACACTACCAACTTGTTCATTTATTTGTTCAAGTAATTTACAATTCATGTATGTAGATTGGAACACATGCAATTTCCAAATACATAGTCTTTGCCTTCATAATCGGAGATTTGTAATTTCTGTATTTATTTATTTAGTAGGAACGACGACGATAGACTGAGAGGAACATAATTTATGTCAGGTAATAACAGTAATGGAGGTAACAGTACTAAGGCGATAAAAAAACCTAGCTTAGCAGTGTCGTCAATCAGGACAATAACTAGTATAAACAATGATGATGAGAAAGAGGATATTGAGGTTGCAAGGCCTTGGGATAGACTTAGCAACGATATAGTGTAGTTCATATCAAGTTATCTAAGCCCGTTGGATTTCATACATTTTCGTACTGTTTGTAGAAACTATCAATCGGTATTTCCTACAGTGAACTGGAGAAGATTCTGCTATACTAGGAGCTTATAAACCGTTGTTTTGTCTCCATGGATGGTTTTCCCCGAGGATAGTGAATCTGTCTACAGTTTCATAAACCCAATGCATAATGATGAGAATTACCTCACGAGCATCCCTGAGATGTTAAAAGGTTCAACAATTCGCTTCTCGAGGCGGTGTGTTCTTCTACAATCCATTCAAAAAAGCAATCATCAAACTTCCAGACTTGCCGGATGATCGTACTCATCAGTTCCGAGGTATCTCTTTTTCATCCTTGCCGACTTCATCAGATTGCGTTGTTTTTGTCGTCAGTAATTATACGGTTGATTCTGTAAGGACATAAATTCATCAGTTCCACGTGTTTACATCATAAGAAGGAAGTATCACATTATGAAGCACCGAGAAGTACAAGAGCAAAATAACTGATAAAGGAAGACATCTATAAAACATCTGTCACACATCAACTGACACCGGAAGCAGAAAAGTCAGACTAGATTAATGCATATAAGACACGTGGAAAGAACACAAGTTACAAGAAAACGCATCATTAATAGCCAAGACAATCATCCGCGCACTGCTATCTCTTGCGTTCCACAATCATCTGCGCTCTGCTATCTCTTGCGTTCCACAATCATCTGCGCTCTGCTATCTCTTGCGCTCCACAATCATCTGCGCTCTGCTATCTCTTGCGCTCCACAATCATCTGCGCCCTATCACGTGCGTACTATAAATTTCAATCATACAAGAATAGATATGCTCCACGTTAAATTCCACATGTCACACATGCCAACCTCCATATAATAAAGACAAAGGACCAACAAATGCTCAATTCTAAGGGGAGCTGCGCATCAGCAAGCGGAACTAGTAAGAAGCATTACGAATGGAGTAAGATGAGCTGCGCCCAAAGTCAAAGATAAGATCAAACTGGTCAAGTAAAGATAAAAAGGAGTGAGGAAGAGGGACCCATCATATTTTACTATAAATACCAACCCCAAAGTAGAAAGAAGGGGACGACAAAAAAAAGAGAAAAAAAAACTCTGAAGGAAATTCAAGAAGTGGAAAAAGCTAAGACTAGGTTAAGAACTCTGTTGAACTGAATTTCTTTAATTCATTGTATTACCATATGTACAAAATAAGTGTTGATAAATAATATACTATATTTTCCTGTGAATGTAGGCTTATTAGCTGAACCACGTTATGTTTTCATTTATATTTGAGTTATGATTCTATGTATTACAATCTTTCTGTATCAATTACACTCGGAGTATTGTCATTTTTAAACAACTTAAGTTTTTTGGTTGTGATTGACCCCCAAAATGGTCGTCACAATTTGACGCTAGAAACAGGGACGTGTAAAGGATTTATCCTACCTTGTATCACAATTTTGTTCTCTGTATCATTTCAAAGCATCTACTGTATCATTTTACCATTTAAAATGTCATTTCTCGACAAATTAAATTTTGGTTGTTGTCGATCATGTAATGGTCGCTACAATTTTGTTCTCTGTATCATTTCAAAGCATCTAGTATATTAAATTGTCATTTCTTGATAAATTAAATTTTGGTTGTTGTCGATCATGTAATGGTCGCTACAATTTTGTTCTCTGTAAAGGATTTATCCTACTTTATAATAATAATAAAATAAAATAAAATCAAAGAGAGAGTTTTGGAACAGGAATTTTGAACCACGAAAAATGAGAGGATTAAGTTCAAATGAGTTTTTGTCAAATGAATTTGTGTACATTCAAGGAAAATGAAAGAATTATTCAATTTACGAAGTATCTCTTCATTTAAAATTGGTTTGAATTACTTATATTTTTGACTGAATAATAAGTTTTTTGAAATCATATAACTTTTATAGAATACTACCAAGGGAATTCTCGAAAGCAGCAGAGGATTGGTATTAGGAGAAAACAGAACATTACGAAAAGAAAACAAACAAATCGAAAACATGTCACAAGCTGAAAATTCACGAAATCAAGAGAGTTACGCAAGAGGAATTCTTCAACAAAGAGGGATAGTAAATAACCCAGAGAGTCAGCAAAGCAATTCTGAGGGATATTCTTCACTTCAGGAGAATAATCAAAACAATTATGAACATAATCATTCTCCATCTCAGGATAATACCCATAACACTATTGATCATATACAAAATTTAATGGAGGATATGAGTAAGGTGCGCAAAGAGCAACGAGCTTGTGCTGAACAAATCGCACGATTAACTAAAGAAAATCAAACGTTGAAAGAAACGATCCAGCGGAATGCGGAACCAGCTACCACCAGAACACGGGGACAAGAAGCAAGTTCCAGTAGATTCGAAGGCAGAAGAGAAAGAAATAGTCGAGATCAAAGAATGGTACTGAGATCCACATCACAGCAACCTGGACAAGAAAGGATGAATTGGGCAGACCCAGGACCACAACATGATCAATGGCAAAAATTCTTTGAAGCTATGGAGCAAATGAGGGAAGAAATAAGAAACCTAACGAATAAAGAAGGTGGGCGAATAGAGGAAGTGTTACAGGAAGCTAGGTGAACGCCATTGGCACCACATTTAGCATTTGCACCAATGCCCCGAGAATGTAACATTCTTGTTTTTGAATGCTATGATGGTACCAGGGATCCGACCCCACATTGAAATATTACAACCGAATCATGGTGCATTGGGAGCAAAATGATGTTGTAATGTGTCGATGTTTCCCATCAAGTTTGAAGGGACTGGCACTGGCATGGTATGATAAATTGCAAGAAAGTTCTATTCATTCGTATGCGCAGTTAATTCAAATTTTTTTGGAAGCGTACATGTACAACAGACCCATTGACTCAGGATTAGATATATTATATTCACTCGATTCATGGCCAGAAGAATCAATTCGTGACTATACAGCTCGGTGGAATGCGATCTGTCAGGCAATTGGAGATGTTGAGCCAGATGCTGTCATTAACAATTACAAGTGGGGAATAGCTGACCGAAAAAGTCATCTCTTTGTTGATATTCATAATATCAACCCGAAAACTGAGGGGCACCTTAGAGAACTAATCGAGACATGTGCAAGACTGCAAGACATACAGGGGAAATGTCCAAGGATAGTATCGCAACAGCAAGGAGATGCAAAAAGAACAAATTCAATAGAACCATCATCCGGGTCGGGGAAAATTTTTCCAAATAAAGCTGAAACTAATGAACCAAAGCGTCCACGGTTAGAGGGAAAGAAGAAATTTTTTCAGGAGCGAGTGTTTACAAAAATTAACACTCCATATTCTGAAATTTTAAAAATAATAAAAAATAGACCAGACTCCCATTGACCACCTACAAAAAATCGAAAACCAGAGCACACTCAAAACTCAAAAGAATATTGTGAGTATCATTGCTATCGGGGTCATTCAACCGATCGATGCAGAAAATTAATTTTGCTAGTCCAAGGGATGATTGACGCTGGAGAGTTAAAAGAATTCATTCAATCACCTGCACCACTGTCAAAGCTTGATAAAGGGAAAGCTGTTAATATCCCTCACAACAATCAGACTATCAATATGATTTTATTTTCTGAATCAAATCCATCATCGATGAACGCAACAATTGACAGGAAGCTGCACAAGAGATTAATCAACCATGAAGTATTTAAAGTTGCAGGGAGGATCACTGAAACATGGGAAGAATGGATGGCTTCCCCACTAACATTTTCAGCAGAAGAGGTAGATCAAGAAGTAGAAACTCACAATGACCGCCGGTTCTTACCCTGCCTGTGTCTGGTTGGAATATCACAAAGATTTTGGTAGATGGAGGAAGTTCTCTTAATATGTTGTTCCATGACACATTTCTGAAAATGGGATTGAAAGAAGATCAGTTTGAGTCATCTCGCTACACCATCTATGGATTCAATCGAGTAGCATCGAAACCCAGAGGAGAAGTCACACTTGAAATAATGACTGGACCCTTGAATGTTGCAACCAAGTTCAGTGTGGTAGAAGCGCCCTCACCTTATAATGCCATCATCGGGAGGCATTGGGTCCATCAGTTAAAAGGGGTTGCATCAACGTACCATCAGTACTTGCTATTTCCAACACCTCAGGGAGAAATGGAAATTAAAGGAGATCAGAGCATAGCGAGAACGTGCGCCCTCACGGAAGCACATATAAATCAAGAAAGAGCTCAGCAAGTGAAAGCAAAGAAGAATGAAAGGAACGTCCAAGCTAAGGAAGGAGCAATAAATCAGTATCTGTCTGAAGTCGCAGCTAGCAACTCAAGCAATGAAGAATGAAGAGATTGTAAAATCAAAGGAAATGAGTTGGGAACAACAAAAGGGGGTGAAACCTCACAATAGCAGCTCAAGGGGGATCCCACATTCTTAGGAGCCCCCAAATCTGCTTTTTTGGCTGTAGAGAAAACCAAGAACATCAACATTGGAACGCCAGAATTTCCAAAGGCAATTAAAATTGGAACCCTGATGAGACCAGAAAGGGAGCAAGAATTAATTCGTTTGCTCGAAGAGTATGCAGATGTATTTGCGTGGAAAATAGGAGACATGCCAGGAATTGACCCAAGCATTGTTCAACATGAATTGCGTATACATCCGGGCACTATACCATTTCGGCAACAGATGCGAAAAGTAGCACCTGAATATCATGATCCAATAGAAAAAGAATTGAAGAAGCTAATGGACGCAGGATTCATTCGAGAAGTGCGCTACCCAACGTGGATATCAAATATGGTCATAGTCCCAAAGAAAACTGGAGTTGTGAGAATTTGCATAGACTTCACCAATTTGAATAAAGCATGTCCAAAAGACAGTTATCCACTTCCAAGCATTGATCAATTAGTAGATGCTGTCGAAGGACACGAAGCCTTTTCTTTCATGGATGGACAATCTGGATATAACCAAATTCCACTAGCCGAGGAAGATCAAGAGCATACTGCGTTTTTTACCCCGCGAGGATTGTATTGTTATACGAGAATGCCGTTTGGATTAAGAAATGCAGGAGCAACCTACCAACGATTAATGGATGCAATCTTCAAACCTTGGATAGGACGCACATTGGAAGTCTACGTAGATGACATGCTAGTAAAAAGCAAGATGGCAAAGGATCATTTACAAGACTTGAGGGAGATTTTCCAAGCTTTGCGCAAGTATAAAATGAAAGTCAATCCGGAAAAATACATATTTGGAGTTACATCAGGGAAGTTTTTGGGTTATCTAGTTACGTAAAAAGGAATTGAAGTCGATCCGGCAAAAATACAGGCTATCGTAAATATGCCATCCCCAAGAAATGTTAAGGAGGTACAGAAACTGAACGGATGCTTGGCAGCGCTTAATAGATTCATTGCAAGGTCATCAGATAAGTGCAAACCATTTTTTGATACTCTGAAGAAGGGAAGCAAGTTTATATGGATTGAAAACTGCGAACAAGCCTTTCAAAACGTCAAAATCTATCTTGCGACTTTACGCGCATTATAGAAACTGCATCCTGAAGAGATCTTGACCCTATATATAGCTGCAACAGAAGATGCAGTGAGCGTAGTACTGGTGCGAACAAATGATAAAGTGGAAAACCCAATCTACTACATTAGCAAGACTTTCAACCTTGCGGAGAGGAACTATACCAAGATTGAACAGTTAATATTAGCACTGGTATTTGCCATGCAGAAGCTGCGCACATATTTTCTAACGCACTATGTACGAGTACCAAGCAAGGTTCCACTGAAATCAATGTTAAAAAATGCAGGAAAAGTGGGTAGAATTGCAAAGTGGAATGCTCAGTTGGAACAATTTCACATTCTTTTTGAAATGCAAACTGCTCAAAAGTCCCAAGTTTTGGCGGATTTTCTTGCAGATTTGCCATTAGACGAAGATTTTGAAATCCAGGGGTAACCAGGAATGGAAGAGGATGACTCTCATGACATTTTAGACTCTGTCAATTCTCGGAGATGGGAAGTTTTTGGTTATGGAGCCCGAAATAAAGAGGGGGCAAGAATCGGTATTGTAATAAACAACACCCACGGGGGAGCGACTGATACATGCTTTTCGTTTAGAGTTTGGAGAGCACACCAACAATATAGTAGAATACGAGGCTGTGGTTCATGCCCTCTAGTTAATTATTTAACTAGGAATTACCGATGTACGGTTGACAAGTGACTCACAATTGATAATCCGACAAGTTGAGCTAAAATATCAAGCAATTGATAAAGACTTGATTCAATACAAAGGCATCGTGCAAAAGTTAGTGTCCCAAGTTCCAAACATCATTTTTCACCATTTTTCCAGAGATAAGAATCGTCATGCAGATGCGTTAGCGTTTATCTCCTCAATGATCAAGGATCCGAACACATCTGCCGTCAAAATTGGACGTATTTATGAACCATCAATTAAAATATGGGCAGTTGAGAATATGGAATATGAAATAAGTGAAGATCTTCAGGATCCGTCTACAAAGAATGACGCAAATATACCCTAAAAACCAAAGGATAGGTGCATAGAAGAATTTTGGAGGATTGCACTGCATCATTACTTGTAAAAACAAATATTGCCTGCAGACGCCAAGGAAGCAAGGAAAATACAATCAAAGTCTGTTAACTATCAATTAAGGGATGGTATTTTGTATCGAAAGCTCTTCATGGGACCACTACTTCGGTGTGTATCACGGCTAGAAGGACATCGAATTTTAACAGATACATTATGGTGACGCTGGGAATCATAGCGGGAGACGATCATTGGCCCTCAAGGTAAAAACGCAGGGATATTATTGGGTCACAATGCAAAAGGATGCTGAAGATATGGTCAAAAGATGCGAAGAATGTCAACGTTTTGCTAAGAAGATCAGAGCGCCGGCAACAGAACTAAATTCAATACTTAGTCCATGGCCATTTGCAAAGTGGGGAGTAGATATTGTCGGACCCCTACCTGAAGGAACACGGAAAGGGAAATACTTAATTGTAGCAACAGATATTTCACCAAGTGTGTGGAAGCCAGGTCACTTGCGCACATTAGAGACTCGGATGTGTTCAAATTCTTGTTTGAAGACATAATTTGCAGATTTGGAATCCCAGTGGCAATAGTTTAAGACAATGGACAGCAGCTGCAGGGAAAAAATATTAACATGCTTTTTAAAGCCTTTAATATCCAAAACACAAAGTCAACTCCACTTTACCCCCAGAGCAATGGGCAGGCTGAAGCTACAAACAAGACAATTGCACTTAATCTCAAGAAGACTCTGGAAGGGCATCACAACCGATGGTGTGAGCAACTTCATAACACCCTATGGGCCTATCGCACCACAAGGAGGTCTGACACTGGAGAGTCACCGTTCTTACTTACCTATGGGGAAGAAGCAGTCATACCAACGGAGATAATATTACCAACTACCAAGACAGAGGCATGGGAAAGGAATTCTAAATGAAGATTTAATGCTTGAAAAGTTGGATGATCCGGAAGAAAGAAGAGAAGTCGCATTACAAAAAATGGAGAATTATCAAAGAAAGTTAGCAAGCGAATATGGAAAAAAAGTAAAGCTGCGCCATTTTGTTGAAGGACAGTACGTATTGTGACAAATTCTGGAATATCAAAAGAATAAAAAGGCAGGAAAGTTTGCACCCAATTGGGGAGGTCCTTATATCATACAGGACATTGCGTGACAAGGATCCTATTATTTGTGAAATATGGATGGAGAAGTTTTGCGACATCCTTGGAATGCGCAATATCTTAAACCATACTATCCATAATTTTCTATGCAATCGTATAGTAATTTATGCTCATACGGGGTAAAGCAAATAAAGGTAAAATCTCATAGGAGACTCATGTAAAAGTCATAAATATAGACTATCGGGTACATCCGTTAGCAAGAGATACCCTATATGATTAATTATTATATCAAGTAACAGGGTCCATATAGGTAATTTCCTCTTGGCCAGAGAGAAATTACTATGTGAAGCGCACCCTCAACAGGAGCCCAAGGTACAATAAATCCTTGAGGTTTCAAATTATATACTCATTAATCAATTTGTCTTATGACTTTATTGCAGGAACGAAAAGTAAAATGTCAAACGCAGGGAAAGAATATCAGAAAATAATTACTTTTATTTATATTTCATCACAGTTTACAAGAACAAAAATGATACGCAGCAGCAGCCAGATACAAGAGGAACTTTAAGGAGCAGGATCATTGGTAGGAGCTGGGTCAACATTTGAAGCAGAATCAGAAGTTGAAGCAGGATTAGCACGGGGAGGAGTAACACGAGGGGCAGGCTCGGTAACCACCCTGCGCGGATAGGTTTTGGTCCAACCATCCTTCGCAACCCTATCAAGGGTATTATTAATTGCCAGAGCAATACCCCGTTTCGTCTCAACTTTCATGTACTCCATCTTCTCACGTGAAGCAATAAGCGAATCCTCGTACGTTTTATCTTGCTATCAGCTGATGAAGCCCAGCTCTCAGCCAAAGAAGCTTGATTCTACCAGTATGCAAGCTTTTCCTCCGCCGCGGCCAAGTCATCAGAATAACACTTGACAGCAGTCTGCCAATTAACATCTGCTTCTTCCGCTTTTGAAATGATCTGAGTAACACGGTCTTGCGCCTCAACCAATTTAGTTGTGGCTTCCCCAAGATGCTCATTGACCTCCTTCAGCTTGTCATTAGCTTCAGAAAGCTCCTTCTCAACCTCAGCGGACAAAAGCTTAACTTTCTTCAACTCCTTATCAGACTCCTCATCCTTGGCAGCTGCTCTCTTAAACTTTCCTTCAAAATCTACATAGAAAATAAAAGCTTGTTAGACCTTATAAAAAGTAAGTAAGAATAACTTTTTGATATAAAATAAACTACTTATAGCAAGGGACTCAAACTTTTGTAAATCCTGGACATTTTTGTCATTAGAAAGATCAAGAAATTCAAATTCACTCAGAAGTTTAGCATAATCTCTCATGGATTGCTCGAGATCTTGTTTATATTACGCAATCTCAACTCATTTGATAATCCTCTATCTCGCAGCAAATTAATCTTCTCAGTGCTTTTATCAATGTCTTTGTGTAAACGCTGAATATCGATATCTCGATAAAGGATTTTATCTGAGAGGCTGCGGACTTGACTTTGAGTTTCCGAAAGAGCTTTTCCTCTAGCATGAGAATCTGCAGCTGCGTTATCTCTTTCTTTGATGAGATGCGCCACAAAAGTTGAATGTCTGGAATCATGCTGCGACCTAGATCGAGAAAATTCAGCAAGGATACTTTTGCGCTCTACACAAAGCTTCCGATTTTTCTCCTCTAATTTTTCTATTTTCACCATGGCCTCAGCAACGCAGTCATTATTACATAAAATAGCAGCATCAAATTCCTCATTTTTGCTAACAAAGTCTTTTTTCGAAGATGCATGCTCCGTCGAGAGTTTTTTGTACGCAATGAGAATCTTATTCCTCTCATCCACCAGTTTATTGAAATTCTCCTTGACATTTACATTCTCCTCGGTGACTTTCATTACGTGCCCATGTAAAGATGTTGCTCTAGCCCGTAGTTTAACAACAAGATTTGAATCCCCCTCTAATCCCATAAAGAAATTCAGAAATATGTGCTAAAGAAAAATAAAATAACATAGAAAATGAAGTATTGTAAACTTGGCTTTGAAGAGTAGATAGTTGTTGTCGAAGCTCTTTATTCTCCTGCTTTAACTCATCAGCACCACCCTCCGACAGTCGAAGGCGAAGTGAGTTAGCCTCCGCTCTAACTTCAGCAAGTTCTTCCTCAGTATTCCTGAGTTTATCCTTCATCATCAGTGAACGAGCGTGTAAGAACTTATACGCAATCAGAGAGCAACTCTCATTATAAGCAAGCTGTGAAATCAAAGATAAGCATCAGAATAGGAAAAATGAATAAGAGTCAATAAGTAAACAAATTATGAGGAACATACCCGCATAAGAGCTTGCTGCGGACGGGCATATACAACTCCATCTGCCACGGCAAGGACCTCGTCAAGGGTGGAAGGCACCTCGACATCGAAAAGGCAAGCTTTACTTGCATTATCCTTTGACCAAGCTTTCATCACCGTGTCAAAAGGAACGGAACCCATGTCCGCTCGCAATTTGGCAACAAAAGCGGAATAAGTAGGCTTTGGCTGAGGGTCACTAGGAATCAGAAGCAAGTCCTTTTCCTTGAACCAATCAAACGCATCTTCTTCTCTTCCAACAAGATTGTCAACTTCGCAAACGCTCCCCCCCTTTTCCCTACGGGAAGCCCTCTCTTCACTAGCAACTGAAGCAGAATGTACCTCTTCCTCAGAACGAAAGACCAACTTTTCTGCGTTCCAATAGCACCCACTGCATTTTCTTGAAAGGAAGGATCAGCAACATTGGCAACCATGGCTGAAGAAGGATTTGTTACGTTAGCAGCTACATCTTCTTCAGTAGAAGCAAGCTCAACTTCAGTTTCGATTATGGTCTCCATCCTGGTAAGAACATATTCAATTACAGCTCCGTTCAACTCTGTCAGGGGCGCAGCTTGCTCCTTGTCAGCCAAATCATCCACGAACTCATAAAGAAAGATGTCATCAACTTGAAACAAAAGAGAATGAGATAGAAAATAAGAAAGGATGGATCTTGCATCCAGAGGAGACTCAATATCTGCTACTTGGGGAGCTTCAGTTGCAACATCACCCAATGCAGCGGGACGAGAAGCTATAGGAGTTGCGTTCTGCACTGTGCCGCCTTCTATCATCAAAATAGGCTGGCTAGGATGAGAATTAGCCTTATCCACCTTCTTATAAGAAGCACGAGGAGTAGCCTTCATTTTCTTCTGACCTTGTTAACATTTTCAAGTAAGTTAACAACACGCAATTTAAATGTTCTGAGTACTTTGTCAATAAAAAACGGAGCAGTACCTTGTCAGATGGAGGAGTAGCTTTACGCTTGGTGCCTACATCGGTTTTTAAACTTTCTTTCTCTTCTGGAGGCTGCGTAAAAAAAAAAATTAAGAAAAACTTACGCAACACTTAAGATCAAGAGAATTGAAAAAATCATTACTTACCGCATCACCATAAGAGAAATTAAATCCGTCGAATTCAATATCCACGGACAATAGGAGGAGAAACGTTCTTGAAGGCTCCGAATGTATTTTCCGAAGCCTGGCCATAAATCCAGGGCCCTTCAATCACCAATGGAGTAAGATACCATCGGTAATCATGGTCCCTACGCAGCTTTTCCTTCAAAGATTCCTCCGTTCCCGGGATGAGATTTATCTTCGTAGCATCAATATCAGCCATCAAATGGATTCCATCGCCTCTCGTGCGTCCAGGACCAACACTCCATTTCATATAATTTTTATCAACAAAGGAATCAGTGTAGGACAAATGGAAGTTATCCACTGTGTAATGGACGCGGTTCGCAAGATTATGTGTATAGCAGGTGAAGTTGGTTTGCCCAACACTGCGCATGCTGCATTCATCCAGTATTCTCCACCAGTTTCCGTTGTATTCTGCAAATGAACGCATAGTGCTATTTTTAGCCAGACCACGGCTAGCTAGGACTTCAAACTGATAGGGGCATCGAATGTCGTATAAGGGCAGCCTTAACCCTGCGTCTATAGCACCAGCAGTAACCAACAGTCTTGTGGGAGAGTAATCAAAACCCAGAATCATATTCAATGAGATCTTATCTCCTTCAGGCGAGTTATAAAGGGAAGCATTAAAATCCTGAAGGCCATAGTTCCTTTTGAACTCCTCAATATCCATATTTTAAAGTTAAGAAGCTCATGAACCCGTTCACTTCTGGTAGTAGATCTAACAGGAGGAGGAGCAAGACTACGAATTCTCCTGGGATGCACTGGCCTACCTTCATCCCATTTCTTGCCAGCAGAATACCGGTCACCTTGGGAAGCATGTTTGGGAGCACGTCTACTATCTTTTCCAGACATGATTAATCTACAGACCAAGAAGAAACAAGGTTACAATGATGAACAGTATAAAATAATGTAAAACTTAACAGAAAAATCAACATGTAAAAATATCTACAGAAGAAGTCTAACAGTCTCACCAGTAAAAAAGATGAAGGAAATCAGCAAAGATTTGATCTTGGGAAGTAAAAACCTTGATCAAACGAGGAATCTCGAAAAAGTTTAAGGAATAAGGACTTTAAGAAGAAGAAGACAGAAGAAGATCAGAAATCAGCTACAAACTTGGAAAGCGAAAAGTAATGAGAAAATGAAAAAACTTTATCTTAAATACTGAACTAATGAACTGACACGACTGCAAAAAAGAATTCAAAAGACGGGAATCCAAATGACGTGTCTTCTTGAAAACGTATGAAACCGCCGAAATTCAAATTCATTAGGGGCACAAAACCCAACAGTCATCATTACTTTTTTCCTTTTTGAATTCTAGGCACGTGGGAGAGAAATCCAAAATACAAAAACGGGGCAAACTGTAAGGACATAAATTCATCAGTTCCACGTGTTTACATCATAAGAAGGAAGTATCACATTATGAAGCACCGAGAGGTGCAAGAGCAAAATAAATGATAAAGGAAGACAGCTATAAACATCTGTCACACATCAACTGACACCGGAAGCAGAAAAGTCAGACTAGATTAATGCATATAAGACACGTGGAAAGAACACAAGTTACAAGAAAAAGAATCATTAATAGCCAAGACAATCATCCGCGCACTGCTATCTCTTGCGTTCCACAATCATCCGCGCGCTGCTATCCCATGTGCTCCACAATTATCCGCACTCTGCTATCTCTTGCGCTCCACAATCATCCGCGTTCTGCTATCTCTAGCGCTCCACAATCATCCGCGCTCTGCTATCTCTTGCGCTCCACAATCATATGCGCCCTATCACGTGCGACTATAAATTTCAATCATACAAGAATAGATATGCTCCACGTCAAATTCCACATGTCACACATGCCAACCTCCATATAATAAAGACAAAGGACCAACAAATGCACAATCCAAAGGGGAGCTGCGCATCAGCAAGCGGAACTAGTAAGAAGCATTACGAATGGAGTAAGATGAGCTGCGCCCAAAGTCAAAGATAAGATCAAACATGTCAAGTAAAGATAAGAAGGAGTGAGGAAGAGGGACCCATCATATTTTACTATAAATACCAACCCCAAAGTAAAAAGAAGGGGACGACAAAAAAAAAGAGAAAAAAAACTCTGAAGGAAATTTAAGAAGTGGAAAAAGCTAAGACTAGGTTAAGAACTCTATTGAATTGAATTTCTTTAATTCATTATATTACCATATGTACAAAATAAGTGTTGATAAATAATATACTATATTTTCCTGTGGATGTAGGCTTATTAGCTGAACCACGATATATATTGAGTTGTTTTTATTTATATTTGAGTTATGATTCTCTGTATTACAATATTTCTGTATCAATTACATTTGGAGTATTGTCATTTTTAAGCAATTTAAGTTTTTGATTGTGATTGACCCCCAAAATGGTCGTCACAGATTCATTATGTATCAACTTTATTAAACGGGGAAACAAAATGTGGACGGATGATATCTTTGATGATGTTTTTTTGCCACCCAATAGACCAAACATGGATTTTGAGGTGAGTCTTAAAAGCCGAATTTTCTATTGTTTATGCCAAAATTCCCATTGACATTAACAACCAATGATTTGATGAAAAAACAGTGAACATAAAGATTTTAACTTACAATTTGTTACATAGAATCCTCTTTTAAACCAATGATTTGAGAAAAATCTTAATATATTCCATTCATTTACAGATCATAAATCTGATCAAATTACAGTTACAAATCCATAATCTTTTAAATCAAGAAAATGAATCATGATAGTGGAATCTATCAATTTAATATTACACCAAGTATACATACCAATTGAACTTCTTCCTTTTACTCTGATTAATCTTCCTTAGTCTTTCTTCACTTCAATTTTCCGACCCCTTCTCTGTTGAATGCTCTCTACTATTTATAGATAATTTAGTGGGTCCCTCTTGTCCCGATACCCTCATTCGTTCTCCTTATTATCTTTGGATCGGGATGATTATACGATTGACAGGTCATGCCTTTTGCTTTTTGGTCCGTTACCTTGCATGGTTAACACGTATTCTTTATTCTTTGAGAATCAGCTTTGTCCCGATCATATGTGTCAGATGTATGATAAAAGTAATTATTGTCTTACTTTCCCGCTCCATATTCATCATTTATCCTACTTTCCCGTTCCTCGTTCATTATTATTCTTACTTTACCGCTCCACATTCATCATTACTCCTACTTTCCCGTTCAATAAGCATTTAATGCTATCTGTTTCGATCAGTGTGATGTTACTTTCCCGGTCTTACGTGTCGATCATGCAGAGATTTACTCAGTCTTTCATATCTGTCCTTTTTCGATCCTTCGATATGGTTTTGATTGTGTGCTTCTCATTCTTCTTAATTTCATTGTCTCCTTCGTTAATCGTTTTACACGTGTCGTCCTTCTTTTATTTCCAAACATCTTGCCCCCTTCTTCTTCTTTTTTCAAAAACTTTTAACGGTCGATCCAAGGTTCTGAAAAAAGTAGAAGAACAATTATTACCTTCTGTTTTACCATTACTTCTTTTCACACGTTACGCGAACTTTTCGCAAGCAGTAACTTCTATTATCACGTTTGTGTTAGTTACCCTTTTTTCGAGGAAATCAAATCTTTGCCTTAATTAATGCCTTTTCAAATTGTGACGGTTTCTATTCTTCGCTTTAAATACGATGCGGTCTTTTCCACTTTTGTTTTTACCTCTTAAAGTTGCTGCTCTTTATCTTCCTTGAATTTTTCAAATACTTTCGTTCTCCCAACTGTTCAGGAGCTTTTTGCATTAATCACATTTATTCTACCTTTGATCAAGTAGTTGTTTATCTTCTTTCTCCAGGTATGTTGAGGATTTTTTACCTTTAGTAGCTTACTTTAATATTTAATCATGATTAGCTTTTAACAGATATGATTGAACTGATTCCTACACATATTGATCCTTTGAAATTTCCTTTTCAGATAAAGCGATATGTCTTCCAGAAATCCTAATGCTGCTGGTGATCACCAAGAGTCTGGAAGATCTTCAAGGGTTCCTTCTTCTAGGTATGCTGTGTCTCAACCTGCTCGTAATCCAGCTCCTGAGGCTTCTATAGCCGTCAATCCGGCCCCCAGAAATAAGCTGCCTCAAGCGACTTATAGTTACCGGTCGATGAATATTGAGGCTTTTAAGAGAAGACATGATCTTGAAGATTTTAAAGTCTCGTTCTTTGACATAAATACTGATGTATTAACTTTAGGAGCGATGCAAAGCTTTAACTATTCTTCCAATAGTTTACTGATTTCTGCTGGTGCTTTGGAAGCTGGACTTCGTCTCCCTTTATACGAAGAAAAAAATCATTTTCAATATGAAGTTCTTGCTACTCGTGGTGGTTCTCCTCATGGGCTTGCTCGATCCATTACTCAATACAATGGTAATTGGTGGCGTATTCTTGATGAGTGTAGTCTCCGAAGCGAAGGGCGGAGTAACCTTACCTGCTACGTTCCAGATTTTACAGAACGTAGCAGTTATATTGTTGAAAATTTTCATGCTACATATGGAGATTGTATTACCAAGAAGAATTACGTGAAGTGGAGCGTTAGCCCCGTTCGCAAGTGTCTTTCGAGATTTCCCTTATTATATGAAGTCGATGATCCCAAAATCAAATATGTTCCCCATACCAAACTTGATTTTCCCACAAAAGAAAGAATTCGTCAGGATCATGACTATAAGTGGTATCGCACTCCCATTGTAATTGAAGGTCCTTGGATTTATGGTAACATTTCTAAGGATGATATTCAAGGACTTTGTAATCGTTTCCCAAGCTATTGTCCTTAGCGGTTAAATTTTGAGGACTATAAGTTTGAATATAAGGTTCGTATTATTCTTTATTTCAATATTGTCCCGAGCTATCATTGACTTTTTTCTTACAGTACAAATGTTTGTGTTTCAGGTTGAGCCCGATTCTGAGCTTCACACCGATGTTCCTCCTCCTCGCCCGAGTCTTGGTATTCAAATCGTTGAAGGTAGGCAAAGAGTTGAGGAAGAAGTTATTGAAGGTAAAGGAAAACGAAAATTAGTTTTCCCTGAAGAAAAGAAGAAGAAAAAATTGAGAAGACCAATGTACCCTTCCGAAGTAGAAGAAGGGGAAATTAGAGATTACTTAGTTGAGGGGACCAGCAGTTCCGCTCTTATCACTGCTGCGGGACAGGACGTTGAAGGTTCGGTCCGAGCAAAAGTGTCGGGACAGCACGTTATCGTCAATGTTGTTCCTGTCAGCGTGGGAGAACCAATTCTTTCTTCGGAGCAGCCTTCAATAACCCATCCATTTCTGAAGCTGTTCCAACCACCACTGCTCCTACCCTTATCTATGATTCCTTTTCTCCCCTTCCTTTTAACTTTGACATAGAGCCCATTGCTCCATGTAGTGGTACAATAACAGTTTTTACTGGATTACCTCAAGAAGAAGCAGATGATATTGCTATTGAGGAAGAAAATATGGAAGAAGTGAACGAAGCTTTTATCGTTGAAGAAAATATTGAAAAAGAAAATGTTGTTGTTGATGTTGTTGTGGAAGATCAAAGAAATGAGATTTCTGAAGAAGCAAATGTTGAGATCATAGCTCCAAGCGCTTCAACTACAGTTGTTCCTAATGTCCCGAGCTCCCTTGGGGATGAAAATGCTCCTGGAGTCATTCATGCATCAAATGCCCCCATCGGGACATTAGTTCAATCTGCCGTTGCTGCTGATGGTAGCGATGATGACATGCTAGATGTTGAACCTTCCATTCAATGGCCCTTCTCTGAAGAGGATGAGGGAATCACTCTTGCAGGCGAAGAAGACGAAGCCTTTCAGTGGTTTGTTTCTAAAGGGTTTCTGAATACTTCCGCTCATCACGATTCATCGAAATCCGATAGTGCTTCAATGGCTAGGCTGCGGACTTTATTCGGTGGTGCTTCACTGGATAATACTCGGGACACTTGGTTCGAAAGCGAGTATTTCGATCAACCGTACCCACTCAGTCTTCCTTCTTCTTTAAATGAATTTTTGACTGTTGCAGAGGGTCCGTCGTATTCTTTTCCACAGCAAGCTCTTGCCCAGCTTAAATATGGTACCGATTGCACATTTGCAGAGTACAAATTTTATAAGGCTCGGGCCGTAATGATGGAGCTGATGTTGTAACGAAGGCAAAGCGCAGAAATGAAAATTTGCAGCAAGAAATTGAAAATCTCAAGCAGCAAAACAATTATCTTCAACAACAATTTCAACAACAACAAGAACAACAGCAACAGCAACAGCAACAACTTCAAAATTTTGAGGATCAAAATCAAAAGCTTCAAGATCAGAATCAAGGTTCGCTCCTCACCTCTTAGCTCGTATCATATTTTGGGTTCGTACCTCTATAGGTTAGATCGTACTTATATTGGGTAGGAACCCATAGTTCGTTCCAGTATTGGGTACTAGCCTATAGGTCGTTCCATTTTTTATTTATTTATTTATTTATTTTTTTGAAGTTTTGCAATTCATTTATGGGATCAGAGGGAGACTTGGAATCCCTATTTAGGTTCCAGCGTAGGATGACTCAGTTGAACAATCATGCAAGAGAAGTAAATATGGATATGGAACTGGTTAAGGGGAAATTAGCACAGTTGTCCGATAGTATTGAGTTGAATACTTGGAGACGTAATAGAGCTGAATCCAAATATCTGGAAGTTCTGAAAACTTTAACTCTTAAAGAAGCAGAGTTTAAGTCTGTAGCTAGAGGTATATGCTTGAGTTATATGCTTGTTTTATTGAGGGTATTATATGGTTTATTTGATATTTATTCTGGTTTTCAGTGCTAGAATAGAAGATTAATGAAGCCAATGGACGAGCAACTGTAGCAGGAGCTGAACTCAACATTGCAAATAACACGATAGCAAATATTACTGAAGAGCTGAAGACTTCAGAGAAAAACGTGGCTCTGAATACAATCAAGCTTCGAGATTTGCAATCTCAGTTGAATGCTGAAACTTCAAAACGCGAAGCTCAAGAACATGAAATTATAAAAGTACAATCAAGATCTGATGAGCTATTAAAGGAATTAAATGCTGAAAAAGAAAAAGTAGAGAAGGATCAGCAAAAGATTAAAGATCTTCAATCAGAAATTGACTATAGGCACGCTTATATCGTCTGGGTGAGACAAGATGCCAAGGAAAAAATTGCAATGTCATTCAATTCTGCCTTGGATCATGCTCAAGCCGATCCTTCTGTTTTGAATGGTCCCGCTACCGTCCCGACAGTTCCTCCGCAACCGTCCCGACGCTCCAATTCCGAAGCCTACTTGTACTTGTTCTTTGCTCCAATGCTCATTAGCTTCATCTTTTGATATTCTTTTCTTGTATCCCGCTGCTTTGTTATTTTGAAGTTTGTAGTTGAAAACATCATTTTGTGATCTTCCACTTTTTTGCTTGAATGAGCTGTGAATATTGTCCCTGCATAAGACATGATATTTATGAAATCTTTAGGTTAATCATATTGTTTCATGAGTACAATGGATTGAAGTGTATATACCTCAAAACATATAATTCGAGATCCCACACATACGAAACAAACCCGGGCCAGGGGTAAGATACAGGGTTGGTCCCGAGCGTACTCTGAAAATGATAACCATAAATTAGGTATTCCTTCTTTATTAGAACTTCTGAATTATTAAAATTCTAAAAGGACATTTACCTCTTTGGTATTAGGATTGAATCTTGATTATGTCGCCAATCGTAGCGTTTTCCAGAATAAGATGTTCCTGGATTTGAATTTTGATTATTTCGCCAATCGTAGCGATTTCCAGAATAAGATGTTCCTGGATTTCAATTTTGATTATGTCGCCAATCGTAGCGTTTTCCAGAATAAGGTGTTCCTGGATTTGAATTTTATTGTAAGTATAAACTCACAAAGAATTTTATTGTTAAATAAGGGATTGAATAAAGACTTTAATACCTGTGTTGACCACCATAGTTGTGCTATTAATTATGGATAATAAAGCTTTAAGTATCGTGCATTCCAAGGATGTTGTAAGGTGTCTCCTTGCATATTTCGGAGATAGTATGATCCTTGTCCCGCTGATGCTTGTATTACATATGGACCGTCCCAAGTTGGTGCGAACTTTCCAGCACTTTTATCCCGATGGTATTCTGGGATTTGTCGTAAAACATATTATCCTTGGACAAAGTTTCGTGACTTGACCCTTTTGTGATAATCCCGTGCCAACCTTCTTTGATAATTTTCCATTTTCTGGAGTGCCACTTCTCGTTTTTCTTCCAAATCATCCAACTTTTATAACATTAAATCCGTATTTAGATTTTTCTCCCATGCTTCTGTTCTAGTCGTGGGTAGAATGACTTTTGTTGGTATGACTGCTTCTGTCCCATATGTGAGAAGGAAAGGTGACTCTCCAGTGGATTCTTTTCTTGTGGTGCGATACGCCCATAATGTGTTATGCAACTGTTCACACCAACGTTTGTAATATCCATCTAATGTTTTCTTCAGATTTATTGCAATTGTCTTATTTGTGGATTCAGCTTACCCATTACTTTGGGGATAAAATGGTGTGGATTTGTGTTGCTGAATGTTATATGCTTCAAATAGCATATCAATTGTTTTTCCTTGAAATTGCTGTCCATTATCAGAAACTAAGGCTGCTGGAATCCCAAATCCACAGATGATGTTTTCAAATAAAAATGTGAACACATCGGAATCTCTGATCCGAGCTAATTCTTTAGCTTCTACCCACTTGGTGAAATAATCGGTTGCTACTATTAAATATTTTCTCTTTTTGGTTCCTTCGACTAACGGACCAACAATATCTACCCCCTATTTTACGAATGGCCATGAACTGAGTACAGAATTAAGATCTGTGGCAGGTGCTTTGATTTTCTTTGCGAATCGTTGGCATTCTTCGCACCTTCGTACCATGTTTTCTGAGTCTTAAGCATGGATATCCAGTAGTAGCCTTGAGTTTTAGCTTTTAATGCGAGTGAGCGCCTTCCACTGTGGTTTCCCGCATCTCCGTAATGTATTTCTTTGAGTATCTGTATCCCTTCCTTTTGTGATAGGCATCGGAACAATGGCCCGAGGAATGATCTTCGATACAAAATTCCGTCCCGAAGCTGATAATTATCTGATTTGAGTTGAATTTTTCTTGCTTCTTTAGAATTGGAAGGCAAAAGATTATCTTGGAGATATTGATGAATATGAATCCTCCAATCTGGTTCACTTGGTTGATCATGTATTTGTTGAGGCACAGATGGGGCATTTTGTATTGCAGGATCATTAATTTCTTCTGTCACATTTTCTTCTATGTTATGAAGTGCTCTTATCTGAATAGATGGTTCATATATCCTTCCGACTTTTATTGTCGTGATATTGGGGTCATTTATCATGGAGGAAATAAATGCCAATGCATCGGCATGTAGGTTCTTGTCTCGGGATAAATGTCGAAAAGTAATGTTTGGGATTTGATTTGCTAAATTTTGAACTAGGTCTTTATATTGTGCTAGATCTGCATCAATTGTTTGATATTTTAATTCGACCTGTCGAATTACCAATTGTGAATCACTTGTGATTCGAACATTGCTGATTCCTAGTTCGATGATAAGTTTTAGAGCATGAACCACAGCCTCATATTCTACTATGTTGTTTGTATGTTCTTCATCAAGACGAAATGAATGTGTCATTCGCCCGCCCATTGGTGTAGTAATCGCAATGCCTATTCCTGCTCCTTCTTTGTTTCGGGACCCATCAACAAAGACTTCCCACCTTTGAAAGTTTGTTGAGTTCAGAATATCTTGTGGGTCCTCTTCCTCGCATCCTGGTAATCCTTTAATCATAGATAAAAATAAATTATTAATGTGATAAAAATTTTAATAAAAAAAAGTTTTTAAATAAGTTAACTTCTTTTCCCAGCTGTCGGACCTTGGATTTCATATTCTTCTTCAATCGGGAAAACTGCAAGGAAATCAACTAAAACTTGAGATTTTTGTGCGGTTTGCAACTCATAAATGATGTTGAATTGTTCTAGCTGGGCGTTCCATTTGGCGATCCTTCCCACTTTTCCTGTATTTTTCAATACTGATTGTAATGGTGCTTTGCTCGGGACACGAACATAATGTGTGAGAAAATAAGTACGTAACTTTTGAGTGGCAAAGACCAATGATAAGATGAGTTGTTCGATTTTAGTGTAATTTCTTTCTGACGAATTAAGGGTTTTGCTGATATAATATATCGGTTTTTCTATTTTCTCATTAGTACGTACCATCACTGCACTGATTGCATCTTCCGTTGCTGCTGTATACAAAGTTAATATCTCTTCAGGTTCTGGTTTCTGTAATGCTGGCAATGTAGCTAGATGCTTTTTTATGTTTTGGAAAGCTTGTTCACATCGATTGTTCCATTCAAATTTATTTTTCTTTTTGAGTATATCAAAGAAGGGTTTGCACCGTTCTGACGACCTGGCAATAAATCTGCTTAAAGCAGCCAAACATTCATTTAATTTCTGTACACTTTTAATAATGTTGGGTGACGGCATATCTGTTATTGCTTGAATCTTTGCTGGATCAACTTCAATTCCATTTTTTGTAACCAAGTAACCCAAGAAACGTCCCGAAGTAACGCCAAAAGTACACTTCTCCGGATTAACTCATTTTGTATTTTCGTAATGCACCAAGGATTTCAGCGAGGTCTTGTAGATGGTCGATAGATAATCTGCTTTTTACCAACATATCATCCACATAAACTTCTAATATTTGTCTGATCCAAGGTTTAAAAATTGCATCAACTAATCGTTGATATGTTGCTCCCGCGTTTCGTAATCCAAATGGCATCCTGGTATAGCAATACAACCCCCGAGGAGTGAAGAACGCTGTGTGTTCTTGATCAGCTTCAGCAAGTGCAATATGGTTGTATCCCGACTGGCTATCCATAAAAGATAATGCCTCATGGCCTTCTACAGCATCTACCAACTGATCAATGTTGTGAAGTGGATAACTATCTTTTGGGCATGCTTTATTTAAGTTGGTGAAGTCTATACAGATTCTTACTCCACCGTTCTTTTTTAGAACGATCACCATATTAGAAATCCACGTTGGATATCGCACTTCTCGAATGAATCCTGCACTTAGAAGCTTTGCTAATTCCTTTTCTACTGGATCGTGATACTCCGGTGCAACCTTTTGTATCCGTTGTCGAAATGGTATAGCATCGGGACGTATTTGCAATTCATGTTGAACAATAATCCTCCATCTTCCATGCAAATATATCTAAAAAATCACAAAGTAACTTGATTAAATTCTGCTGGATGTCTTCTTTCATCAATGTTCCAATTCGCACTTGTTTAGGCCGTTCTGAAGTTCCAATATTTACGATTTTAGTTTCTTCTACAGAAGTGAAAATTGGCTTTGAATTCCCGATAGAAGTTGGAGTTCCCTTTAATTGCTATGAGGGTCCTTCAAACTGCTGACTTGCTGAATTTTCTTGACTTTTACTGCTTTCTCCTAACTCATTTGTTGATTTTTGTTCGGTGTTTCTTTTCAAGTATTGATTTATCTCCTCTTCCTTTGCTTCGATCTTACGGTTTTTCTTCCTCTCACGCTGTTGTTGTTCCTTCTCTTCATGCATTCTTACCTCCGCCATTATACAAAAATTCGCATCATCTTGATCTCCCTTGATCTCCATTTCTCCTTGATGTGTTGGAAATCGTAAATATTGATGATAAGTGGAAATTACACCTTTCAACTGGTGTACCCATCGTCTCCCAATTATTGCATTGTACGGAGATGGAGCATCTACTACACTGAATCTTGTTGAGATGTTAATCGGTCCAACTGATACTTGCAAATCTATATCTCCTTCTGCTCTTGAGGCCATTCCATTGAACCCATAAATAACATATCTGGACGGGACTAATTGATCCCTTGCGAGTCCCATTTTGCAAAATGTGTCATGAAACAACACATTCAAGGAACTGCCCCCATCCATAAGAATTTTTCTAACGTTCCATCCTGACATTGGCAATGTAAGGACCAAGGGATCATTGTGCATCTCAATTTCTTGATTTACTTCCCATGCTAAGAAAGTTAAAGGGGATGCCATCCAGTCTTCCCAAGCTTCCGCTATCCTTCTCGATACCTTAAAAATTTCATGATCTCGGATCCTTTTACACAACTTTTTATTAATTGCAGCGTTCATATCTGTATCTCTTTTTTCTGAGAATGATATCATATTAATGGTGTGTTCGTTATATGGGATATGCACTGCTTTACCTTTGTCGGATCTTGCTATTGGTTCGGTCCTTTGAATATATTATTTCAACTCTCCTGCATCTATCATTATTTGTACCAGCATAATGAAATTCCTGCAATTATCTGTTGTGTGCCCTTTATAACAGTGGTACTCACAATAATCTTTTGAACGTTGTGTAAACTCAGGTTGATTGCCTTTTGATGATGGCCATTGAAAATTTGGTTTTGTTTTTATGATTTCGAATAATTCAGAATATGAGATATTGAGTTGTTAACACTCTTTCTTGAAATCGCTGCACAAAATTTTTATTATCCCCTTGCCGTGGGCGCTTTGATTCCCTTGGTTCTGATTTGTGAGGGAATTTCTTTTTTTGTTCTGGTGATACTTCAATTGAATTTGTCCTTTTCATGTTTCGTTGATTTCGTGAATTACTTCTCGGACCTTGTTCCTGCACATCTTGCAATCTTGCACACGTTTCTATTATCTCTCTAAGCTGTCCCTCAGTCTTGAGATTGTTATGATGGATTTCAATAAAAAGCTGACATTTATGGTCTGCAATTCCCCATTTGTATGATTTATCGCTGTACTTGAGTCAACATCTCCAATTGCTTGACAAACCGTATGCCATCGGGTTGTATAAGACCGAATCGTTTCTTCTGGCCACGATGTGAGGGAATATAATTTGTCTATTCCCGAATCAACGGGCTTGTTGTACATGTAAGCTTCAAGAAATTTCATCACTAATTGTGAATAGCATTCAATGAAACTCTCTGGCAATCTATCATACCATAACAATGCTGAACCTGTTAAACTCGAAGGAAAACATCGGCACATTATTGCTTCATGTCCATCCCATCGTGACATCACTCGGTTATAATACTTTAATTGTGAGGTCGGGTCCTTTGTACCATCATAATATTCAAATACAGGGATACTGTATTCTCTTGGCAATGGAACACATGTCAACCGCTGAGCCAGCGGTGTGCGCCTGGCCTCTTTCAACACCTCTTCTATTCTTCCCCCTTCTTTATTTTTTAATCCTTTTATTTCTTCTTTCATTTGCTCCATCGCTTCCATACATTTTTGCCATTGTGCACGTTGAATTTCCTGATTTCCCTTTGCCTTCTTGCCCGTGATGATGATCCTACTAACACCATTCTCTGATCTTGATTTTCCCTCTCATTTCTGGGTGCACGCCTTCCAGAAATTATTTCTTGACTTTGTGATCCAGTTACAGCCTTCCTTTGCTCACGTTGAATTGTATTTTTTAAAGCTTGAATTTCTCTGGTTAATAATTCAATTTTATCATGACTGGCCCTCTGTTCTCTTCTTATTTCATTCATTTCTCTCATCAGATTTTGAAGATAATTTACATCATTTCTTGAATTCTCATGATGTGACGGCTGATTTTGAGATATGGCATTTGGTGTTAATTCATGGATAGGTGAATGATTTCCCACATCACTTTGTTGTTGTTCTGGCTCACTCTCAACTTCTTTTTGTCTGTAACTTTGTCTATCGTCACTGTCTTGGTTCCCAGAGCCTGCTTCTTGAGACATTTTTCTGCTGGATTTGTTGATTATTTGCTTTCTTCTCTTGAATTCTAATGGACTTCTTAAAGTTAGCCAAATAACCTCTCAACAGATTATTTAATAAAGAAAGTGACAGAAACTAGTTTTATGATTTTCTAAAAATATGTCTATACTTTTAGTTGAATAATTTGTATTTTTTACGATGAATCTTTTAAATCGCAAAAAATAGAAAATCAAACATTTAAACAAATTCATTTGAACTTAAAAGTTTTTCTTTTCAATGGGATATCATTTCCATTTTTCATATCATATAAAGGTTATTATGCAGAAAAAATCATTTGCTGGGAAAAGTTAAATTAAATCAGAATGTTGCATCAAACTACCAAATTCTTTTTACTAAATTTTTTTTTCTTTGAAATACATAAACAACAGATAAATCCATTTTTTATGAACAGGTAGGATAAATCCTTTAACCCATTCCCTGTTTCTAGCGCCAAATTGTTTATGCCAAAATTCTCATTGACATTAACAACCAATGATTTGATGAAAAAACAGTGAACATAAAGACTTTAACTTACACTTTGTTACATAGAATCCTCTTTTAAACCAATGATTTGAGAAAAATCTTAATATATTCCATTCATTTACAGATCATAAATCTGAAACCATAATCTTTTAAATCAAGAAAATGAATCATGATAGTGGAATCTCTCAATTTAATATTACACCAAGTATACATACCAATTGAACTTCTTCCTTTTACTCTGATTAATCTTCCTTAGTCTTTCTTCACTTCAATTTTCCGACCCCTTCTCTGTTGAATGCTCTCTACTATTTATAGATAATTTAGTGGGTCCCTCTTGTCCCGATACCCTCATTCGTTCTCCTTATTATCTTTGGATCGGGATGATTATACGATTGACAGGTCATGCATTTTGCTTTTTGGTCCGTTACCTTGCATGGTTAACATGTATTCTTTATTCTTTGAGAATCAGCTTTGTCCCGATCATATGTGTCAGACGTATGATAAAAGTAATTATTGTCTTACTTTCCCGCTCCATATTCATCATTTCTCCTACTTTCCCGTTCCTCGTTCATTATTATTCTTACTTTACCACTCCACATTCATCATTACTCCTACTTTCCCGTTCAATAAGCATTTAATGTTATCTGTTTCAATCAGTGTGATGTTACTTTCCCGGTCTTACGTGTCGATCATGCAGAGATTTACTCAATCTTTCACATCTGTCCTTTTTCGATCCTTCGATATGGTTTTGATTGTGTGCTTTTCATTCTTCTTAATTTTATTGTCTCCTTCTTTAATTGTTTTACACGTGTCGTCCTTCTTTTATTTCCAAACATCTATAATGGAGCTTTTTGTTGCCTAGATCTGAATGGAACTTTAGGAGTATTTACATTAAGTAATCACATAAGGTGGGTGGCCATGATATCCCCGCCTAATCGTGGTTTTATTTATATGAGTTACTTGGTAGAGCTTGAAGGAAAGCTTTTGTCTGTACTACATCTTGGACATGTCGAAAATGGGTTCGGATATTTAGATTGGACATGTCAAAAATGGTTTGGGTTGAAGTTGAACATTTAGGACGGCATGTGTTTTTTATCAGCAATACATCTTGTATCGCAACAATTGCTCCGACTAGCCAAATGGAAAACAAAATCTACTTTCCTAGGTTGCAGAACGAAGAAATTCTATTTTATTCTCTGGATTCTTGTAAATTTCATTCTCTTGGGAGTGAACATTATGGCAGAGATTATTGTAACTCGAGAGACAACTTAAGGTGCAGCTGGATAGAGCCTAATTGGTCAGAGGCCACATAACCAACTTTTGACTGGTCCTAGCATTGCTGGTTACTCGAAACAGTTCTAGTTTGTTTTTATATCAATAGCTTTACTTGTGTTGTATGTTAAAGAGTCTTGAGGCAGTGTTTTATTTTAGCCGACTCTTCTTTAAATTAGTTTCTTGCATCATAAACTGATTATTTTTTTTGAAGCACTGTTTAGCAAGTTGATGTGGCTAGTATAGGCGGAAGTTTGCAGTATATGTCAAGACTCAGGAATATAGTAAGAAATTAAGAGATCAAACCAATCTCAGCTATTCATGTAATTTCAACGTCTGAGATTTATAACTCTAATTGCAAGGGTATTTCTTATTTATTTTTTCATTTTCAGCTTAACATTGTGACCGAGTTTATAATTTTTGATCGATAAGATTCACGGTTAATTCATCACTTGTCCGATCAAAAAAAAAATAATCATCAAACCCATTTTAGTATCATTGCCGTTTACAACCAATCGATCCACAACTGATTCTCGAATTTAACTATCAAATTAGAACTCGAAATCACAAACTTACAAGGGGAAATTGTGCATACTATGTTAATGGGGTGACCAAAGCTTGCCGAGGAGCTGAACCTCTTCTTGAATTGCTTCATGTTCAGGCAGGAATTGTGTGGTCTGGGAGATAACTAATCATCTCTTGTTTGACTATGACTATGCTATGGGTGTGTGGGGCTGGCTTTCCAGTGTTTTTGGATATAATTTCAGGTCCCATTCAGTGAAATCAATGTTTCGCATTACGCTGCCTCTTCGCAGGTTTAAAAAAGAAAGCTTATATAGGGGCTGCTTCTTCGTATAGGGGTTTTCTATGTGAAGACGAAATAGAGATATTTCAAGTAAACTTTAAAAACTCTTTATTCATGGTATTTTCATAATATTTTCATAATGGCCAAACTATCTCTGATTAGTTAATATTTGTAAAACTAATTAGCTAATAGATTAGACTAATTATAATTAATCTAAAATAATCTTATATTTAATCAAATCAAATCAAATCAAAAAAAAAAAATTGGTTTGGTGGGAAGAAAAACTAGAAGAAATGTAAGAGAATTTTGTAGGATTTTTTAAAAAACCATAGATTTTGATTCAATCAACCAGAGTAGTGGGGTATACCTCTAACTTAAACTCTTGGTCTTTTTATGGTTCAAATTTGATGAAATTACGTAAAAACAAGTGATTTTTTTTATTCAGAGAATTTTACGGACTCTATTTACGGTTAGGTGTTCTTCCCAACCCAACCATAACCGTAATTTCATGGATGAACCCAAATCGTAACAGTTTTACGGTTGGGTTTTAGCATCGGACCCAACCGTAACTAACAATTACGGTTAGGTGTTCATCCTAGAACCCAACCGTAACAAACAATCACTCGTAAAAGTTTTACGGTTGGGTTTTGACATAGAACCCAACCGTAACTAATCTTCAAAATTAGTGTTTATATCCAAGATAGTTTACGGTTGGGATTTGACAGTCGAACCCAACCGTAAATTGTAATTTTAGTTTTAGTGGAAACACATTTACGGTTGGTATGTTAATGGAACCCAACCGTAAATGATGGAGACCCAACTATGTATGATTATTTGGATCATTTCATTAAGGAATTACACAAGGAAGATTGTATAAAAACATATTGAAAATAAGAGTTTGAAAATACTTCTAATGAAGATAGAAGAAAACAGAGAAATGAACTTACTAAATGTCTATCTTCAATAATCTGATTGTGGATTATTTCGAAGAAATGTGAACCCATTTTCTTCTTCTTTTCCATCATTCTCACCACAAAACTGACCAGTACTGCTTGGTTTACTTCTTTTATGGTATATTGTTACCTCTCAAGTCTTAACTCTACCTATTCATTCTAATGTTTTTTCTCTAACTCATTTATGGATTTGGTAATTAACTCCCACCCACCTATCTGTTTCCTCTTTTACTTAAAGCAACTAAGTACCTATCATTTACTTGATGGGAGATAAGCTGTTCACATTTCTTCGAAATAATCCGTAATCAGATTATTGAAGATAGACGTTTAGTAAGTTCATTTCTCTGTTTTTTTCTATCTTCATTAGAAGTATTTTTAATCTCTTAGTAGTATTTTCAATATTTTTTATACTATCTTCCTTGTGTTATTCCTTAATGAAATAATCGAATGAATTTTTAAACTTATTCAATCATTTTAACCTTCGAAGCTTTTCTAAGGTTGGCAAGTAGGTAAGCGAGGGTGGCAGTTCCCCAGGAATACTCATGCGTCTTCTGGAGATCCGTCAACCACTGTAGAAAGTGAGCGTTGACCCTGTTTCTTGAGTTGTCGGAGAAGAAGATGGTACCAAGCATATATAGCAGATACGCTTTGGTTGTACGCATACTCTAGTTTCATCTATGACAACCCATCCTTTTCCAACTGCAAGGTTCCTCCAAACTTCTCCCTCAGACTACGCAACAAGATCTTCTTGGTCATACCTAAACCTTTCTTCGTTGCTACCTCCGGTTTATCTCCAGCAGCCAATTTAAACTCTGATTCGGCTTCTGTCTTCTCCCATCCAAGTGTATCTTTGACAAGGACACAGAGATCACTCCAAGACATGTTGTTGTCAAAATCTTCATACACGGCTTTTCCTTCAACTGGTAAGCCAAGAATTGAGTTGACATCATCCGGCGTTATTGTCATCTCGCCGAATGGGAGATGAAACGTATCGGTTTCAGGCCAATAACGTTCCCTGAAGGTTGTGCAGGTAACACTGCCATACTCCAACAAAGAATTAGTAATTCCGGGAGCTAACCCTATACCATTTACGAGAACTTGGACGGTCATACATTCTTCAATTAACGGCTAATGTTGAGCCCTTTGACGAACCAATTTCTTCATGGCATGTGTATGATCCTACAAAGAATAAAAACAATCTTTTTTAACATGAAGTTAAACAAACAGAAATTTAACAAAACAAGAGAAATTTTTAGATTAATACCCTAGTCTCAGCAACTTTGGCAGCCCATGAATGCGGATAACCAAATAATATTGCAAACCTGTCTGGGGACTCACCCCAAGGTCTTCCATTCCTCTTCTTAGGCAACAACACGTCTTTGCCTTTGGGAATATGCTTGCCTTTCGGTTCTGGCTGCTTCCTTGGATTTTTTTCCTTCACTTGCGGTTCAGTAGAAGCAACAACAATTTCTTTACCTCTGCCTTGAGGGACATGTTGTTCTCTGTCCGTCTCTTCTTCATCATATTGTTGTTCTTGTGTTGGCTCTCTAATCACAAGAGCACCTCCACTGAACACCGGTAGATCTTCAAGGTCTTGGAAAACATTACATTCCTCTTGAGGTAGTACTTGTTGAGTAGAGATACCACCCCCTACCTCAAAAGTCATCTTGTTCTTATGGTTCTTTCTCAAGCCTCTATTATCTACCCCTAAATGAACTCCGTGGCGA
This sequence comes from Papaver californicum, assembly GCA_023531435.1. Lineage (NCBI taxonomy): Eukaryota > Viridiplantae > Streptophyta > Magnoliopsida > Ranunculales > Papaveraceae > Papaver > Papaver californicum. Next base: position 676,057 of record JAJJMC010013372.1, read on the forward strand.
GGGGTTGGAGTGTGAGAAATTGGTGTTAAATTATTATCCCTCTTCTTCTTATTCCTACAACATACAAGCAATACAAGTTAGATAATTTCCAAACAATTCAACTCAAACAATAAAAATTTCTTACATTCAGAATTTTTTACAGTTGGGTTACACATATCGAACCCAACCGTAAATAACAAACATCAAGAAGATAACCTACACAAGAGACTTAACGGTTGATAATTGACAATCCAACCAAACCATAAATAATCCTCAACACAAAAAATGTGCATATGCAGAATTATTTACGGTTGGAAATTAGAATTAAACCCAATCGTAACTACTAAAAAAAAATTGAGTGCAAAAATGTTTACGGTTGGGTTCAGAATTGAACCCAACCGTAAAAAATCATCTTCATCTCCTTCATTTTTATTTACGGTTGGGTTATTAAAAAAGTCAACCGTAAAATGTAGAAGAACCAGTTACGGTTGAGTTCGAATGGAACACAACCGTAAGTTCTTCAGAACATACATTTACGGTTGGGTTTTCCAATCGAACCCAACCGTAAATTTTTCTATAACCCAATTTCTTTAAAAAAACCATCAATCAAACATGCCAATCAATCACTTTTGGGTTCTAAAAATAATATGGGTTTTGTTAAATACCTTATATACACCATTTGTTGTGGTTTCGGAGTTTGATTTTGATTTTCACCACCGATTTGTTCTTCAATCTCTTGATTAGGTTGAAAAGTTTGATTTTGATTGGCATCACTACTACCTTCTACACCTTTAGTATGATTCTTCATCACAAACTTTAGAGTTTAATCGACGAAGAATTTTTCGAATCGACGAGGAATTTCGATGGAGAAAAAATTTTGAAATGGAGAAATATATGTTACGGTTGGATTGGAGAAGAAAGAATTTGGTTCGAAATGAAAATGTATTAGATTAAAAAGATTTTATTTTGTCTAGGTTTTAATAGAGTGAAGGATAATATGAACATTTAACATAACCCTAAGGATATCCTTTAACGATTTTTTTAATCACCACCTATATAAGCTTTCTTAAAAAAGGGTTAAGAATCTTCTTTATACAGCGGTGGTAAGTGGGTTTTGGTGTATATGGTGGGCGAGGAACCAATTGAAGTTAGTACGATGGAGTTTTTGTTTCTCTTCTACACTACCTAGCCGATTATGTTGTCTTTAAAACATACGAGATCAATTTAAAAAAAAAATTAAAATAGAGAAGGAAATGAAATGAAATGAAATAAAATTTATAAGCAAATTAGGTTTTATACATTAGATGGGTTGATTGGATAATTTTGAAACACAAAAGAACAACTCTCTTATCCCACCCATACATGGGAATAACCCAGCAACTCTCAAAATAAGTTTCATGTAGTATTTAGGTCTATTTTCAAAAAAATTGGCTAAGCGTTAGATTAACATAAAAACAGGTATTGGCGAGGCTAGAAACTTTCGACCTCAGGATCACTCTATATAGCTATGAAACCTACGCGCAAGCCAACTGCCCCACCGCCCCGATTTGATTTTGACAGTGTTTTCCTTAAACCTAAACTTAATGCATCAAAACGAGACGGTTGTAGAAACCAGTAGAAGAAACTTTACTAAAATTTATCATCAATTAATAAAAATTTCCAAAAATCTTTCTACTTCCTTCTCGAAAAATCAAGAATAGCCCAGAACTGAACTCATCTAGAGCAAAACCCTCCTCTATAAATATGACATATCACCCGTAGACATTCATCTCATCACATCATCATCATATTTAGAAAAGTTAATCACTGCCTAGCAATCTATCTATCTGCAAATCCAATTTTGAGTAAACCCTTTTCATCAATTCTTAGCTAGAAAACCAAAAATGTCGATCATCCCAAGTTTCTTTAGCAACCAAAGGACTAACGTTTTTGATCCATTTTCTCTTGACATTTGGGATCCTTTCCAAGGCTTCCCTTTCTCTGCTGGTGCTCTGACTGGACAGCAAGGTGGTTCTGATACTGCAAGAGAGACTTCGCAATTAGCGAACACCAGGATCGATTGGAAAGAAACCCCAGAAGCTCATGTCTTTAGAGCTGATCTTCCTGGTGTTAAAAGAGAAGAAGTGAAAGTTGAAGTGGAAGAAGGAAGAGTTCTACAGATAAGTGGAGAAAGAAGTAGAGAAAGTGAAGAGAAGAATGATAAGTGGCATAGAGTTGAACGTAGTAGCGGCAAGTTTTTGAGGAGATTTAGATTGCCTGAGAATACCAAAGTGGATCAAGTTAAAGCTACTATGGAGAATGGAGTGCTTACTGTGTGTGTTCCTAAGGTTGAACAGAAGAAACCTGAAGTCAAATCCATTGAGATTTCCGGTTCATTAGAGTCGTCTCAAGTTCCACAAGGCCAGATTGGCGCTGCTTAAAAGATGGTCATCATGATCGAATATATTAAATATCTATGTTGTCTTGTTAGTACTTTTCAGTGATGTTACTACTGTAAGTTATGCATAGGGGTCATTATGCGTATGTGATGCATAATATGTTGGTATGTTCTTCTTTTCTAAGGTTACGTTGTCTGAGTTATGTTAAGTCTCGATATGCTATGTACTGGACATGTTTTTATAAATGAAGCTGTTTTTATTCACTTTGTCTGTGCCATTATTCTTCAATAGCATCTGGTGATCATGAGACCTTAGTCGAACATGAAGACTTATTAAGATTTATTAAAATTGTCACTCTTTTTACCATTCTCAGGTATGTAAGAAACAAGAACCGTCAGGAGTTATTGCTGTACTTCCCTTACTGAAGAAACAGGCAGTGCTATGAAAACCAATATATTATGTACCCTAGCTTATAGCATATTCCAATGTTTAAGGGATAGATAGATCTGTTGGTTGTTGAAATATCCTATCGACCTTCAACCGCAGTGAAAGTGACATTGTTATTTGAGCAGTGAATTGTAGGCTTATCTGATGATGCCGGGAAAGTATATGGAGGTTCTTTGGGAGATGGACGATCAGTTTCACTGCTAAGCATGAGATCAACTTCAGCCATGGTTGGCCTATCTATTGATCTATTCTGAACACATAACAGGCCAATATGTATGCATTTTATCACTTCCAAAGGAGAATACAAATAATCCAGATCCTCATCGACAACCTCTGACCATTTGCCTTCATTCCAAAGTCTCCAAGTCCACAAATTTCAAATTATGTAAGCTAATAATTCATAACGCATTAATCTACTGAAGAGTTGATGGGTATAGAATACTGACATGAAGTAGGAGGTTCAATGGTTGTTCAGGATTGTAAAAGCTGTTGTTTCTTTTACTGCTCACAATTTCTAGTATCAACACTCCGAAACTAAAGACATCTGACTTCTCCGAAAATATCCCCCCCATTACATACTCCGGAGACATATAACCACTGCATTTGATTGTGAGGATATATATAAGAAATAGGTAACTAAGACAAGTTTTTGAAATTAAAGAGGAAGATTAAGTAAACATGGAGCTCACAATGTACCAACCACCCTCTTAGTAGTAGCTATAATTTGGTCACCACCAAATATACGATTCCAAAGTCTGAAATTTTTGGGGTCATGTTTTCATCCAATAGAATGTTACTGACTTTGAGATCTCTATGAATAACTCTTATGCGAGAATCGCGGTGAAGGTAAAGAAGGCCTCGAGCAATCCCGCCAACAATATTGAAGCGTGTATCCCAATCTGGCTGTGCTTTCTTCCTTGAATCTGCCGTCAGTACAGACATTCTTAAATTTGACGTGTTGAAAACATGATTCGTGATAAATGTAAGCAAACTAGAAAAGAAACAAACCAAATAAAAATGCATCTAGGCTTCTTTTGGGCATGTACTCGTAAATTAACATATTTTCTTCTCCTTCAACGCAGCAACCCAATAGTTTCACAAGGTTACGGTGTTGAAGATTGGAGATCAATTCAACTTCGTTCTTGAATTCTTCAATACCTTGTCCAGAGTTTTTAGACAATCTTTTCACTGCTATTTCCTGCTCGTTTCGCAGTTTACCCTGCATATAATGATATAAGTAAGTGATTAGGAATGTCCATTAAGTTGGCCACTATTTTTGTTATAACAATCAAGCATATGTAAGCTTACCTTATAAACTGGCCCAAAACCTCCTTCCCCCAATTTATTTTTCAAGCAGAAGTTGTTTGTTGCATTTGATAAACAAGCGAAGTTAAATATTTGCAACTCCTGTGTTTCTCCTTGTGTTTTACCGTCATCAAACATTTTTGTATTTGGAGTCTGGTTGTAGGTAGCCTTGGATTTCAACAAACCAGTCAACACCCCTTGGAGTCCTTTCAATCTTCCTGAATATTTATGAACAAAGGAAAAAAGTGAAGCTAGATGATTAGGCAACGTAATTTGTGAATATAACTAGGCTGATTTTATTATTGACAGTCGCAAATAACAACATTAACAGTATTGTTTTGATATGATGCAGTAGCCCCTGCAAAAGAAAAGAAAAGGTATATTTACCTCTTTTATTAGCCTTATTTCTCTTGAACAGATACATGTATCCTAAAACGCCCATGATAATTGCTACCAAAATGGAAACAGGTACGACATTCTTCCGAACTAACACATTTCTCTTCCTGACTGAAAATTTTGACGATGTAGTAAGCACAAAATCATTTTAGGCATAGAGCTAAGACATCGTAATATTTGGAGGAGCTAGGGTGGGATCACCGAAGATGCAGATTTATGTGTCAGCACTAGATTAAGATGACATCAGTTGTCATAGTCAGTTCTAGTTGGTTAGATTAGTTATCGTGGGTTATGATGTGTTATCAAAATTCTAAGTAGCTACAGTGTTATGTGGTTCAGCACTTGGTTATATAAGTTTGTAAGTTTGTAAATCTGAGATGCAGAGATATCTTATAAATCTATGCAGTGAGGAAACCCCCCTGGAAGTGGGACAGTTGTCTATATTGCTGGTATGTATAAGTACCTTCTTCAAGTAACATATTACTATTACTTACCTTTGGGTATTGGACTGCTGATTTCGGTAGCTGCATGTCTGAGATAGAAAGTTGCTGGCCTGCTTTGTGATGTAAATTGATTGGAATCCATTATATCTCCATACCACAATTGACACCCATGGTCAAAAGCGTAAGCGTTGCAATAACATGTATCCTCGCAAGCTGATTTGCATTTTTCCGCGCTATCTATATCTGAAGACCTGGGGTTATCAGGCAAATTTGTGGTTTGGATTGGTGAAAAACTATTAAATTTACTTCCACATTTCAAAGGCATGCTCCTAACACACCCAACAGTTGAATCTTGGAGACTTCCATATGCAGAAGATCGTGGGACAAAACCCGGCAAACACTCACACTTCGAAGTAGTCTGGTTACAGTCGCCAAAAGGTCCACAGATACCATAAACACCACATGGTTGTTCGGGCTTAGACCAAAACAGATTCCACTGTTTCGTTCTTTCTGACCAAGTAAGTTGGTTGATTTGGCCAGTAGAATCTATAACAAATCTTGAAATAATAGAATTGTTGTAAAGTGAATAAGTAAAATAACTCTCATTCACATTTGAAATATAACTATAATTGAAAATATAATTTAATCTCATCTCAGGAACTAAAAGAAAAGTTTTTGAATTTTCATCCCATTCCCCACTATTCCAGTATGGTTTGGCATTGTTCCAACTGATAACATACTGACTGTTTCCACTTTGTCCTGCATCTGACACTAAGTTGTAAAATCCTGTGGCTGGATCTTCTTGAGGAAGTAAGTTTCTGACTTTGGTTTGTTTTTTTATGGAACCCAAGTTTTCCACCAGGTAACCAAGTATCAGTTGGATAATCAAAGCTCTGCCAAATGACAACTGATGGATTAGATTTTTCTCTTAAAACAAGATTGCCATCATCACCAAGAACTACTTCAGGTGTTTTCAGAGTATTTGAAGCTAAACTAGTAATCCAAATTATTGTCATACTTCCGTTATTGAAGAATAGAACTAAGTTCCCATCAAAAAAACCCAACTTTGAAGAAGATGAATGAATAATAGGTGCATCTCTGTTCGCAACCCAAACAACAGTTTTAACTGAGATTTGTTTGTACCTACATAGTAATTGTCAGGCTTACCTGGTTTGAAGAAACCCAGTTCAAAATTTCCACCCTTTGATATAATTGTCTGATTTGCAGTTAGAAATTCATCTTTAGAGATTGCATCCTTTGCAACTGTTTCAGGGGGTTTACTGCACATGACAAAGCCAAAAACTACAAAACAAAGAAAAACCTTTATTATTGCATCCATCTTTAAACAAACAATTATCAGGCAAACCCAAAATAATCACAATGAAAACAATTAGCATAAGCATTTTTTGTTTCCATTAACTCAATAAAACGTAAGTCATCGATCAATTTTTGGTGGTTGTGCAGTGCATTGATGGTCCAACGAAGAATATTCAAAATGAAAGAAAAACAAGTCTTTGGTGGGACAACGAAATAGACACATTTAATGATACAGCCACCTAGTGCAGCTTGAACGATGAAACTTATACCGCTGCCTTAGTAACCTCACCGTTAGCACCTTCTAATTGCAGATGCCTCGCTTTGTGCTTCATTGCACCACTAACAAAGCTTTGGTCCTCTACAGGTTACTTACCCGCAACTACATATGCCACTTAGCGCCAAAAATATTCACTTAATCAATCCCATTCCAGCAGACTTTAAATTCTATAAGTAACATCCCAGTATGATCTAGGCATTGTTGATGCACAATATTTTAAAATTGGGTTTTTAGACCAATTTTGTATCCAATTTCTAGGGTTTTAACATTGTTGAGCTGCCTCTATTGCCACATACTGATTACTTGAACTGCACCAAGGGATTGCCGCAACAGGTCTAGCATATCAAGCAGACATGGGGACAGGTATTGCTGTATATTATAGAAGGCCATGAAAATCGGGTTAGAAGGCCATTTAATTTGGGGATTCAATCCAATTGGTATTAGGGATTCAATTAGATAGAAATTAGGTATTTCATTCAATCGAAAATGGGGTGTTTCAAGAACAGGATCAAATCAGACGGCAAAACATTAGAAAACAGAAATGAAATAGAGATAATACTGAGAATATATTCGATTAGATCAATCAAATCAGAACACCCAGTCAAACATACCAAAATAAAGAGACACAGCTCCTAAATCCATCCATAAACTCTAAAACCTCCCACACATTTACACAGAAACCCCTCATTTCTAAGCACGTTCACCTCTGATTCTCCTTGCAAGTTGGATATCTTTAGGCATAATAGTAACTCTCTTAGCATGAATAGCACATAAATTAGTATCTTCAAATAAACCAACCAAATAAGCTTCAGCTGCTTCTTGTAACGCTGCAACTGCTGAACTCTGAAACCTTAAATCAGTTTTAAAATCTTGAGCGATTTCACGAACTAAACGCTGAAATGGTAGTTTACGGATCAATAGTTCAGTACTCTTTTGATATTTCCTAATTTCACGAAGAGCAACAGTTCCTGGTCTGAATCTGTGAGGTTTCTTCACTCCTCCTGTTGCTGGTGCGGATTTACGAGCTGCTTTGGTTGCTAATTGCTTCCTTGGAGCTTTTCCTCCTGTTGATTTCCTTGCTGTCTGCTTAGTACGAGCCATTTGCAAAAGATTGAGTTGGGAATCGCAGAGATCTCTGATTATCAAGGTTTGGAGAAATTGATTTGTGAGTATTTGTGGTTTTGGGAATGGGGATTTATAGAGGAGAAGAGCAATGACATTGGGCGAGATTTTAAATTTTTTATCAACGGTTGATATTGAATTAAAAGGTTTCATTCGGATTGTGATACTAGTTCTTTGTTGTTTATTGGTGTAAAAGGTGTCATACGGTCGAGGAAAATGGAGTTTTTCTTATTGTTATCAACGGTTGACATTGATTTAAGAAGTTTCATACGGATTATCGATTCGAGAGTGAAGTCCTTTGAATAGCATTGGAAGTGGAACCCAAAATTTTAACTAGGAGTCTGGACGAAAAACACCGGTACAGCCTCATCAGTATGGTTAGGTATAGATTTGACCAAAAGTTTCCTCGCCTACACATTTTAATTGAGACATATCCAATAAATTAAAATAAAATTATTATGAATAAAATCAAAAACTCCTTATCTAATTACTTTGTTAATAGCTAAGTTTCTCACAATGATTAATTAGTGTTAATTTATTTAATTAATAGTTAAATTAGTTGGTGTTTGAAATTGGATTATAACTAGTGTTAGATGGTAAGAATTAAAGTGGAGATTTTTTTCTTGAAAGTTGAAGAAGAGAAATTTGAGGAAAACTAAGGTTTTGTGATTTTAGTGTCAAAAATGAAATTGTATACTGACGACGTAGATTTTAGTGGTGATGAAGAAGTTGGTACATTTACATATCACCAATAAGATTATTGTGTTTTCTATCATACTGATTTATTTGTTGGATGAACAAGAACGTGTAACCCAAAGCATAGCTGAGGATTTTACTCAAGCAAATGAAGAATCAAAACGGGAAAATGGAGATTGTAATGCTTCCAACCGTTGGGTATACGTGCTAAGGGTTTCGATATATGTATTTTATAGCTTATAATTGCCAAAAAATGGGATTTTTTTCAAAAATTTAATGCTTTTCTGGCCAACCCATTACCCATAATCGGCGGGTATGATGACACCACACCCATCGATTCTATGTCATCCTAACATATTTCGAATCACAATCGGATGATATGGTGATGAACATCGGCTGATTGTAATTCATATTTGGGGGTATTTGTATTGAAACAATCGGCTGTTATGGACTCCCATATCGAACGATTGTGTCAGTTGGAGTTTTTCTTTTAAAACACCAAGTGTACAATCGGCAGATGTATGTTGCTCTATGAGCCGATTGTAATTGAAAAAGTGGCCAGAAAAAACTGCACTTTAATGAATACTAGAATCGGTATACAAGTCAGTTACGTGTTTCTATTGTACACTTGAGGTTTTTTCCCTAAAAACAAGACCAGGTGGAATCGGTGGATAAATATATACATAAAGGTCGATCGTTAGCAATCGGTCGACACGATTGTATTCGTATCCGCTGATTGTGTTGGCCTAATTTTTCAATATATATTGTAGATTTTTCAAGCGCTCGACGATGATCAACCTGAACCCGTGTCTCAACTGGGGCCAGATACTTCTGCCAACTATTACACGTATTTAGTATGAAAAAACAAAGACGATACAAAGAAATGGTTTATGGACAAAGCATAGAGACCAAATACGTATTAGTTTTATGACAACGTTCGAGACGTGATCGTTGAAAAATTGTTTGAGAGAGAAGTGGCAAGATTGAAAGTCACATGGAAAAAGACAAACTTACGTGAAGAGAACGTCGAGGGTCTACATGAATAAGTCAAAAAAGCATGATTGTCCGTTTAATATTATAGTACATAGACTCAATGGTGTATATAAGCTTTTTAAAGTGAAGAATGGTTGTCATAATCATGACGATCCGTAATCTCTTATTGGACACTCTCCATAAAGAAAATGAACTTGCTTACACTAGTAAATTGTATAAAATGAAACTCTATTTATTTCCGGGTACAAGCTCAATTACAGATGCAGCTTCGAAATGACTAAACAGTTCTCCTCTCTATTTGATATATTCCTCTTGCGTTGCAGACATGTCCCCTTTGTGTCTAGCTAGAAACTCGTTGTACTTGTAGCACAATTTTCTAATCGCTAATTTGCAAGAAGAAGCACACTCATCCCCATACTGTTGTTGTGGTTTCTTATACTTACCGTTCCACTTGGGCATGAAATGACCTGTATTAACAAGATTTCAAAATATACTATTAGGCCGGGTTCTCTTCGGGAAGATCTAACACGATGTAAAAATTAGTAACACATTTGATCCCTCTCTTAACATCCGCATTTATTTTCATTTGTTTGATTTGGTTGTTAATTTGTTTGTTTCTTTTGAGTATCTCTTCTTCCATAACAATAATTGACTTGGTAGTTGATGATGATGGATTTTAACATTGTAGTAGGATTTATTTGAATGAAGTAGAAGAATTTGTTTGAATGAAGTAGTTTATGATGGAGAATGAGTTATCCTATTTATATACATAAATGGCCAACGACTATATTTTCAAAAAAAACTAGTCGTTGAGCCAAAATTTAGACGTAATTAAACTTTAGTTGTTGGGTTTCTTAGTTGTTGGGAGGCTACATCTGACAAAAATTTAGACGTAATTAAACTTTAGTTGAGAACTATATTCGGGTTTCTTAGTTGTTGGGAGGCTACATCTGACAAAAATGGACTTAAACCGCCGCCGACGAACTAGGTGCAAAAAGAATACAATATTAGAGAACCTGATTATTCAATACCCATGAGTGAGCCACCAAACTTTTAATTCTTTATAACTGTATAAATTTTCCGTTTAGAGTGTTTCATCTGCGCAAACTCCGGGTAAAATGATGATCTACCCAACCTCGACCATTTCAGTACTACTTTTTGATCTCTTAAGTGATAATTCTATCAATCATTAGGGTGACATCAGAATTGCAAAAAAAACTTACCTTGTGGTTTGATTTGCAGTTGGCACCACTCTATCTCTCTCTGGACAACAACAGGTCCATAGAAAAACCATCATCATCAACAAGTGGAACATCACAAATTTGAAAAAAGTTGAAGACGTTCAAGGTTTACAAGCAACACTACAAGAGCAAAATTCAGATTCAAAGTGAAGTAACAATACAATGAGCAGAATTTTATATCCTAGTTAAAGACTAAGTACAAGATCGAAGGAATCAAAAAAAGTGAATTTTTATGAAGTTTATGATACCGAGACAATACAAGTTGTGAAGAATCAAGTGGTAAAGTCCTTATCCCACGAACATATTAGTTTCATTGTTATTCTTTTAGTTTTTATTTCATATTTCTTGTCTCGAAAAAAAAATCAGAAAAAATGATAATATAAAAAACAGAAAAAAAAATATATTTGTTTTTATTCCTTTAGTGTATATTTGTTTTTGTATTTATTCGTTAAGGCAGTGGTAGAGAAGAAATCTATAAAGAAGTTTTAAACAATAAGAATTTGAGCATAAAAGAGCGATAATTTGTCTAAGTTCTACGAAGTTCAAGAGTTCATCATCTACAGTTGAAGCCGAAGACGAAGACGTTTCTATCGGACGCTGTGAGGGTGGTGTTGATTGTAGATTGGATGAGAAGGTGAGTGGGCATTCCCATCCTCGTATAGTGGTTGATTTCCTTTCGTAGAGATCATCAGAAAAAGGTTCTTTTCTTCCCATGTTTCTATAGGATATTCAAATATAATTTGGAAGGTTCCCTCTTCCCACCACTCAACGTGTGTAGGATTTATATCTTCATTCTTTTCTGCATACATGAGAACCATAAAATGCGTCTTTTGAGTGCAAATTCATAAAATCTTATTGGTGAGGCAGAAGTCGACATCCGATCGCTCTAGTACCGAATTTTTTTCATATGGTGGTTTTCTCCTAACTCAAGAGTTAAGCATGAGAATAATGTTCTTTGATACATCTAACTTCTTATTATTAGTGTGCATAAACTTTATGTCCTCTTAGCTCTTTTGATGCATGTGCTTGAAATATTTGAAAGTTGGAGTAGGTTTCGTGGGCATACCTCTTATAAACCCTCACGAGACTGTAACTCGTCCACTAGAGACACCTAGGGGTTTAAAGACTTGTTACACATGCTAAGTGTAACTGTAACCCCAACAAAAGGAGTTGTAGCATTTCAGTTAAGTTTATGATTAGTTATATTTTATTTTGCTCGAGAACTAGCAAAATATAAGTATGGGGGTATTTGATAAACATGTAAGTGCGACATAATTATACCCATATTTTACTAGCTAAGCCTCCTTATTTGGCAAATATATTTGTTTTAGAATTTTTATAGGAAGTACAAGTAAATCCGATCACCGAACGGCTCAAGTGGAATTTATATTAGCGTTTGCGAGAAATAGCACCACCTTGCCATTTCATGTACACCCAGCTGGGTGTATGCATCCGAATATAGGGCTAAGGGAAATACAGGGACGTTGCCTCATAACCACATCTCGCCAGGGTAGATTCTTAAACATCAGCCAACATTCCCATTTCTTATCAGAAACACAAGAAAAGAAGATAGTTATCTTCTAATTTCTTAGCGTTTATTCTCTTTAGGTTAGAAATTTGAAGAACAAGGAAGAAGAGAATCAGGGAAGAGGCAGAAATAGATTGAGTACAGCGAGAGAGAGAGAGAGAGAGAGGTTGATGGGTCAGAAAAGATATTGGTTCACTGTTTCTGGTGAAGTGAAATGAGAAGAAGAGTTGGGTGTGAAGAGTTTCTCTCTAAGGTTCTAAAGAAAAGCAAGAACATATGGTGTTGATGAAGTTTGAGTTCGATTTCTGTGTGAGGAAGAAATTCATTTGCCGGGAAGATTTGGGAGAGGATTGAAGAATTTTTGAGGTGCTGAGAGATGGGTTTTGATTATGTGTTCAAGATCAATGAGAAATGGATGGCAAGAGGTAAGAAGAAGGGGTACCAGTATGTTATGGTTTTTGAGATCAAGTTGTGGCTAGAATTCCAACAAGAAAACATGGCAAGGAAGAATCAGCGAGAGATAGAAGATGGAGCCTTTTTTGGTGCTTATTGTGGCTGAAATCAGTGTATTGGTGGTTATGTTTAGAGCTGAAATGAAGATGTTGTTCCTGGTCGAGATGAGTGCAGCGAGAGAGAAAAGCTGTGTTCCTTTTCTAACCATACAATTAACGGACTTGTTGCTGCTGCCACCATCAATGGGTATCTATGAAGAATGAGTTGTTCTTGAGAATTAAGAGAGTTAGAAGATGGGGTTTATTGCTGAATAGGTATGAATCTGCCACTGAATGAATATCATGGGTTTGAATTGAATGAATTGTTGTGGATGAGTGATAGTTATGCAGGGGAGGAGATTTGGTAGTTAAATTCACCAACAAACCCTTGTCTAAATCACCAACAGGACTGCACACTGGGTGTTTGAGAAAATTGTCGCAATGAAATCAAATAGGTTCTGCGTGAAATTGGTGTTTAATTGTTTTCTATGGTTGGAGAAGTCACTGGTAACGATGGTTTTTGTTTAAAATTGACGCTGATTTAATGACTTCAAATGGAGGTAATAGTGGTGCAGTGCTCGATGGTGAAGGGAAGCTGATTTTTGGACGGAGTTTAGGAAGTCAGGGAAGCTAGTCGGTTGCCAGGTTTGGAAGGAGTTTGTTTTGGATTATGTATTATTGTACTGGACCTTGGGTGTTTGCTGATACCCAACATAATAAAAGGGTTTGGATGTTATATAAAGCTGGAGAAAACATATTAAAGGGATACGTTGCAGACTTGTTTTGAGGTTGGAGTTGAGTTCTGGAGACGGGAGGAACAGTAAAAGAAGGGTTTAGTCATTATTTTGTTTTTCATTTTTGGTTTTAATTATTACTTTCTTAATCAATTTTAATAGCTTCTAAGAAAGTCATGTCTAGCTAAATCTCTTTGTTAGGGTGAAAGGATGAACTTGTAGAATTTTTTTTGCTTGTGTTTTAAAACTAGGGTTTTCAACTATAAAAGCTTAATGTTAACGTTTTGTCTCTCTTTCAATGTTTTACTTTCTCAATGATTTTTCATGTTCTATGTCATGTATAGTTCATTATTTGATTAGTAGAAGAACTCGTTGACCCTTTCGCGATAATCGTTTTACGAATATTCTTTGACTATTTATGCGACGTATACTTAATACTTTGAAATTCTATCGTAGGTTAAGAACAAACAATCATTTTGATAATTCTTTTCTACGATTCTCAAACGAAATATCTTTCGTATATTAGTACCTAGATTTACTACTTTGCATGAGTAAAATTGATACCCTTTGTGATGAACGCAAGTGAACCCTAATCTACAACGGATTCTTGAAACATTAACACTTTCACATCTTTGATTACAATCTTTATTAAAGTGCTTTTAATTCATTCGTTAGCTTAATTCCTTATTACAAAAATCTAAAATTTTATATTTTGAAACATCTTTTGACTCGAAAGTTACTTGATTTAATTAGTATAAGTGATTCACACTCCTCGTGTGAATGAATCGTATTTGCTATTGTTAACATCTTTCAACACTGTGCGCTTGCGGTAAAACAATGTTGGTTTTCGGACGCATCAGATAGATGGACTAATCATTTAAGGGTCTCCTCAGAAATGGGCTGGTCCCAAAATATCGTTCACGTGGAAGGAGTTTTCTAATATTAGCTAGGGATTATTGGTGGTTAAGATTGCAAGCTACATAAATAGGTATTAGACCATGTAGAGATTAGACAACCAAAACGAAACGTAACACAATTGTAGAGAGATTAAGAGAGATTTCTTGCATGATTTTTTGGAGAAATCTAGGTTTAGTGGTGAGTACAAGTTAGTGAGGAGCAAGAGACAAGGTGATCGTCTCGGTAATTGATGCGGTATAGCTAAGGTTTTGATGGAACTCCTCAAAGGTATTCTACATCTGTATGATATGATTCTTTCATAGTGGATTGAAGTTGGTGGCTCAAAGTGGACGTAGACATATGCACACTGTATATATTGAACCGCTATAAATCTTGCGTGTCTTGTGAGTTTGATTTACATTTTCATTTTTTTGTTATTGTTTGTAATATGGATTCTCATTGCATTTCCTCTTCAAGTATTATAATATCTTTATAATAATAATTTTGTATTCCTTGGAAGAAGATGTTGGTCGATATTGTGATTCTTCCAGAGGTTCAACGACACCTAGTTCCGGCCAATAACTTCTCGAACCAAGTTTTTAACAATTGTGTACAAAAATTTGGGAATGATAATCAAAGAACAATGATAGGTATACAAAATAGGGTAAATGTAATTAAAATAACAGTAAGAGATTATGTTTTAATCCAAATTTTTTTTATTGAGACAAACCTCATCAAAAAAACGGTTGAAAGAATAGTAAGTGGTTTTCATTTACTTACGAGTATGCAAGTTCACTCTACTTTCGGAGACCGGTAGATATTTTAAATTTTATCAAAGCTATCAAATATGCATACACAACTTCCCAGAGCTATACTCGGAATACAAACCCCGTAATCTTCCCCAAGATGGAGACAAAAATTAAGAGAATTGGGCATCTTGAACTAGATTTTATGGGTATATTCTGTAAACCCTCACAAGACTTAACTCGTCCACTGAGGTCAGAAATTCAAAGACTTGTTGCACATGCTAAATATAATCGTGATTTCTACGAAAGTGAGTTCCAATATTAAAAAATAAAATTATCCTTAAGTTTAACGGTTGTTTAAAAAATTATGTACTATCTCTTCTAATCTTTCACAAACAATAAAAATTAATAATATTTGAAAACAGTCATTAATAAAAAAAATCGAAGGATAAGTCGTGACTTCAATGAATGACGCAACACTATAGTGTAAGTAGAGTGTAGGAACAAACGTAATTGAATAACCAATGTAATCAAGATGTCACTAAAAAGGTTAAATAAATAATTTAAGTGAACGAGAGATAGTACCTCGCTCAAAAGAAACGAGATATGGTTCCCCACTTAAATGGAAAGAGCGAGACATAGAATTTCGTTTTTCAACTTTTTTCTGATATCTTGCCTAAATTTTGTTTCCCCCACACACACTTTTTTGCTTTGTAAGATAAAGAAAGAAAACAGTGGCTTTATGCGACAGTTTTCGATCGAATCGTTCCCTCACTTCACTCCATATGACAGCCTAAGGATGTTTTCGTACGTAGAAAAGGTTTCCATAATTGAAGAAAAATACACACACCCTAGGAAATAAAGTGGGACAAGGGACACAAAATATGCTATCTGCCCAAAATCTCTGCCACGACCACGAGGATCATTTTAGTCTCTCTATTCAACACAATTGACGGAAAAAAACCACTTCGCTTTCCCACTTCCTAAACCAGATTCCTATTTTTTGAAGGCTGATATAGGGGCTCCCAGATCAATAGAGGGGCTTCCAGTTGAGCCGAGGTGACCCAATTTTACGATAAGGGATGTCCTAGGGGTAAAGTTAAATGTCCATTTTACCCTTTACCTAATAAAAAAAAGATAAATTTGTCCTTTAATTAAATTTTTTCCATCTCCTCCATATCTTCTCCTTCTCCATTTTAATCAAATTTCTCAATCGAATCAAAATTTTATCGCCGATTAAACTCCCAATTTCGTGATGAAGAATACTAATAAATATGTAGAAAGTAGTAGTGATGACAATCCGGATAAAACTAAATTACACTAACTAATTTGATGAAATCACGATTTGAAAGATTGATTTTTTGTTGTTCAGAGAAACTTACGGTTGGGTTTCATGTCGAACGCAACCGTAACACCAAGAACACCATTTTTGCCCAGATTTACGGTTGGGTTTTCAACCAAACCCAACCGTAACTAATTT
>JAJJMC010013372.1:692926-708521 GCA_023531435.1 Papaver californicum
TGGGGTTTAAAGATTAGTTACGGTTGGGTTTCAATGCAAAACCCAACCGTAACTATATCATGAAACATGCAACTAACATAATTAGTTACGGTTGGGTTTTTAGCCAAATCCCAACCGTAAATTCTACTGATAACTCAAAATTTGGAATCTCTAATTTGTTGATTTTTCGGTTTTTGTGTGTTTGAATGACCCAATTTACCTACAATCTAGTTAAAATGGTTGAATAACTTTAAAATTTGGATTTTAAAACTCAAATTTGACCTTAAAAATCAATGCTAAAAAGGATGAGTTACGGTTGGTTTTAAGCCAAACCCAACCGTAACTATGTGTTCAAAGGGTGTTCATAGTGTTCTTGAGGTTACGGTTGGGTTTGGAGTCAAAACCCAACCGTAACTGAAGGTGTTCTTCGGTGTTCTTGGTGTTACGATTGGGTTCGTAATGAAACCCAACCGTAACTGTCTCTGAATCACACAAAATCAAACTTTCAATTCGTGATTTCATCTAATTTGAGCCATAAAATGATCAAGATTTTAATCTAGAAAGACCTAAATGGTTACTATGGTTGATTGAATCAAAAACTAGGGTTTAAAAAAAAAACGAAATTTTTTTCTCACATTTCATCTAGTTTTTCATCCCCAAATCACAAATCAAAAAAAAAAAAAATTGATTTCAATTTGTGTTAGTCAAAGATTAAGTTTAATTAACCATGATTAGCTTAATTAAATTTTCACTAATTAAGATAATTAACATATTAATAAAGGGTGATTTGGGTATTGTAAAAATATTATGGATAAGGGGTTTTTAAGTTTTACTTCATAATGTTCCTATTTCGTCTTATTAGAGGAGCCCCTCTATTGATATGGGAACCCTATATCAGCCTTCTATTTTTTCTCTATCATTTTCATCAATTTCTTTCAAAATCTTTCGATTTCGATAGCTAATTAGTCGTCTTATAGGCTCTGATGGCAATAATATCCACAGATCTATAGTTTACGGTGAATTTTGGGGATAGATATCATTAAATTATGGAGGAGTTATCTACTAGGGTTTCTGATAAAGTTTATACAAAAAAGGGAGCTAATCCATCCAAAGACGCATTCTACAGTGAAGCTGAAGATCTAATTTTTCACCAGGTAATGATTGGATTTTGAATAAAATCTAAGATTCGAAACTTATAATTTACAAATCTAGTTGCTTGCTTCAGTGGTTTTTTGTTAATTTCCTCCCTTTCTACGCCATTTGTCGATTATCTTCTTCGTTTTCTTACACCTGGTGTAATATTTTTTTTTCTTGATTTTCAATATCTCGCCTTATGTTTATTTTATGTTTGATAATCATTACCTCGTTTTTAAATCCTATATCTTAAATCTAATCTTTGTTTTCATCGACCCATCTGAAAACAAAATATGTTTATTAGCATCCTTCCACCCCTATTTAAACTTTGTGGTGATGATTTGAATTTCATCCCTTTGTAATGCATCTTCTGCTCATCTATGAAATCTAAATCCATCCCTTTCAGTTTTTGTAATCTTTTTCATACCCTGTTTTATTTTCTATACTCTATTTTCTCAACCATGTTAGATCTCTGGCATGGTGCAATTTCACAACTTACTACTCATCTTCAAAATTCTATAAACCTGAGACATGGAAGATAGTTTGCTCCCAATGAAATCTTGCCTTGGCAATTCCAAAACAATAATCTTATTTGGACCAATCTCTTAATGGGTAGATTTGCTGCTCATGTGGCTAGAAATTGTTTTGACCTTAGAAATGCTCTCTTATTTCAATGGAGAGCCCAGGGAGGTTTGTTAAAAGAGCTAGCATTTATATCTTTCTACTTAGATTTGAATTAGAGCATGAGCTGCATAGAGTCCTAGGCTTAGCTACAAGAAGAGTTTTTGGGAATCTGTTTGCTATCAAAAAATGGGAACCGTCTGATGATTTAATCAATTGGTACCCAACTGAAGAAATGTTTTTTATAACTATCCACAATCTTTTTCATGAATAGATTTCTGACATTAACCTCCGTAGATATTTGGCTTGTAATGGGGAAATTTTAGCTTTTAGTTATCCTATCAGACAGCCTAATGGTACCTTCTCTATAACTTTTAAAGAAAACATTAGATTTAGAAACCCAATTAGATTCAGTGTTAATGCTGAAAATAAATTAGGTTTAATAAACAATGTAAGTTTTGAATTTCACAATTTCCCATTCAATTTCTATGGCTTATTTGATTTGATTGGGCATAAGTTAAGTACATGTATTAGATTTGCTCAAGCTTAACACCAAGTAAAAGTACAACAAGCAGAAGCATGCTTTTGTGGCTGCCATGAATCAAGCCAATAATAACAAAGTCTACCAGCAAGAAATCCTTTAAACGGCTCCGATAATGGTCCAGTCAGATATGAGTATCTCAGAAGACAGTTTATCCAGCTCTGAGCATGAAGATCAAGCCATAGAAGTCACTTACTATGATCTTTCACAGCAGTATGATAATGACATCATTAGCCAAGAAGGTATCTCTGCTTCTCCAATTCCAGAAGTTAAACCTCATTTATTGAATTACCTTGCTCCTGTTTGGCCTAATTATGATCAAAAGAAAAATTTAGGTCATAATTTGTATAAAAGAATTAGGCCTAGCATGAACTCAGATTCAGTGCCTAATGAAAGGGGAAGTTTCATCTTCTAAGAATAATGAAGAAAGTTCTTTGGATCATTACTGGAAAAATGTCCTTTATGGAATCTTTTTTTTCCACTGGGATATTCCTTTCTCTGCTGCTAAGAGCATCCACGGTCATACGCCCAGACCAAAAGACCAAAGAGTAAAATTTTTACTTTTTACTTAAAACGCAACGGTGGTAAAGTAAAATTTGATCGGGCGGTTGTCTAAGCAAGCGCTTGGCGTTGGGTATACATTTAGTTCTACGGGCGTACGCCTGAAAAAACGCTTCGGTGAGGGCGGATGTTTGATGAACGCTCGATGGGAGGCGTTACCCAAAAGAACGCCTGATGATAGACGCACCCCTAGATGCACGCCCCATAGACAGACGCTCTCTTAGACGAACGTCTGATGGGGCGGTATCAAAGCCACACGCCCGGTCATGCTTCTACACGTGCAGCTGGTTCGTGTGCGGAGTGCACGCTTATCCATACACTTGAATCATCAGGCGCATCCCTAGACAAACACCTGTCTCACCAGGCGGAGAACTTGGTGAACGCCTGATTGGGGTGGAGCAATATATGTTCGTCTTCATTCTCTTCTCCTCTCTAAACTTTTATTTTCTCCTGAACACTTCCAACAACACAGCCGAACTCCACTCACAAGCGCCCACCACACCAGTTTATGAAATCGAATTCTCCCAAATCAAACTCAACCTCTTATCAAAATTGCAAAGGCTCGGTAGATTTGATACCAACTATTTGAAGTTAGGATAATTTCAAAGGAAGGTAATAACCTCAACCTTTAGTATAATTTTTAATGGATTTTATAGGTTTATATTATTGTTTTGTTTATTAAATTTGTATATATATGTTAAAGATTAATCATATGATTATGAAATAGACAAATTAGGTTTTAGAAATTGTAATTTTGGAATTGGGTATAATTCTAGGGTTCATGGAACATGTAGATTGGGTATAGAAAATTGATGAGAATTTGTTGAATTGAAGTTAAAATTGATTAAGTAGTCGGTTAATTTGAGTTGGGTTGTGGAAAATTTTATGATTAATTGATTTGATATAACTTTTTATGAAATTTGGGAAATTAATTATGTTTTGTTGCCACCCATTATGCTTAACTGAATCAATCTATGATAGGTTTTTTTTTTGCAAACTTTTGAAATTGTCTATGAACAGATCATAAAGGTTTATTGTTTAAGAGTTTGAGAGATAGATACCAAAAAAATCTACATCAAACTCCCTTTTTTTCTTCTTATTTAGTCGTAAACTTTAACTTCATCTTTTCTCTTTTCATCGAACGTTCTTCTTTCTTGATTCTCAGAAAACTTCATGCAGATTCTGAAGATGAACATGAATAGAGTTACAAAATCGGGATGAATTGGTTTGAATCCAGCATCAACTGAATCTGGAAGTGGTGTAGTTGTTGATCCACTAATCGTTGTTGATTTGGTGAATGAAGAAGTTCAATCACCAGTGATTGATAAAGAAATGTCTGTTATAAGGAATCAGGCAAATTTGTTAGTCAGGGTCTTGATCCGTTCGATTGAAACTGGAGAGATGATGAGTGTTGAAAAACAAAGAGCAGTTCTACAAGTGTTTAAAGAGATAACAAAACCTGACGAACGAAGGTGTATGACGAGGAAGCCTGAATGTTTAGCACCATTTGGCGGGTATGTTGAAGAAAATGTTGGTCGCCCACATGAATGAATTATGGACTTTGTTCTACCTTTATGTTTTTATCTTTTAGATAAGACTTTGTCGTAGCGTTGTTGGTTATGGTGTTGAACCTTATTAGTACTTTAATTATGAATATGAATCTCTTAATTTAGCTTGAATGAGTTGCTTGTAGTTTTTTTTTTCTTTTTTTATTTAGGAGAAGAGTAGATAGGTTTAAAATGAGTGTTTGGTAGTTTTTTTCATCTAAATTACTTAATTACTCAAAATTTAAAGTTTTCAGTAATTCAAGGAAAAGGTACATGGGAAGTTCATTAACATTTAACATAACACTATTAGTTCAAAACTAAACTGAAAATAACACTATTAGTTCATAAAAGTTGAAACTGAAAATGTCAATCTTAATAAGAATGGAAATTTTAAGGTTTCAGGTATTCCGAGAATCCTTTAAGGTTGGTTTCTCCTTCTGTGCAAAATGCCTGCCTTCCTAAGTTCGATATACTCATTTGTTACAGCATCCAACCCGGAGACATTCATCATCATTATACGAAACTCGTCGTCTGCTTCTTTCTTTGCGTCAAGTTTTTCTTTCCTAGCTTATTTTGCTTTAAACTTTGCCGAATACTCAGCTAGTTTTGCTGTAAACTCAGATTCTCTCTGCACCATCTTCATTTTTGTTTGTTTTGCATATTTGGCGTTGAAGTTTTGTTTCTTTTTAATAATTATTTCCATCATTTCATGTTGGCTACTGGATTTTGCTCTCCCTGTTTTCTTCTGTCGTTTCGTGTCACAGACCGGAAAATTCCGCCTCCGGCGCGTTGCGTTGGGCATGCCAGAACTCCCCGATGCGTGATTTATAAGAGAGTCACCGGACCTTAAAGCTTAACTTCCCTCTAGAAAATGCAGGTAAATTTTTGCTTTCTAAGTATGCCTTATAAACATTATAATCGAAACGTAGTTCCCACATCGTTCAAGCTACGTTTATACCTTTCCATGTATATCTTGCCTTTCCAAACATGCTTTGCAAGCATGGTACTCAGACTGTAGTCTCCATATCGTTCCAACTCACCCTTGACCTACAAAGGATTCAAGGTCATTAAAGCCTATGATGAATGCCCTTTGACAAGCATCACCCAAGTACAATCCTTGTCCAGGCCTGACCCATGCCTTGGACTAGTATACCATTCCACTTACCCTTATTTTAGCAAGGGTTAAAAGCTATACAAGCTAATGGGGATTCCTTCGGCAGGCATCACATAATTTTCGATCGTTGTACAGGCCTAACTCATGCCTTGGACCAACACCTAGGCTATTTCAAGCCTAAACTTTCGCTTCATCAATTCTACTTCGACCATGCGCTGGAGCCTACACTTAGCATATTCTTGCCAAGGGTACAACATCCAGGCACATGTCGTTCCATACCGTAACGGATGCTAGGAAGTATGAACAATCTATCAAATGGAATTTCAACTACCCCATCAAACGTGGCAACAATCATCTCTTGCTTAGCATTGCCGAGCCAGATGATATGAGTTACCCAAATGTCACAATCATCTCCCAAATTAGATGATATGAGTGACAAGGTGCTGCACCTCAATGCACTGCGTTGCGGCTGCCTACATACCCAACTCGTACCTTGATGGGATCAAGCATGACCGTAGTTCATCAAAGGGTCAATTCGAAAGGAACTAGCAACTTAAGCCTATTAAGGCAAAGCCAACTTTGATTGCAACTTCATCGCAAGGCCAAAGGCCAAGCAAAGCCTAGTCCGTGTAGGCCGAAGTACTTTCCAGGGTATGCACTAGCTTGTGCATAACTATCACTATTTACTATGCAAATATGCATTCTCAAGTACGTAGCACGATTGAATGATGCTTTCGCATAATTCAAGCTTTATAGGCTAAGCTATATGCTTATTGATGCTTTAGCATCAAGTATGCTCCAACATATAGGCTATATCGCTTATATGTGCATTACCGCCCATGCACATTCATCCAACGTCCCCTCCTTATATATGTTCTATTCGCATTTCTACAAAAAATATTAGAAAGGTAGAGGTCATCCATCGATTGCAAGGTCAAAATGAAGATTTCTTGCCAAAGCCAAACATCGGGTAAGCATCAAAGCACATTCAAGTTTCATCGGTTAAGCTACCAGCATATTGATGCTTATGCATCAAGTATGCTCCAACGTATTGGCCACTTCGCACACCTATATGTGCATTACCCCTCATGCACATTCAAGCTTCATTTGTCAATCTACAAGCAAATTGATTTTTATGCATCAAGTATGTTCCAACGTATAGGCTACTTTGCATATCTATATGTGCATTACCCCTCATGCGCATTCAAGCTTCATTGGTAAAGCTACAAGCATATTGATGCTTATGCATCAAGTATGCTCCAACGTATATGCTACTTCACATATCTATATGTGCATTACCGCTCATGCACATTTCATCTTGTTAGGATCGATGCTATAAGAAAACAATACGAAAACGAAAAACAAGTACACAAGATTTACTTGGTTCATCCAAATTGGGCTACGTCCAAGTAGCGGATGCGGTTTTCACTATGATCTCAAAAACGAGTTCCAGAGGAATACAAGATGATAATAATAATAATATTAAAACCCTAGATAGGGTAACTCTCTATCTACGGCAGTTCTCACAACTTCCCAACTGTTGGGTAGAGAAGCCAAAATGATCACGACACGAATTTCATCATCAAAATTTATCTCTACAATGGCCTCCGTTCCATAAACAAACCTCTCAAAAAGTTTCAACTAATTTCCCAACGGGACGCCAGTCGGATCGGGTCAAGTGCGAAACCGGGTCGTGCACTACCAGGCTCCATACAAACATAACAATCTCCCACTTGGAGACTGGTCACATCACAATGCGCCCTAACTCTACTCTGAACAAACTTCAAAACATACCAATCATCGCAACAACTCTCTTAACCAATCATCAAGCTCGAAGACCCACTGAAGCTGCACACAGCTTCAGTTTCTCAAGGGTCACTGGTTTTGTCAACATGTCTGCTGGATTCTTTGCTCCGTCAATCTTCTCAAGTGTCAACTGGCCATCTTCTATCAAAGATCGAATCAAATGATATTTAATATCTACGTGCTTGGTTATGGAATGGTATGCTGGATTCTTCGCTAAGAAAACAACACTCTGACTATCACTGTGCAAAACTCCATTTTCTTTCTTCATACCCAATTCACCCAAGACTCACTGTAACCATATCATCTTCTTGCTCGCCTCAATAGCAGCAACATATTCTGACTCTATAGTAGACAAGGCTACTATCTTCTGCAAATTAGAACCCCAGCTCACAGCAGTACCACCCAAAGTATACAATACCCAATAGTACTCTTTCTACTATCAATTTCTCCAGCCAAGTCAGCATCAACATAACCCTGGAACTTTACACTAGAACCTGTGAAACAAAGTGATGTATCTGGAATACCTTTCAAATACCGAAGTAGCCACTTGACTGCCTCCCAATGTTGCTTTCCTGGATTACTCATGTACCTGCTCACAGCTCCCACTGCATGTACAATATCTGGTCTGGTGCAAACCATGGCATACATAAGACTCCCAATCGCCGATGCATAAGGAATCTTCTTCATATAAATCTCATCTTCTCCTGTCTTAGGAGACAAGTCTTTGGTTAGCTTAAAGTGGCTACCCAAAGGTATGCTCACTGGTTTGGCACTCTCCATGATAAACCTCTTCAGAATCTTGTTCACATATTCTGAATGCGACAACTTCAAGGTACCATGATTGCTATCTCTCGTGAACCTCATACTAAGAATTTGCTTTGCAATTCCCAAATCTTTCATTGCAAACTACTTTGACAGTTTCTTCTTTAGATCATTTACCTCCTTAATGCTAGGCCCTGCAATAAGCATATCATTCACATATATCAACAAAATCATAAAAGTGTTTTCAGACCTCTTTATGTAGCAACAATGATCTGATTCACACTTAGTGAAGCCGGTGGTACCCATAAAACTTTCGAACTTTATATACCACTGCCTTGAAGCTTGTTTCAAACCATACAAGCTTTTATTCAATTTGCAAACCAGATTCTCCTTTCCCTGTGTTACGAAGCCCTGTGGTTGCACCATATAGATGTCTTCCTTAAAATCACCGTGAAGAAATGCAGTCTTCACATCTAACTGTTCAAGATATAAGTTCTGTGCATCCACAATTCCCATAACCAATCTAGAGAGAAAATATTAGTGTAATCTACACCTTCCTTTTGTTGAAAACCCTTCACAACAAGCCTGGCCTTCTAACGTGTACTCCCATTATGCTCTAATTTTAATATGTACACCCATTTGTTATGCAAAACCTTCTTCCCTTCTGGTAGCTCGGTTAGCTGCCAAGTACCATTCTTGAGCAAAGAATCCATCTCATCTTCCATAGATAACTCCCACTTGATCGAATTCTCAACTTGCAAAACTTCAACATAATTTTCAGGCTCACCTCCATATGACAACAAGATATGCTGAAGAGAGGGTGAATAACGATCCACTGCCTTGGGTACCCTACTATTTATCCTAAGAGTGGGAACTAGAGTACTGAGGTTTGGAGAAGCTGGACTACCCTGCTCTATCTCAGGCACTTCATTTTCCTGGTTCTTGACAACCTTCTCCTGTACATTGATTTTAGAAATCACACCCAAATCAACATAAGTAGAATCTTTTGCCTCTGGTGTCTCTGGTTCTTCAACTGCATTTGATTTGTCCTTATACATAACCTTCTCATTGAAGATGATATTCCTGCTTCTAATAATTTTTCGATTTTCTGCATCCCAAAATCTATAACCAAAAGCATCATCTCCATAGCCAATAAAGAAACATTTATTGGATTTGGGATCAAGTTTGTTTCTACCACTCCATACCTCCTCTGGAAATTTGAAATTCAACGAAACTGATGGTCCTCTATTGATCAGATAAGCTGCAGTGTTGGTTGCATCAGCCCAAAAAACTTTTGGCAACCCAGCATGCAACCTCATGCTTCTAGCACGTTCATTTAGGGTCCGGTTCATGCGCTCAACTACGCCATTCTGTTGTGGTGTCTCTGGGATGGTCTTTCCATTCTGATTCCACTTGTAGCACAATACTCTCTGAACCCACCATCAATATACTCACCTCCATTATCTGATCTTAGGCACTTCTGTTTCAAACTTTTCTCATTTCTACCAAAGCCTCCCACTTCTTAAATATAACAAATACATCACTTTTATTTTTTAGAAAATAAATCCATACATTTCTGGTCGAGTCATCAATAAATGTGATGTAGTATAATGAGCCACCAAGTGATGGAACTGGAGATGGTCCCCACAAATCAGTATGCACCAACTCTAACTTTTCTGGTTTTGGAGCTCTACCGCATTTGACGAAGCTGACTTTCTTATGCTTTCCAAGGATGCAACTCTCACACATACCAACATTAATGGTCCTCAATTCTGGTAGTTTCCCGTTTGACTGAAGTATCTTCATGTCCTTCTCACTCGTATGCCCAAGCCTTTGGTGCCATAGAGTATCACTAGATTCAGCAACTGCAACTGTATCTAATGCACATTTATCTATTGCTTCCATGCCAACAATAGACAAGTCTCTCGGACTTGAATACATTTAAAGAGTACCCATCTTGTAACCACGAGACACTACCATAGCTCCCTTAGTCACCTTCCATCTACCACTACCAAAATAAACACCATGCCCTTCGTCATCAAGCTGCCCAGTAGAAATCAGATTCCTCTTTAACTGTGGAACATGTCTAACCTTGTTGATTCTCCAGACTGATCCATTTTCCTGCATAAGCTTGATCTCTCCGATGCCTACTATCTGAAGTGGTCTATTATCAGCTAAATAGACAGTCCCGTAGTTACCTGCAGTATAGTTAACAAAAAGTTCTCGGCTTGAAGTGGTATGCCAAGAGGCTCCTGAGTCGAGAACCCAAGAGTCCATGGGACTTTCAACAGAAAGCAGTAAGGCACCTTGCACGGTTTCTGTAACAACATTCGCACTTTCATTCACGTTCTTCTTAGGTTCTTTGCATCACTTCTGTATGTGGCCCATATGGCCACAGTTCCAACATCCAGTCGGACCCCGTGGACCTCTAGATTGGCCCTTGCTTTTCCCTCTTCTTGATTTAAATCTTCCCCTGTTCTGATATTTCTCAGATGATATGCCTCTTGACTCGACGTTATAGGCAGCATCATTATTCGAATACTCACCAGAATCCTTCCTGAAAACTTCTTCGCCCAGAATCAGATCGCGTATGTCATTAACTTTAGCTTCTCTTTGCCGGCGGAATTACTTACGACAGTTCTCACAACTTCCCAACTGTTGGGTAGAGAAGCCAAAAAGATTAGGGCATGAATTTCATCATCAAAATCTATTTCTACAACGACCTCCGTTCCATAAACAAACCTCTCAAAAAGTTTCAAATAATTTCCCAACGAGCTGCCAGTCGGATCGGGTCAAGTGTGAAACCGGGTCGTGCACTACCAGGCTCCACACAAACATACACATCCAACGTCCCCTCCCTATATATGTTTATTCGTATTTTTACACATAAATATTAGAATGGGAGGTGTCATCCATCGACTGCAAGGTCGAAATGAAGATTTCTTGCCAAAGCCGTTGCTAATAAACACGCTGATGCATCACGGTGATGCATTCTTGGCTCGGTGATGCATTCAATAATGCATCACGGCATATAGTGCCTTTGCACTATGATGCCTTCTTCGTATGCAACTTTGGCTTGGTGATGCATTCAATATTGCATCACGGCATATAATGCCTTTGCACTATGATGCCTCTTTCATATGAAACTTTGGCTCGGTGATGCATTCAATAATGCATCACGGCATATAGTGCCTTTGCACTATGATGCCTTCTTAGTATGAAACTTTGGCTCGGTGATGAATTCAATAATGCATCACGGTATATAGTGCCTTTGCACTATGATGCTCCAACTTGTGCAACTCCGGTTTAGTGATGCATTGGATCATGCATCACGGCATATAGTGCCTTTGCACTATGATGCATCACGGCGTATAGTGCCTTTGCACTATGATGCTCCAACTTGTGCAACTCCGACTTAGTGATGCATTGGATCATGCATCACGGTATATAATGCCTTTGCACTATCATGCTCCAACTTGTGCAACTTCGGCTTAGTGATGCATTGGATCATGCATCATGGTATATAGTGCCTTTGCACTATGATGCTCCAACTTATGCAATTCGTCTTAGTGATGCATTGGATCATACATCAAGGAATATAGTGCATTTGCACTATGATGCTCCAACTTATGCAACTTCGGCTTAGTGATGTATTGGATCTTGCATCAAGGCATATAGTGCCTTTGTACTATGATGATCCAACTTATGCAACTTCGGATTAGTGATGCATTGGATCATGCATCATGGCATATATTGCCTTTGAACTATGATGCTTCAACTTGTGCAACTCCGGCTTAGTGATGAATTGGATCATGCATCACGACATATAGTGCCTTTGCACTATGATGCTCTAACTTGTGCAACTTCGGCTTAATGATGCATTGGATCATGAATCACGGCATATAGTTCCTTTGCAGTATGATGCTCCAACTTGTGCAACTTCGACTTAGTGATGCATTGGATCATGTATCACATCATATAGTGCCTTTGCACTATGATGCTCCAACTTATGCAACTTCGGCTTAATGATGCATTGGATCATGCATCACGGCATATAAAGCAATTGCACTATGATGCTCCAACTTATACTTGTGCAATTGCACTTTACTTATATAGTGCATTTGCACTCTGATGCCTCCTCGAATACGCATCACGCGTAAATAGGGCCTTAACACTAAAATTTGAGGTCAAGGAATCCACACCCTAATGCATATATGGGTAAGCTTTATAAGCTAAGGATGAAGCTTCAACCCAGGCCATGACGCGACCATGAGTAAACGTCATGCGAAAATTGCGGGTGTTACATTCTTACCACCTTCAAAGAATTTCGTCCTCGAAATTTAACTCAAGATACTGTGGGCAAACTTCATCGATTTAGGTTTCCTATGCATCAGTCCCATTCCATGATGCACATAAATCTCGCAAGGGTCCATTTTTTGTTAATGAGGACGAATTAGAACCTTCTGAATATGCGTCCCATGTCGCATATCCCAGAATCCTAATAGGGCCTAAGACTGCCATAAATGCCGATTGAGACCTGCCGAGCATACGTCTCATTTCGCATGCTCGAGGATCAGCAAAAGTTTTTATAACCTTACCGAGAGGAAATTCAAATTGGATCCCTAAACATGCGTCACATACCACATGCTCAAGATGCAAAAGAATTTACTCAACACGAGATCTTAGGTGGACGTCCCATACCATACACTTAAGAGTCCCTACAATTCACATGGGTTGGAAAGAGTCATGGTGAATTTATAGATAGTTTTTAGCGAAGTACTCTGAGGACCAAATTCTAATGCCAGTGCAGTCGGATGCAAGCCTACTATTACATCTAACGGTCTTCCGGGTTGCCACTCGTAAGTGGGAGATAGCATGTAAGACAAACACACACCGTTCCAGTGACGGGTGGGGATAATCAGTCCCGTTGTCTACCATCGTTCCAGCAACGGTCTTCTGGGTTACCAACCTATGGTAAAAGAGTCTAATAAGACCTGGCAAACTCACAACCCTCTCGAACGCGTCCAAATCTTAGCTGAGTAACTAGTAAGTTATATTTTCTTTTATATATGCACTTGGACTTATTCATTCACTCTATTTTCGCACAACGGTTGGCCTAGATAACTCTTCCAACTTTTCCATTTCCTTTGAAGGAAAATTTTGCAGTCATAAAACAAATTTCTCAGTGAAGAGTCCAAAACTCACAGTCCCTAGGGATTTCTCGAAACTTGCTCTGATACCATTTGTTTCGGACCGGAAAATTCCGCCTCCGGCGCGTTGCACTGGGCATGCCAGAACTCCCCGATGCGTTTTATAAGAGAGTCACCGGACCTTAAAGCTTAACTTCCTTCTAGAAAATGCATGTAAATTTTTGATTTCTAAGTATTCCTTATAAGCATTACACTTGAAACGTAGTTCCCACATCATTCAAGCTACGTTTATACCGTTCCAGGTATATCTTGTCTTTCCAAACATGCTTTGCAAGCATGGTACTTAGACCGTAGTCTCTATATCGTTCCAACTCACCCTTGACCTACAAAGGATTCAAGGCCATTAAAGCCTATGATGAATGCCCTTTGACAAACATCACCCAAGTACAATCCTTGTCCAGGCCTGACCTATGCCTTGGACTAGTATACCATTCCACTTAACCTTATTTTACCAAGGGTTAAAAGCTATACAAGCTAATGGGGATGCCTTTGGCAAGCATCACATAATTTTTTATTGTTGTCCACGCCTAACTCATTCCTTCGACCAACACCTAGGCTATTTCAATCCTAAACTTTCACTTCATCAATTCTACTTCGACCATGCGCTGGAGCCTGCACTTAGCCTATTCTTGCCAAGGGTGCAACATCCAGGCACATGCCATTCCATACCGCAACGGATGCTAGGAAGTATGAAAAATCCATCAAATGTAATTGCATCTACACCATCAAATGTGGCAACAATCATCTTTTGCTTAGCATTGCCGAGCCAGATGATATGAATTACCCAAATGTCGTAATCATCTTCCAAATTAGATTGATATGAGCGACAAGATGCTTCACCTTAATGCATTGCATTACGGCTTCCTACGTACCCAACCCGTACCTTGATGGGATCAAGCATGACCGTAGTTCATCAAATGGTCAATTCGAAAGGAACTAGCAACTTAAGCTTATTAAGGCAAAGCCAACTTCGATTCCAACTTCATCGCAAGGCCAAAGGCCAAGCAAAGCCTTTTCCGTGTAGGCGAAGGATTTTCGCAAGGTATGCACTAGCTTGTGCATAACTATCACTATTTACTATGCAAATATGCATTCTCAAGTACGTAGCACGATTGAATGACGCTTTCACATAATTCAAGCTTTATAGGCTAAGCTATATGCTTATTGATGCTTTAGCGTCAAGTATGCTCCAACATATAGGCTATATCGCTTATATGTGCATTACCGCCCATGCACATTCCCTCCCTATATATGTTTTATTCGCATTTCGACAAATAAATATTAGAAAGGTAGAGCTCATCCATCGACTGCAAGGCCGAAATGAAGATTTCTTGCCAAAGCCAAACATCGTGTAAGCATCAAAGCACATTCACGCTTCATCGGTTAAGCTACCAGCATATGGATGCTTATCCATCAAGTATGCTCCAACGTATTGGCCACTTCGCATACCTATATGTGCATTACCACTCATGTACATTCAAGCTTCATTTGTAAAGCTACAAGCATATTGATGCTTATGCATCAAGTATGCTCCAACGTATAGGCTAATTCGCATATCTATATGTGCATTATCCCTCATGCACATTCAACCTTTATTGGTAAAGCTACAAGCATATTGATGCTTATGGACGAAGTATGCTCCAACGTATATGCTACTTCGCATATTTATATGTGCATTACCGCTCACGCACATTTTATCCAACGTCCCCTCCTTATACATGTTATATTCGCATTTCTACAAATAAATATTAGAATAAGAGGTGTCATCCATCGACTGCAAGGCCGAAATGAAGATTTCTTGCCAAAGCTGTTGCGAATAAACACGCCGATGCATCATGGTGATGCATTCTTGGCTCGGTGATGCATTCAATAATGCATCACGACATATAGTGCCTTTGCACTATGATGCCTTCTTCGTATGCAACTTTGGCTCGGTGATGCATTCAATAATGCATCACGACATAATGCCTTTGCACTATGATGCATCCTTCGTATGCAACTTTGGCTCGGTGATGCATTCAATAATGCATCACGGCATATCGTGCATTTGCACTATGATGCCTTCTTCTTATGCAACTTTGGCTCGGTGATGCATTCAATAATGCATCACGGCATATAGTGCCTTTGCACTATGATGCTCCAACTTGTGAAACTCCGGCTTAGTGATGCATTGGATCATGCATCACGGCATATAATGCCTTTGCACTATGATGCTCCAACTTGTGCAACTCCGGCTTAGTGATGCATTTGATCATGCATCACGACATATATTTCCTTTGCACTATGATGCTCCAACTTGTGCAACTTCGGCTTAGTGATG
>JAJJMC010013372.1:708531-727986 GCA_023531435.1 Papaver californicum
TTGCACTATGATGCTCCAACTTGTGCAACTTCGGCTTAGTGATGCATGGATCATGCATCACATCATATAGTGCCTTTGCACTATGATGCTCCAACTTATGCAACTTCGGCTTAGTGATGCATTGGATCATGCATCACGGCATATAATGCATTTGCACTATGATGCTCCAACTTATATTTGTGCATTTGCACTATACTTATATAGTGCATTTGCACTATGATACCTCCTCGAATACGCATCACGCATAAATAGGGCCTTAACACTAAAATTTGAGGTCAATGCATCCACACCCTAATGCATACCTGGGTAAGCTTTATAATCTTAGGATGAAGCTTCAACCCAGGCCATGACGCGTCCATGAGTAAGCGTCATGCGAAAATTGCGGGTGTTACATTCTTACCACCTTCAAAGAATTTCATCCTCGAAATTTAACTCAAGCTATTGTGGACAAACTTCACCGATTTAAGTTTCCTATGCATCGATCCCATTCCATGATGCACAGAAATATCGCAAGGGTCCAGTGTTTGTTAATGAGGACGAATTAGAACCTTCTGAATATGCGTCCCATGTCGCATATCCCAGAATCCTAATAGGGCCTACGACTGCCATAAACGTCGATTGAGACCTGCCGAGCATACGTCCCATTTCGCATGCTCGAGGATCAACAAAAAATTTATAACCTTACTGAGAGGAAATTCAAATTGGATCCCTAAACATGCGTCCCATACCACATGCTCAAGAATGCAAAAGAATTTACTCAACACGAGATCTTAAGTGGACGTCCCATACCATACACTTAAGAGTCCCTACAATTCACATGGGTTGGAAAGAGTCATTGTGAATTTATAGATAGTTTCTATCGAAGTACTTCTAATACCAGTGCAGTCGGATGCAAGCCTATCGTTACATCTAACGGTCTTCCGGGTTGCCACTCGTAAGTGGGAGCTAGCAGGTAAGATAAACACACACCGTTCCAGCGACGGGTGGGGATGATCAGTCTCGTTGTCTACCACTGTTCCAACGACGGTCTTCCGGGTTACCAACTTATGGTAAAAGAGTCTAATAAGACCTGACAAACTCACAACACACTCGAGCGCGTCCAAATCTTAGCGGAGTAACTAGTAAGTTACATTTTCTTTTGTATATGCACTTGGCCTTATTCATCCACTCTATTTTCGCACAACGGTTGGCCTAACTCTTTAAGCGGGTACTTACCTTTGTTTCGGGGCCTCATCTAGTATGGGTTTCACGTTCCACTTCCGCCTCTTTTGCAGAGTAAATTGCCATATCTTTACTTATTTCCTGAAATCGTTTCTGAATGGAGGTCCAAGTGCGCTATTGTGGGTATGACTTCTTTCATCCCATTTAATATACGAGACCATAATCTTTCTTCTGATTGATTGGAACCAACTCTACAATCTTGAGATATTGATAAATGAATTCTACACAACATTACATCTTCAAATGTAGTAAAATTTGGACCTCGTGATTTTGGTCCATAATTCTAACCAATTTAGAAGAAAAATATATGAAAAGGAACGGAATTTTTCTTGTTTAAAAATGAAATAACAATGAGTTAATAGTATGAAAATGGATTAGTAGTATATGCAATACTCAATAAACCAATCCATCCATTTATAGGTATGCCAAAATATAACCGTTACAGCGAAAAGAAATGGGATGAAAGGATAGTCATCTACTTCATCAGGAAAAATCAGAGAAAACAACGATGATCAACCAGCTACTTAATTTATTCCCAAAAGTGCAGTAAACTTTTTTTTTTATGATTTTTTTTATAATGATGCCAACAGAGCCTATGAGCTCCATTTTTTGCGGTTTGCATCCTGTACTTTCCTTATTTTCTTGTTATTATTCAGCTTATTTTAGTTTAGTATCTCTTTACTCATTAGTATTTCTTTTTTCATTAGTGTTTATCTTCCTGTTCACTTCTTCCTGTTTTTAATTTGTCTCCTAGAATTAGTTCTATTTTCTTATTCTTATTTCTTGGCAAGCCCTTGAATTCTAACAGTTTTAGTTTAGCTTTATATATGGTTTTTGTCATTCTGCTTTTGCAAGTGTTAAGCCCTCTTTGTTCTCTATATTTTGTGGTCCTTCTAAACGCTGGAAAAACAACCTAAAAAACACCCTCTCATATAAGGGTGGGACTTTCTTCCTTGGGATTAGTAAGGGGCCACTTTTGAGCCCACCATTAAAGAAATTGTGAGGAGATGGTTTTTTAGGCGGTACATTTAGAATTTTGTTCTTTTATAAACTGTTCCTATTGATGTGCCTGGATCTGCTTCTGAATTTGAATTCTTCTATGTTATTTTTGTGACTTGGAATCCTGTAGAGAATTAATTAAGTGTGTGATGTTTGTATGGAGCCTGGTAGTGCATGACCCGTCCCAAATTTTTCAGTAGTCTCTATATACAGAGAGTTGTCGTATCTAGGGTTTGTATCTTATTATTATCGTATCATCGTTGTATTCCTCTGGAACTCTGTTTTTGAGATCATAGTGAAAACCGCAGCCACTCTTTAGACGTAGCCTAATTTGGGTGAACCAAATAAATCTTGTGTGTTCTTATTTTTCGTTTTGTTTTCTTTATAGCATCGATCCTAACAAAGTGCGTTGTATTTCTTCTTTCACAGTTGACAACACCAGCTCTATCCCAAATCTAGTTACTATAAAATTCATGTTTTTCATGAGTAGAGAACTAATTAAGTGTGTCGTATTTTTGTTGCGTTGTTCTCTATTGATCATAAATCCACATTGGACTATTTATATTCTATCTAAGTATCCAACTGCAGTGAGTCTTTTTTTCCGTTGTACCTTCTTTGTAACAGTCTCTGAACATCCTAATCTTCAAGTTCAGCTGTTTTTCCTGGTGCAGTTCTATTTTTTAACTTGGTTGTCTATTAGTGTCTTTATATTAAGTTAAGTATCTTTGGGTTCCTTTGATCCGTTCATTATTACTCTTTCATTCTTTTCTTTCTGTCAGAGATTTCTTCTCTGACTGGTCTTATAGAATATTCCACAAAATTTATCTCAAAACTGTCATTTCATATCTCATTGACTTTTTAGCGTCGCATCGGTTTGGTTTTTTAAGTTTGTTCTTTCGCGCTTCAAATTCAGTTTTGGACGTCGCTGTGAAATATATTAATCTAGTACATCTCATGTAGTTGTAGGAAAAATTACAACACATTCGAACGTTTGTCCTAAGCTAATCTCTACGGTATCAATCAAGATTTGATTTCCAAGTTCAAGCCATGCTAAGTAAAATGAAGAACAAAAAGGATTTACGTGGTTCGAAGTTAAAACCTACATCCACGTGAGGGATTTCACTATGATATGATGAAGATTACAAACTCTTAGATTTATTACAAGAGTACTTTCATCTATTCACGTTCTCTCTGCTTGATTCTGCCTCACACAGAATGTTCAACCCCTATTACATTGTTTATAAACGTATTTATAGACAAATAGTGAAAGCAGATAACAACCCAATTTATTTCGGTTGGTGCTTCGTGGGAGGCATCCTCGCCAAAGTTTTCTTGGAGAAGAATCTATCTTTGTTGGTATTCACCTTTGGTGAATTCCTCGTTAATCTTCCCTCGCTATTATAATCTTCGTCGATCCGTTCTTCGTTGAATTATATCTCTCCACCTGTCCCGACAATCTCATATTGTTGATCTGACCCTTCTGACTATTGATCTTTAGTTAGTGCTTCCCAAGTGACTGAGTCTTTTAGAGTAGACGGAGATCCCAATGTTGACTAAGAACATCTTCAATACTCGTATGAAATATGTTTCTCTCGTATTTATGCCTGGCGATGCAAACACGTGGTGAAGTGATTTTTGGTCCTTATTTGCCTCTTCTCTTGTCATCTGAACAAGGGTAGGATGGAAATAGAATTCGAAGAATTTTTAATCGTCGCCATGTATCGGGATTTCTCGCGTAACCGCTGCCAC
This sequence comes from Papaver californicum, assembly GCA_023531435.1. Taxonomy (NCBI): domain Eukaryota; kingdom Viridiplantae; phylum Streptophyta; class Magnoliopsida; order Ranunculales; family Papaveraceae; genus Papaver; species Papaver californicum. The sequence continues at coordinate 712,501 of JAJJMC010013372.1, forward strand.
GACTTCAATTCTTTACTTTATGACCAACGCTTCCCATTAATTTCTACTTTTTCACCTTTTAAGTCGGTTATCCAAGTATAAATACTCCCTTTAAACAATTCTTTTCCCCACTAACTATTATTCCTCTATTAACTTCTTCTCCTTCTTCTCTGACATTCCTTCTGCACCTATGCCTCTTATTCTCTTTGGATTCTAGACTTGATTACCTGTGACCTCTGTTTCTTTAAATCCTCTTTTTTTCACCTTTTCCATGGCTGCCAATCAGAGCGTTTCTTCTTCCCGGATTCCTCCATTTGGGTAAGTTCTCTCTGCTGTTCTTCTAGCTTTGCTGATCATGTGTATGTTCTGGGTTCATCTAATTCTCACTTGTGTCTTTGATTTTCCTCTCTGTGCGAACAAAGACTGTTGCCGAATTTAATATAGATCTTCAACAACAAGGTCTTAGACGTATTTTTCCCGAAGGGTCTGCCGTATGAGTTATCCTTAGCTTGAATATGATCTAGGAAGAAACTTGGAGCGCTAAAAGAGTCATAATCATTTTGGGTCAACTAAGATCTGGTATACAATTCCCTCTTTATGATGATGCGAACCCCTTGTTCTACGAGGTTTTAACTCGCCTGTTTCCACAACGTGGTGTATTTCAACTGAGTGGCAATGCTATTCGCTTAATCAATGATTTCGTAGCACTCTCGCAGGGTTACTCAAATATCCATGGAAAGGCTCATCCATTTATTTCCTCTGACTATACTGCGAATAACTTTCTGTCAAACTATGTTCAGAATTGCTTTGACAGCCGAGCAGATGGATATGCTATTCACTTTAACTGGGAAGATATCTTCGACGACCTAAAACTCCTTCTTCCTGACCTTGACCCGAAGATAAATAAGACCAATCAGTTTCTTCACCTCTTGAGTAATGAGTATTGGATGAAGTACCCTTTAATTCTTGAAGGCCTTGGGTTTGGGGTAGATATTCTGATAACGTCCCTCTTCAGGGTCCTCTCTTGAAGAGCACCAGAATTTGCTCAAATATAAACCATGGACCTTGGAATGGATGGATAAGACTCCTGAGGTAATTTTTTATTCTCTTCTCCTTGTTTTTTTTCTTCCCCGACTTCTTCGGCATTAACCTTCGCAATTTGAGGATGTTCTTGCTACTACCGAGACGAAGACCAAATTTTTTCGTAAGCGAACGTCTTCGGAGCCCAGGAAGGTAAATAACATATTTTATTTTTTACTATACTCTCAATGTATGCCTCCGTCCTTTATTTGAAATTGGCGAATTTATTATGAGAAGGCGGGAGCGAGCGAGGCGAGTGGCAGACCTCCTCTGAAGAAAAGGACTCGTCGCCTCGTAAAGACCAGCACTATACTCCAGGTGCCATCAATAGAGACTGGGGACACTGAGCCTCCATCTTCTCAGACCGAGATAAACATTAAGGAATACACTCCCTCTGCGAAGAATTTTGAAAAGGAGATCATCGAGGAGATCAACAACGAGGTCTTGAAAGGAGGGCATGATTTAGCGATGTCTCCTCCTAACAATGATGCCATTTATGTAAAACCTTCCACTGGAACCCCTATAGATCCTAAAGGTTCCTATATCGATCCTGAAGTTTCGAAGGTATCTGAGATTGAGAAAGAGACAGAGAATCAGACAAAAGTATCTACTATGGATAACATCGAAGAAAGGTGTTCGTGCTAGATGAATTTTTGGATACGGATGTTTAAAGCTACAAAGGAAGGATTGGTAGTGGACATCCCTCCGCGAGTCTGTAGCACGATGATGATGTTGTGCTCGAATTTTTTTCTTCTTTGGATACGATTTTAAAGGTTCAGGTGTCCCATGCGCTGAGCTGGGCTCAACATCATGGGCTATGGACATTGGTAAATACCATTTTTGCTTTTATTTTCCTGAAGTGCTTGCTTTTTCTTCGCTAAATGTATACTTTCTCGTGTAGGAATATAACTGTAATGTTTCTCCTTTGGAGGAGTCTTGTCAAAATGACATGGCTTGCATTAGGCTGGAGGAAGAGAATTCGCAGCTGAAGAAAGATAAAGTCGAAATGCAGACGAAGCTGGACTCAGAGAGGGAAGCAACAAACTCGCAAAGAAAACGAAATGAAGAACTTCGGGGTAAATTTCTGAAATATTTCTTTGGTTCCTTTGTTCTTTCTTTTCTCTTTTCCATTAGTTGATACTTAGGCGTATTCTATTCCAAAGAACGTTGTCAAACCCGAGAGAGGGCTGCCGAGCAGAGCAAGTTAGAAGCTGGAACCATGTGCAATCACTTGATTCACGAGCTTTAAAATGTGGACGATCTTTATATCCACCTCATGGAGGATAAAGTGGAACTGACTCGCCGAAATGCTGAGATTCAGAGTGAGGTTGAAAGCTTGCCAGCTGAAAAGAATAAGTTTCTTTCAAGGAAGGATACTACTGGGGAAAAACTTCACACCACCGAGAAAGATCTTCGCACATATCAAGCAAGCCTTCTTGCAACACAAAAATATCTCCGTGTAGCACGAACCGAACTCAACAAAATCCAAATAGATTACGAAAAGATGCAGATATACCTTGAAAAGGCTCGGTCAGATCTTTGCACAGTTCATATGGACAAGGATGAGATCCTTAAGACCAATAAATTGCCACTGAAAGATTGTCAGGACACTAAGAATCGTATGAATGAAAAGGAAAAGACCATTGCTCTTTATAAGGACAATTTGGTAATATATTTTTCGATAAAACCTTGTATCAACTATCTAACACTTAGTGCAGGATGGTTGAGATGACGAGCAAAAAGGAAGACATTGAAGAAACCTTGAAAGAAGTTATCTCGCAGAAAGAAGGTCATTTTTACTTCGTCATATTCCTATCTGCGCGAGCTATTTGACTAATCATTTTTTTGTTTTCTTTGCAGAGTCAGAGAAAAAAAAAGGGGAGGAATTGGAACAGGCTCGCAAAGAGTTAGAGCAGGCTCGTAAAGATCTGGAGAAGACACATGCTAACAGAGATGTTGAAACCAAGAAGTATGAGGAACTTGGCGAGAAGTACAAGGAGCTTGACAAGGAATTTGATTAATTTTAGGAACGTAACAAAGCTGCCTTCAAGCAGATGAAAAAGGATTATCAGGTATCCGCAAACAATGTTTGCCATTAATTTTCAAATGACTTTTGTGAAAAGTTTATTCTCCGTCGGGTAACCCTAAACTTCCCCGAAATAAAATATGACGATCAAGAAGAAGATGTATATGAAGAAGAAGATGAGTTTGTTCCCGAAGAGCCTATCAACGAAGATCAACCGCGAAGAGAACCTCTACTGAAGGAAAATGTTACTGAAGAACAAACACATGCAGAATCCCCAGTGAAGGAAGATGCCAAGACTTCTACTGATGCAGACGAAACTGGCAATGATGAAGTTTGAACCCACTTTGTGAAGATCTATTTGCTTCTTGCTGCATATCTTTTGTATCTTTGTTATCTCTTCCTTGTAAATGATGACACTCTCGAGCTGATAGTACATAACTTTGTTTCCTGCTTGAATGAAATATAATGACTAGTTAATAGATTTAAACCTTTTTGTTGAATTGTGTATTTATGTTCATATGAAATATTATTTTGCATTCTCCTTCATCCATGGGTCAAAATATTTCCTTAGCCAAAATTTAATTACAAACAAAATAATATATTTATAATGTTCATTTACTTCGACAACAAAGTTGAAGACCATAATAACGTGTGAACGTTAAATCTTGACCATGCTTTATCTTTTTATACGAAACGATGCATTTTTAATGTCCATTTACTTCGTCGGCGAAGTTGCGAGCCTAAATACTCCCACGAGCAATAGTATTTCAAACCTCGCCTTATCTGGATACTTTAGTTCCCTAAAAGAGGGTACCATCCATTTATGTTTCCTCTGGCTTCCCGTTCAATGAAACAAACATCTGGTAGGTGTACCTCGAGCTTCCCATCCCGTTAGGCAACAACCAGTTGTTTTTGTGGACCCCTTATTACTTCGCATGTGTGGCTTATGGTACGAGGTTCACACCCTAAGAGGGGTGTCTTGGGAACCATGCATAAACTATCAAGGACTTAACCATATGAAAATAGCCGGTAACGCTTCAAATGCCCTGAGTACCCATGTCTCAACCGTGTACCTCGATGGCTCTTACATAGTCTATACCTCCTGACGAACGTCTTTTGCCAGGCTATGATACGGCGAGAAGCCGTGAATCACAACTCGACGATATTCAGTGAATGTAGGTCTTAAATGCTTTTTTCCTTTAGGAGGATAGGTCTTATCTTCCTCCTAGTGAGGTCTTAGCTTCCCCTCGTAGGTCTTACTCAATGTGCCTCTTCCCTTTTAAGTGAATGATCCTAGGACCTCTCCACGTAATGTGTCATAGGTCTTATAAGTTTTCCTCTTGCCTCTTGGGCAAATAGTAGGTCTCATGTATTGACTATCCTCACCTCGTGGACTGATTTTGGATCACATTACATGGGTTTAATGCACTTATTTAGGGATACTATCGTACCTTCCCCGAGAGCACTCGCCTGCCACTTTGGCTTCACGGATAATATTTCTTGATGTATCTGGGGTTCCATGGGTGATCCAATTTATCCCCTTCGTGATCTATCAACTCATATGCTCCACTTCCAATAATTCATTTTACGATGTATGGTCCTTCCCATGGTGGCTCAAACTTTCCCCCGGGTCCTTTTTGATATAGCGGTATTTCTTGCAGGACCATCTCGTCAGGTTCATAATCTCGCACTGTGACTTTTTTGTTATACTCTTTTGCCAGCCTACGATGGTAGTTTTCCATGTGTTGTAGTACTCTCTCTCGATTCTCCTCCAGGTCATCCAACTTAGACAATATGAGATCCGAAGTTAAATTCTTGATCCACACCTCCCTCTTTGTTGTTGATATCATTAATTTTGTGGAAAATACTGCTTTTATTCCATATGTTAAATAAAATAAAGACATTCTTTTTGCGCTTCTCCGAGTTTTCAATATGCCCATAACTCATTGTGCATATCCTCGCACCACTCCTTATGCTTCCTGTCCAACTTTTTTTCTTTATATTTTTAGCGATGGTCTTATTCGTTGCCTCAGCTTGTCCATTGCTTTCTGGATATATTGGAATCGAATTTCCTTGCTAAATTTTGAACGCATTAAACAACATCGCTATGCTTTCCCCTTCAAATTGCTTTATGTTGTCCAAAACGATCTCTGATGGTATGCCGAACCTACAAATAATTTATTCAAACAAAAAGCAAACACATTTTTTTTCAAATATTTTTTTAGCGGCTTCGCTTCCACCCACTTTGTGAAGTAATTTGTGGCTACGATCAAATATTTCCTTTGCTTTGATCCTGAAACCAACGGGCCGACGATGTCAAGTCCCCACTTTTGCGAAAGGTCAAAGACTGAGTACCGAATGTAAACTTGTTGTTGGAGCATGAATCTTTTTGCCGAATCGCGTCTTCATACATATAAGTCCAGAAATACCCTTGAGATTTTTCTTTTTGTGCCAATGATCTTGTCCCACTGTGATTTCATGCATCTCCATAGTGTATGGTTTTCAAGATTTATATCCCTTATTCTTTAGATAAGCATCGCAACAATGGTCCATGAAAAGACCGACGATACAAAATGCCTTCGCGCACTGGTAATTCGTGGACTTGCTTTTGATCTTGTTAGCCTGTGACTTATCTCTCGGCAATTTTTGCTCACTTAGATATTCGTGAATTTGGATTCGCCAGTCATTCGCTTGTTCATCTTCGCCCATGTTGATCGTCAATACTTCTACGCCTTGAAACACTTGTTCTTCTATAGGGTAACACAACCATTCTATTTGCACCGATGTGGACTCCGGGTCACTCATCATTGAAGATACGAAGTCTAAGGAATCAGTTAATCTATTATTTTTTTGGCAGATGTGCCGCCATTTGAGGTTCCGAATTTGTTATGCATAATACCTCGTAACCTTTCGATACCTTTGCAATGATGGATCGAATATTTGTTATCTTCCTTCTATCTATCGAACCAACAACTGAGAATCGGTTGTAATCCTAATATCATCGAGCTTCATTTTTATTGCTAATCTTAGTGCTTGCATCACCGTTTCGTATCCAGTTTCGTTGATGGTGGATTTTTTACGATGGAAAAAGTTGTAATATTGTTTTTTGCCTAGCTGGAGAAGCATGAAATAAATATACATAGACCTCTGATCAAGCATCAGAATTATGAATAATACTCTTATCCCACGTTCTGTAAGAAAATCGAGAATGAATATTTAGCTCCTGGATAAATTACCCTTATAGCTCCTTTGCATATATGTGCACTATAGAAATTTCAGAGTTATACTCAATTAAGTCCTTGTTATTTCATATGCACCCATGCAAACTATTTGTATGACAGAATGTACTGGTTATACAAAATTCTGAACATTCAGAATAGAGGTTATGCCATATTTGAATGAAAACACTAATTAGATACATACCATTCTATTGAAGAGTCACATCAAGAATTGTTTAAAATTGCAAACTTCCACAGCTGAATCTCTTGAAAATGTTCAGTATGCACTGCATAAAAGCTAAGCATAAATGTTAAAAATTAAATCTCACAAGTCCGGAAAACCCTAAATAGTCTATAGTTATGGTCACGGCATTAATGAATGCGAAAGATAGCGGCGCATATGCAATAACGATGGTACTATCAAGTGCCAGCCTTAGCAAGTCCTAGCCACATTCTCAACAAAAATGAGTAGCATACACCTGTGCCAAAGGCTAAAAAAGCCAACAAAGGCGAAAAGTCAGCAACACCAACATATTTGCGCACCAAACAGGCCCTAGTGGTGCTGCGCTAGCACCAACGCCAAGCTTGGCGCTGCTAGCCTAGCAGCGCTAGCATCAGCGCTATTGATTGGCGCCTAGAATGCTAGATCTAGCCTTCCCCATTCCCTTTCCTTTGTACCTTGTTCACGCTTGTACATATGCTTGTGCTAGCATCAATCATTGCATCCAAGCACCTAAGCTTATGCTAGCACCAATCATTGCAGCCAAATTCATTGATAATATTATCTTACAACAAACTCATGACTTATTCACGTGTTTTGAGTCCCTGACTCCACTAACTCTACGAAAATCAAAACAAATACAAGGGGGATTATTCATGGGGTTTTGGTCTGGCGGTTACAGCAACATGTGGCGTGGTAACACCCCATGATCTGAAAGTTACAAAATAGTGGTGACAGTTGTAGAAGTTAAGGAGATAATGGAATCATGGTTTTTCCAGAAACTTCCAAGGATAATGGGCGGTTACACCATTACCCCCATAATCCCGATTACTCCATCTCTTCACTACCTCCACTACTTTACAAGGAAAAGTGTGTGATATCAACTATTATAAATAGGCTACTTAGCCCATTTCAGAAACAAAACAAGCTTAGCATTCTCTCAAGCTCTGTGATTTTCTCAATAGTTCTACATCTGTATACACAATTCAATACACAAATTCCTTCAACTTTCTTTGCTACCTCACCCTAAGATCAACCAATTTCCTCTCCTTGTGACCGAAGCAGGGCGGAACGACTACTATCGTGGTTTAGGCTTGCCCTATACGATTTTGAGTTCTGAATCTAAAAAAAGTACTTCTACAGTATATTGTTTTTCCTAGAATCAATTTTTAGGTACTAAAAATTGGCGACCACAGTGGGATATCAATCTCTCAGTCACGAATCCAGTTCTTCAACCGTCTGAAAATCAATTCTTCAATTACCCAAAAATGGTTGGTCTTAGGTCAGATTCAATTAATATCAATTCTAACATTTCCTTGACAATACCAATGGTAATACGCATAACCCCTCTCTAGCAGTCAATAGCGCCACCAACCCACGTCTCACCAATGGAATTGCCAAAGTGGTCGAAACCCCAATCACTCTGGCTAAGTTGATATGAAGATAAAAATTTCAAGCAAGAATTCTAGCGAGACTGGAAGATGCGGTAGGTGCTCTGTTCTTTTCTCTCGTCAAATTAATAGAAGAAGTAGGATGTTGTAGCTCTTTCGAACAAGGCCCAGGCTCCAAAAAAACTAGGGATATATTTCTCGACTGGTAATTCTCCACCTCATAATATTATGAGCTTCACCACTACAGAAAAGTCGGTGAACCAGCAAGCCATATTTCTAATTGAAGACTTGTGTGAGATTCTTCAATTTTCCAAGGATCAATGTGTTGACACCTTTGATTTTCTCAACCACATAGTCGTGAATACACACGTAATGTCGTCTCCAGTGGAAATAAAAACAGTTATATCAGACAACCCAGCTATGAATAACGTCACTTTCACCGAGGAGGACATGATGGCCGAAGAAGGTCAACCGAGCCCTGTATGTTACTGCTCATGTCAAGGAATTCGAATTTAGAAGGGCCTTTATCGACACAGGATCCACACTAACTCCTATGGACATGTTTATTTAAACTTACGAGTGGGTCATATCATGTCCAAGGTAAAATTTCATGTTATTACAAAAGATCTTGAATACCACATGATATTAGGGTGCTCATGGCTAGATGACAACAAAGTTGTCCCCTCCATCTATCATCAATGCGTGAAGGCAATGCTGAATATGAAAATCATTTGCATAACAACATCGTCATCACCCTACACTCCAATATATGATGTTGAGTTCTTCAAACCAGAGGATGATACTTTCGAACCATCCAGCAAAGTCTACAACACGTCGTTACCTGACTAACATCGATAGAGGACAAACCATCAACCTTTGCTTCAAAATTCGAATCACTAGGAGCGACTTCCATACCCTCTAGATGCCGTTATGGGACATCCGACGCCACAAATTCTCAACCTACTAAGAGAGGCCATAGTTTCGTGACTGCTTGTGACAACAAGGGAAGAGTAGTCTACCTTCGCAATTAATCGCTATTAGCAATTAACAGGGGAGGCATGCGAAGAGTCTCCCCACCCATAGATATGCAGCCACGGTGAGGAGAAATATCATGAGGTGTTCCAACACGCGCCGCGATAATTACAAGACGGTACCGATGCTATGGCTGGCACCCTTAAAACTATCAATCTACGAACAGAAGAAAATATACGACCAGTTTTAACCATCTCAACCTTGTCGCCAGAACAAAAAGTGGGGCTTGTCAATCTACTCAAGGAATATAAAGACATCTTTGCTTGGACTTATGGAGAAATGCCATGGTTGGATTATAAACTGGTCACTCATCATTTACATGTTTCTCCTGACGCCAAACCAGTCAAACCACAACTCACAGTTCATACATGAAGTTTAGGAAAAACTCAAGACCGAAATTCATAAGTTTCTAGTAGTGGGCTTCATCAAACCTATCCAACACCCCACATGGTTGGCTAACGTTTTCCCCGTCAAGAAGAAGAATAGACAAATAATATGTTGTGTGGACTTCAAGAACCTGAATAAATCTTATCCCAAGGATGACTTTCCTCTCCCAAACATCTACATGCTCGTGGATGCTACCAGTGAACATGGCATATTTTCGTTCATGGATGGCTATAGTGGCTACAATCAAATAAAGATATACGAGTACGATGCTGAGAAGACCACATTCCAAACTCCTATTACGAACTTTTATTACACAGTGATGTCATTCGGATTGAAGAATGCTGACGCTACTTACTAAAGATCCATGATAGCAATCTTTTACGACATAATGCCCAAGAAAGTAGAATATTATTTTGGCGACGTAGTAGTGAAATCCAAAACAAGAGCGTCCCATACAGGCATCCCACGCCAGGTTTTCGAGAGATGTTGTGAATACCATCTGAAAATGAACCCTCTAAAGTGCGCCTTTGGTGTATCCTCCGGGAAGTTTCTGGGGTTTCTGGTAATATCATAAGGGATCAAGGTGGACCCAACCAAAACACAGGAAATCACCACCATGCCGCCACCATGCACTTTAAAGGAACTTAAAAGCTTCATGGAAAAGGTACCATATATTCGAAGCTTTATACTTGGACTAGCTCAATTTATTGCTTCATTTACACCATGTTAAAGAAAGAGGCAACTTTTGTCTAGTTATCTACACAACAAAAGGCATTTCATCAAATTCAACAATTGTTGTTATCACCAGCCGTTATAAAATCTCCAACTTCGGGAAAACCATTACTTCTCTGCACGACCTTCAATGAGGTGGCCATAGGAGCCCTATTGGCTCAAGAGGACGACATGGGTACTGAATGTCCTATCTACTATCTCAATCATACATTAAGAAATGTAGAATTGAGGTACCCCAAAGTTGAAAGAGCATGCCTATCCTTGTGCATGTTGTTCATAAATTTTGGCACTATCTACTAGAAAATAAAGTAGTATTGATGACTAAGGATGATCCCAAAAATTACTACTATCAAAACCGGCTCTCATAGTACAAGTGGAAAAATGGTTACTACAGATGTTAGAGTTTGAGATATCATGTGTATCATCAAAAGCCATAAAGGGACAAGCAGTCGCATACATACTTGCAGCTTTTCTAAGGGAAGATGATACCACGACTCATGAAGACATACTTGTAGAATTCCCAGATATCTCACTCGCTGAAGAAGAAGCATAGTAATTGTACTTTGATGGCTCTACTACACCAAGCAATAATACAGGAGGAACCGGCGTCGTACTAGTTTCACCGACCGAAGAAGTGTTCTCACATTCGTTCAAGCTGGACTATAAATGCCCAACAACTCTGTCGAGTATGAAGCCTTTCTATTAGGACTATCGCTAGCCAAGCAAGCTGGACCAACACGTCTCGTAATAAGGGGAGACTCGAAATTACTAGTAAACCAGATAAATGGTGTATATTCTCTTAAAGAAGAAACACTAGCCCCGTATAGGTATGAGGCACAAAAGCTTTTAACTCACTTTGTTGAGGCGACGATCGTACATATGGGGTGCACCAACAACAAACACGTTGATTGCTTGGCAAAGCTAGTCTCGAAACTAAAATTCGAAGACTCTAAGAAAACCCTCACTGTGCAAAGACATACCATGCCCTCGACATGGATGAACAAGCCTGACAAAGAAGAAGCCAACGAATGGAGGACGCTTATTATCCAAGAACTTAGTAATTTGCATAACCAAAGGAAGGTCAATCTTAAAGAGTTAAAGTATTTATTTTTATTACATGGAGTATTATACCATAGAAACTCATATGGCTCTTTGTCAAGATGTCTGGGGGATGATGAAGCACAAGGGCGACTTGGTTAGGTTCACCGCGAGATGTGTGGTCATACATTAGTAATAACCTTATATAGAAGTTTCCAACGTCTCGGGTATTACTGGCCCATCATGGAGGCTCAATCACGATTGTTGCAAGGATCTTTCCCTAATTGTCAGATCCCTCCGCAACAGTCAGAAGTACTGACTATACACAATGATGGGAACTGGTAGGATCCGTATATCAAATACCTTCAAGATAATATTCTACCTCATGAAAAGTGGGAAGCGGCACGCTTGATCTGAAAAGCCAAAAAATTGTTCTTCCACGAAGCTATACTATACCGAAAGAGCTTTGGTGGAGATTTGTTACAATGTATGGTAGAAGAAGACATCCAGATTATCCTGAAAGAAGCGCACGAAGAAGAACACCAAGGCAAGAGAAAACTATTTCTCCAATTCCATGAGAAATATTACTGGCCGATCATAGAGGACGATTCAGTTTCATTTGCTCAGAAATATCACCAATGTTAAATCCACAGCAACCTCATCCATATGCCTTGCCTTCATCACCACTCGGTGAGCAGCCCTTGGCCATTCTGTAGTTGGGGACTGGATCTCATTGGTAAAATCAATCCATCCTCGTCAAAGCAACACGAGTACATACTTACTGCAACAAAATACTTCACCAAATGGGTCGAAGCTGTACCCCTCAGAAGCACGACTAGAGCAACAATAGCGGCCTTTATCAAAGAACACATTATATGCAGATTTTGGGTACCAAAACACATCGTAACAGACAATGGTACTCCATTTACAAATAAATGTATGCTTACTCAAAAGTTATGGAATTAGGCAGGTATTTTCCATGCCATATTACCCTCGAGAAAATGGACAAACCGAAAACAATAACAAAAATCTCATCAGAATCATAAGTCGTATTATTTATGACCATCCAAGAACATGGCATGAACAATTTCCTATGGATTTATGGGCATACAGAACTTCTATGAAGGGTTCTGCAGAAACCTCACCATATTCTCTTGTATATGGGGCCGATGCAATTCTACATGCAGATATTAAAGTCCCATCATCCAGAATTGCAGCAGCAAGCGGAGTTCATTGGGATGAGTCAGAAATACCCATTTCTCGAATAACGGATTTAGACGTACTCAGATCCATACGAGCCAAGGCAGAAAAATATGCAGAAACTTATGGACAAAGGATTTCCAGGGCGTACGACAAGGTAGTGCAACCACGGTTATTTCAAGTAGGAGATCTGGTACTTAGGACATCTAAGCATATTCGACAAGATATGTCCGCTCCGAAATTTTCTCCAAAGTAGGAAGGGCCTTATGTAATCTCCAAGGCCATGTCGAGCGGGTATTACAAGATGGTTAATATGAATGGATAAATTGTAGGTACAGTCATTAATGGTAAATGGCTCAAGGCATATTATGCCTAAAACACTTTCATCATTTCTCTTACAAGTTCAATATAACTCCAAAACATATATTTGAACTTTCAAACTCAAAACCCATTACATTCATCTGAAACATCCTTTATTCAAAATTATTCAAAACCCAAAAAAAAAATAACATGAATGTTTCGCTGCCTATCTTATGGCCTAAACAATATCTCTGAGCAAAGGATTCCAATGATGCAATTTTCCCAACCTCTCATCATACTTCTGTGAACGAGCCTGAAGATCTCGAGTTATTTCTTCAATTTTGGAGGATTCTTCCTTCAAGGCCTTCCCTTCTACCAAAGTTGCTGCATGAGCCTCTATAACACTCTCAAAATGCTGACTTAACCAGTTTACGTTGAAATGGAGACCCTCATAAGTTGTCAATATCTCATCGCATTCCTGAATTTTCAAGTCTTCAACTGTATACAAAGGCGCGTCATCCATCTCTTAAATTACAGGAAGGAATCTTGCGACGATGAGTATGACTCTTCACCAGTTATGTTATAGCGATGTGCCCGTACTTCTTCCATATCTTTGTGTAGAGATCCACATGATATTTTGGCACAACAAATCATCATACTGCTTCATATACTTCTGAGATGCTGACTCCATTTATAACTGAAAGAAGAACCCGGCGTTGGGATAATCATGAACGGGAAGACTCGAGTCAACATTCGCAACATAAGCCATGATTTTGGAGAAACTCTTAAATCCGTCTTCAATATTTTATCTTCTATTCGTTGGTGCGAATTCCTCATTTTCTTAATCCCAACATGTGTAATCTCCATCTCATGTTAGAATCAAACAAACAACAATACATTAAAAAAAATGAGAGAAAGGTTTCAAAAAAAAAGGGGAAGAAAGTTGCTTCTATTTCCTTGAAGTTCCCAGTGCCCATATGTCTCTTTGGCACCTTTTTTATCCGAGAAACCTATGAAAAACAACAATCGGATCATGTTACGGTTTTCACCGTAATCATCATACATGTATGAAATCTTGGGAGTGAAGAGAAACTTATTGGACTTGCAATCCAAGTAGTACACTTGACATAAGAGCTACCTTGGTTCGAGCTACCATTGTTGTCAGACATATTGCAGTGATGAGGTGATGATATTCAAGCTCTGGAAAAGATTAAAAGTGAAAATGGTTAGAGTCATCTACTTGTTTAAATAGACAAAGGTGGGAAACCCTAAAATTCAAATAAGTGGAATTTTCTGGAATTTATCTCGAGGAGAATGGATCTGAGCGTGACTACCGACCAAGGTTCAAAGAACGACCTTTGTCAATAGGGAGGTGACAGGCTTCACTCGGTGAATGGATCAGCATGCGCAGGTCATTCACGCCTCCAGCACAACAAGATTTATGGTCGTGACTCCCCTGTTTGTTTTGATCGCAGGTGCAAGTCAGCAAGCGCGCCAAACATGCTCTAGTGGTGTTGCGCTAGCACCATCGCCAAGCTTTGCGCTGCTAGCCTAGCAGCGGTAGCGCTAGCGCTAGCATCAATACCAATGATTGGCGCCTTTAGTGCTAGCGCTAGCCTTCCCCATTCCCTTACCTTTGCACCTTGTTCATGCTTACACCTATGCTTGTGCTAGCACCAATCATTGCAGCCAAGCACTTATGCTTGTGCTAGTACCAATCATTGCATCCAAACTCATTGATAATATTACCTTACAACAAACTCACGACTTATTCACGTGTTTTTATTCCATGATTCCACTAACTCTATGAGAAATCAAAACAATTGCATGGGGGATTATTTATGGGGTTATGGTCTGGCGGTTACAGCAACATGTGGCGTGGTAACACCCCATGATCTAAAAGTTATAAAATAGTGGTGACGGTTGTAGAAGTTAAGGAGATAATGGAATCATGGTTTATCCAAAAACTTCCAAGTATAATGGCGGTTACACCATTAACCCCATAATCCCATTACTCCATCTCTCCACTGCCTCCACTACTTTACAAGGAAAATTATGTGACACGACTTACTATAAATAGGCTACTTAGCCCATTTAAGAAACACAAAAAACTTAAAATTCTCTCAAGCTCTATGATTTTCTCAATAGTTCTACATATCTACACACAACTAAACACAAATTCCTTCAACTTTATTTGCTTCCTTCCCTTAAGATCAACCAATTTCCTCTCCTTGTGACCGAAGCAGAGCGGAAGGGATACTATCGTGGTTTAGGCTTGCCATGTACGATTTTGATTTCTGAATCTAAAGAAAGTACTTCTATAGTACACTGTTTTTCCTAGAATCAATTTTTAGGTACTAACAGTTGGTTCCCAAAAATTCCAATCGAAATGAACGGACAATTCTTGCTCCTTTTGACAAAGTAAAGACAATGCCAATTCTTCTTCCTTTGCTATTTGACGATCAATCGACAAATATCTCCCACCTTCTTGGATGGTTTTCTTTGAGTAGGTTTCTTGGTTATGTGACATCTTCTTCCAAATTTATCATTTTTTCTATGTCTTCGTCTTCTTCTAGTGGAAAATCGGCTAGAAAATCGGTGATAACCTGAGACTTTGTACATATCAGTATTCCATATTCTAGTCCGAACTTTTCTATTTGAGCATTTTACTTCGAAACTCTTCCCTCTCACTGAGAGCTTTTTAGCACTGACTCAATATGCGTCTTCGTTATTATTATGATGGGATGGTCCTGGAAGTAGGTTCGCAGTTTCTGAGTTGCATAAACTAGTGCCAATATCAAGTGTTTAATCTTCGTGTAATTTCTTTTCGCCGAACTGATAGACACATTTTAGTGTCTAATTTGCACCTTAATTTCTAGTGAG
>JAJJMC010013372.1:732986-756597 GCA_023531435.1 Papaver californicum
CAAGTTCGAGAATCGAATCTTTATTTACCACTTTCTAAATTACATCACGAACCAAGAGTTTTGATGATATAGTATAAGGTTTTTTCAATTCGTTCACCAGTTCGGACCAACAATGCATTGATGGCATCCGAAGTTGTTATGGGATACACTAAAAGAACTTCCCCGGGTTCGGGTCTTTACATAACTGACAAATTTTCCACGTACTGTTTAATGCTTGAAATGCTCGTTCACATTCCTCTGTCCATATGAATTTGGCTCCTTTCTTTAAAGTATCAAAAAATGGCTTGCACTTGTCCGAAGATATGGCGATGAATCTTCCCAAAGATGCAAGTTGTCCATTGAGATTTTTTGCCTCTTTCAGTGTGGTTGGTGATGGCATGTCCCTGATTGCCTGTACCTTCGCTGGATCCACCTCTATTCCATCATTTGAAACACATAAAATGCATTTTGCTGGATTGATTTTCATCTTGAACTTTCACATTTAGTCGAAAATCTCCTTCAGATCTCGCACATAGTCTTCATATTTTCTACTTTATACCACCATATCATCCACATACACCTCTAATGTGGAATGCACCCATTGGGAATATAATTTCTCCATCATTTGTTGGAAGTGGCACCTGCATTCTTCAACCCAAAAGGAAATCTTGTGTAACAGTATAATCCTCTTGGGGTGAGGAAGGAGGTGTTCTCCTGGTTTTCTTCGGCGAGCGGTATCTGATTGTAGCCTAAATATTCATCCATGAGAGAGAGAGTCTCGTAGCCCGTCGCTAATTCAACAATTTGAGGTATATTAGGCAAAGGAAAGCTATCCTTTGAGCATGCCTTGTTCAAATCACTGAAGTCAATAAATATCCTGATCTCTTTATTTTTCTTCGGAACAATCACCATGTTTGCAATCCACTGCGGGTACTTCGTTGGTCTGATAATTCTTGATTTGCTCATTCTTCTCAGTTCCGCCTCAATTGCTTCGTGATAAACTGTTGCAAATTTCCTAATTCCCTGCTTGAAAGGCTTCATCTTTGGTCAATATCTAACCAATGATAAGCCACTGGAGGATCTAAACCTGGCTTGTCTTCCATCTTCCATGCGAACACATCTAGTATTCTCGTAATAAGTGTTCCAACCCCTTTTACTCATCTTCGCTCAGTTTCGTAGCTATCTTGACTATCTTTGGCTCATCCTCAGATCCCAAATTTATATCTCGGGTAGGTTCTGCAGCGGTGAAACATTCATCGATGGCTCTCCGAGGGGGGTTGGACGTTCTGCAACGGTGAAATTCATCGCCGGATCTCCGAAGGGGGTTGTGCTCTTTAATTGCTATGCTGGAAAACCTTTTTTCCATGAGACTTCGCTCGGAAGTCCATTTCCATTCGTTGCATTTACTTCATATATCTGCATTTCATGTTCTTTCTTACTTTCTTTGGCATGCTTCTTTCTTTTTTTCTTGTCTTCCGTGATCTTGTCATCCCGCTCTTCGTACTAGTAAATATTTTTTTCATTGTAGTATTTTTCTTCATCCAGATCCTTCTTAACTTCGGCTAATCCATTCAGCGTCGGAAAATGCAAGCATTGATGATAAGTAGATGCTATTCTTTTAATTCCACAGACCCACGGTCATCCGAAAATGGCGTTGTAAGGGGACTCCACTTCAACTACACAAAAGGTAGTGATTGTTTATATCTTTCCTATATGTATATATTACCATGGTGAACTCTCCTTTTGGTTTGAAGGTACTCCATTGAATCCGTAGATATTATAAGTTGATGGAATGAGTACAGAATCAAAAAAATCTATTCGCTTGAAAGTGTTGTAGAATAGAATGTCCACTAAACTTCCTGTGTTTACCAAAACTTGTCCACCACCCACTGTCTCATCTTTAAAGTAACCACGAGATGATCTGTATGTGACTTCCTATTCTCCGGTGCCTTCGATGCTAAAAATACAATTGGTTGTACCATCTATTTCTCCATAGGTGGGGATTTTTCTACGCTAAAAATCTTATTTCCACTTTGGTCTCGCTTGTGTACTCTGCCCATGATGTTGCTGTGGAAGGTAGCCTCTGACCTTGCTGAGTGGATGATTGAATTTCATTACAAATAACTGACGACTCGCTCAATTTCGATCCTATGAACTCGTGGCACTTCTGGCTCCACTCGTGAAGGTGATGGTGGTAGATCTCCCAAGAATTCCCGAAGTTTTCCCTTCTCTATCAGGCGTAACACTATTCTTTGTACGTTCCTGCAGTTTTCATTAGTATGACCATAAAATTGATGATATTTGCATAATTAGTTATTATACCTAGAGAGAGGTGGCTCCACCCCTTTGTTGTGCGGATATGAGATGCTTTCAGATTCAGTTTCATCGCTATGTCGCATGATAGCTGCCAATGGTGCACTCAACTTGGGTAGCTTTAAGTCCTCGAACCTGGGAGCATTTGGTCTTCATACGCCAAATTTTTGGTCACTGAATATTCCTCGGCGAGAAGGATGCTCCCACTGCTGCTGGAATCTACCAACATCATTGTGCGCCAATTTCTACCTAACTGTACATCTCGATGGGGTGCTCACGGATGCTCTTCTTGATAGATATCTCTGTAGTCCACTCGCGGTATATCACCAACTGCATTTGTAATTCCCTGAATGTTCGTAGGGTTTCGGAAGATACTCTCCTTCGTCTTTGTAGGTTGAAAAGCTACCTCTTTATGTATTTCTTCCAAGGCAATGTACTTTTCCTGAAATTCTCATACCTCTTGCATGGTCAATGTGTTCTTGTGCTTGAATATAGCCATGTACAACAGATCAGTTGGAAACAACGCATTGATAAAAGCTCCGAACTAGACTCGTTTCCATTTTGTGACCCATGACCTCGCTGCATAGGGCCCTCCATATATTTACAAGACTTCACAAGCTTTCTCCAACTCTCCTCTTTAAAATGAACAACTTTTCCACCCCAGGTCTCAGCAGGTTGTTGTGCATATATGCTTCGAGGAACACCTTTTCAAGCTCATGAAAGGACGTGATAAAATATTCTGGGAGGGTATCAAACCAAGGCAATGCTTCACCTTTCAAGCTGGATGGAAAGTACTTGCACATGACTTCGTCACTATGCTCCTATTGTAACAATGATCGTTGATAAGCTTTGACATGTTGTATCGCGCTTCCTGTCCCATCGAAGATACTCCCGAAGGTTGGCATCGTGCACTTGGGAGGCAAAGCCGTGTATAAGATGTCAACACAGAAAGGAGACCACTTCGCTTCTGCTATGACATATGTTAACTGTTGACCCTTATTATTGTTCTGGTAGCTTTGAATCATGGCTCGCATGTTTTTTAATTCTTTTAAGACTTCTTGATTTGTATCCATTTCTCTAGACTTTTTTTACTTACGCTTTATCTCCTCTTGACGTTTTATGGCATCACGTTCTTTAGGACTCTCTTCGTGATTCCCCCTGCGCTTTTTAGTTGGTTCTTTTCGTATGTGATAATAACGAATCTTTCTCCGGTGCTTCCTCTTGCAATTTACGGTTATCCTCGACCAGCTCCAAGTTTTGTTGTTTGAGTAACTTTCTCCTGAGCCATTTTCTTCTTTGTTTCTTTTATCTTGCCGAGGTTTTCCCTTAATATTTCTACCGTCATATCTTGCTTATCGTTAGATTTACCACTGTCGTTGGATGCGAAAGCTTCTTCCCTATCATCTTCTTCTCTATTTTGCTGGGGAGATACGTTTTGCCCCGGACTTACCCTTCGCTCATCATTACGAGATTCTCCTCATACTGTTTCATCCAGTAGAGGTTCTTTCCTTGGATTTACTACGTTACTGGTTCCAATATGGAGCTTTTCCTTGGGATTACTTTGTCCACTTTTGAAAACATCTTTTCTCTTCTGAAATCTGCACAGTAAGAAAAAATAGGCTTGTCGTACTCTTCAGCGAGTTTTCACCAGTGGGCCCTACGATTCATGACATTGAATGTAGATCCAATTATTATAATTAGGAAAACCAAATTTATAAACCTTAAATTTAAAACTGACTCAAAATATTAAATGTTTATTCTAAAACAATGATTATTTTAACAGATCCAAGGTAATCCTCAGATAAAAGACTTAACTACCTATGATTTAACCGTTAAAAGTACTTATTTTGATGAGGATAAAATCTTTTGATGTAGACTTATCAAAAAGGTTAAAATCAAGTTCTAAAATTCTTTCAAAAGTACTCCTGATTGCAAAAAAATCTTAAGATTTTGAAAGCTTGCAACTTTAAATAAACACCAGCTAGTAACTATCTCTATAATCTCTTATGTAATTCAAAGCTTTAAAACTTCTTAGAAAATACCAAACCAGATTTACGATTTTACTTCAAAAACCCCAAGTTTAATGAGTCCTTCTCCCTTAGAATGCTGCTTTTCTAGAGACTTGCTCTTAGAAACTCAAATCTATGACTTTCTTTAAAAAAAAATCGAAATCTAACTCTCTTCTTTTCTAAATAAAGCTACAAATACTCTAGAGCTAGACTTTTTCCTGAAGTACCGAGTATTTGAGTAAGATAAATCTTCGATGATGCATCTCCCTGTTTCTAGCGCCAAAATATAGTTGCAGGAGAACCTACAACACACCAAACGATTGTCCTAAGCTAACCTCTATGGTATCAGTCAAGATTTGATTTCTAAGTTCAAGCCATAATAAGTAAAATAAAGAACACAAAGGATTTACGTGGTTTAGTGTTAAAACCTACGTCCACTGGAGGGATTTCACTATGATATGACGAAGATTACAAGCTCTCAGATTTATTACAAGAATACTCTCAGCTATTCACGCTCTCTCTGCCTCACATAGAATGTTCAACCCCTATTACGTTGTTTACAAACGTATTTATAGACAAATAGTGAAAGCAGATAACAACCCACTTTATTTCGCTTGGTGCTTCGTAGGAAGCCTCCTCGCCAAAGTTTTCTTAGAGAAGAATCTATTTTCGTTGATATTCACCTTTGCTAACTTCCTCGTTAATCTTCCCTCGTCATCATAATCTTCGTTGCTCTGTTCTTCGTCGAACTATATCTCGCCACATGTCCCGACAATCTCACACTGTTAAACTGACCGTTCTGCTCGTGCATTACATGTCCAACTACCCAATTCAAACTTAGTCGTTGATCTTTGGTTAGTGCTTTCCACGTATCCGAGTCTCATAGAGTAGACGGAGATCCCAATATTAACTAAGAACAACTTCAATACTCGTATATAATACGTCTCTTTTATATTTATACCTTGAGATGCGAACACGTGACGAAGTGATTTTTGGTCTCCACATTTCGTTTTACACTAGTCTTTTCATCTCAGTTCTTTAGTGTGTTCTTATCTGTGATTGCAACTGTTCACTGTTGATATCCTTTGTTGTAAAATTCTGTCCTTAGTAGTGTTTACGCTAGTCTGCCTCTCATCCTTTAACTGCTACTGGTGGCTTGATTTTTATTCCCGTCAAGATAGTCTGTCTTTCCGTTGTATTTACAATCTTGGTAACATTCCTATACAGCTGAATCTTGGCAACAGTCAGTCCTATAGAGCTGAGTGTGCATATTTTTGCAGTCAAAATTTGTTCTTTGCTGACAGGTCATCTCTTGACTTTCTGTCTCCTTTTTTTTGAGCGTTTTTTGTGTTTGGAAGAAATGAGTAAGTCTTTTTGTATCATTCTTTCTCGGAGTACTTCCTTTTGGTGTTGTGCTCGGCTACCCTCTGTTTAGGCGCTAGTACAAATCGTAGTCATTTCTCTATTTTCCTTTGAATCAATTTTATTAATTGATCATTTCTTTCTTTTACTTGCGCCGACCTTCTGATTCCAGTTTAGAAGCTTCTTTTTCCCATGAAAATTCGGTCGTGGAACATCCAGGGATTGACCCTCCTCTTACTAGGGATCATTTAAATTTCCTTTGTCGATCTTATAATCCAGATATTCTTTTTCTATCAGAAACTAAAGCGTCGTTTTTAGAATGAAATTTTTATTTAAAAAATCCCATTTTTATGATTGACTTATCGTACCATATGTAAGAAAAGCGAAGGGGTTGGTAATTGCGTGGCACAAAAACATAGAATTAAAATTATTATTATTTTCACTTAAATATATGCCATTTTAATTTGAATATAGATAATAAACATGTGAAGATTACTTGTGTTTATGGTGCTATTAAAGCTGATGATAAGGTAAACCAATGGTCACATTTAGCTCAGATTGGTCAACAAATCCCAGATGCTTGGGTGATTATAGGAGATTTAAGTTTCATCCTGGATCCAGCAGAAAAAAAAAGGTGGAAACATCTTAGTTCAAGCATCAGATCTTTCATTTCACAAATGATAGACAACCTGGGACTTCAAGGCGCAGGATATGAAAGAGCATTATTTGATTGGTCCAACAATCGTAAAGGTGATGCGAACATATGCGAGATAATTGATAGGGCTTTGGTTTCTTATTATTGGATTTAACATTTTCCTGGCACCAAGGTAAGTCATCTTCCTAGAGTAGGATCCGACCATACTCCTTCACTATTTGATTCTAATCCAGATCTGGAAAAATTGCAAAAAGCTTTCTGATGCCTTAGATCTTGGCTTACTCACCCGTCTTTAAGCTTTGTCATTTCGGCTTCGTGGAATTTACATTATGGTAACTCTTGTGATCAAAACATTTCTTCGCTCCGTCTTCTTTCCTCCGATATTGCCTTTTGGGAACATTCATAGAAATATAAGGTCTCTGAACAATAAAATAGAAAACTTACATAATTCAAGAAAATTCCATACACAGGTAGATAAGCTCAAAGAGTTCCAAAAAAATTTAGGAAAGTTGTATGAAATCCGAAACGACTACCACCACCAATTATCCCGTGATAAATTCTTCAAAGAGTTCGATCAAAACACGGAATATTTCCATGTGCCAGCTTCCAATAAAAAAAGGATAAACACGATTAACACTCTTAGAGAACCCTCAAGGATTTGAATTTCTGACAGAGACCAAATCAACCCCCTTCTAATAAATCCCTTTTCTTTTTCACGTGAACAAGCCATTCTTGCTGCAAGAGCGCATTCTGCTTTTTATTAGCTCAGATGGTGATAAGCGGCATATTGATTCCATACCGTACCGAAGACGAATTTCCTGGCGAAATAGAGGGATGTAGTTGCTCAATAGAGGACACCTGCCCGAATAACAAATAGGCCGAAAAGACCTATAACGAGTCTTTTTTGTCCGTGTTCTCGCTAACCGCATATGAATGGAGGGTGCAGAGGCGCAGGAAAATGTGTGGTTGTTTAAGCATCCAGAAGTTGAACTTGCTGTTCAAGAGGTGCTTGTACCCCATCTTGACGTAAATCACAGTTCTCTGCCTATAATCATTCATTATCTGACATTATAATCTCGTGTATTTCTGAGTCTGAAAATTCACCTCTAATTGAAATCCCTTATAAGGAGGAAATTTGGCAGACTCTTTCGAAAATGAACCCTTGGGGTGCTCCAGGACCTGACAGATTCCAACCAGGATTTTTGAAATCAAATTGGCAAATTTTAGGGCCAGATATTATCTCTGTTGTCACAATTTTTTTAAATATGGATATCTTCATCCTGAAGTCAATTCCACATTCATAACGCTAATCCCGAAAATATCCACCCCTCAAACTCCTTCGGATTTTAGGACAATTAGCCTTAGTAACTCGATGTACAAAACTTATATCCAAAATTATTGCTAATAGGTTTAAACCCTTCTTTATAAAATCATCTCCCCAAACCAATATGCCTTTCTGCCGGGAGGTAAATTACCGATAATATAATAATCGCTCATGAACTCCTTATTTTATGAAGATCTCAAAAGCGAAAAAAGGTTTTACTGTCCTAAAATTATACTTATCCAAAGCTTTTAATAGGATGGAATGACCATTTATAGAACATGCACTGCTAGTGTTCGGTTTTGATAAAATATGGATAAATCTCATATGATAAATTTCATAATGCAATGCATTTACAACATCTTTATTTATTCTTCTCAATGGTTTCCCAGGCTCTAAATTCTCCACGTCGAGAGGGCTTAAACAAGGTGACCTTCTTTCCTCGTATTTACTTCTTCTGTAATAAGTTTCTTTCATGAGTCTGATAATACTGTGTGTCTGTTGCAAAAAATAATAATTAGAATTCCACTTCCACTTTTAAAATTTTCCATATTTATAATTTGCATTTCTTCCTATTTCTTCTACTATGAATCTATTAATACGATGTTCCAACGACAGGGTAGTCCAACTTCTTTGACAGCGGCTAAGAAATACAAAAGCAAAATCTTTTATTTTTTCATTTAGCCACTGTGAACTACAAGCTACAGCACCAAACTAGTCCTTACACTCAACTAGGGTGACCCTGTATGTTTACAATACATGATTTGGAATGTGTATGTCCTTGTTCTTTACTTTTTCGATGTTATTGGTTCAGAACTTCAAATACTACTTTTGGGGACACACCAATTCTTGATCAGTTCTCTAATCAAAAGAGCAATTTCGAATCTGGTCATACGAAGATACTTTCCAACCTCCTCCCGTTCTAATTCATTTTCCTGCTAAATTTTACTGCAATATGCAAATGTTACTGCCAAAATTTCACTAATGTTTACTTTCTAGACACCCAAGTAAATCCAAAAGTTTGGGTAAAAATATCACGCCACTTCCAATTCTGTTCAAACAAATTTATTTTATTTTCAATTTCAAACCTCTCCAATTTTTTTTACTCATATCCATAATCCGTATGAAACCCTAGAATAAATATCAGCCGTTGATAACAACAAAACTCGATCCGGATGACACCTTTTAATCCAATAAAAATAGCAAAGAACTAAAACCAAACCATAATCCGTATGAAACCTTTCAATTCATTATCAACCGGTGATAAAAATTCATAATCTCGCCCAAATATTACTCTTCTTCTCTATAAATCCCCATACCCAAATCCTAACTCCTCACAAATCAATCCATCGATTCTCTCTCAAACCTCAATTTATCAGATCTGTGCAACTTTCATCTTCAGTAATGGCTCGTACTAAGCAAACAGCAAGGAAATCAACAGGAGGAAAAGCCCCAAGGAAGCAATTAGCAACAAAAGCAGCACGAAAATCAGCACCAGCGACAGGAGGAGTGAAAAAACCACACAGATTCAGACCAGGAACTGTTGCTCTTCGTGAAATCAGAAAGTACCAGAAGAGTACTGAGCTGTTGATCCGTAAACTACCATTTCAGAGATTAGTTCGTGAAATTGCTCAAGATTTTAAAACTGATTTAAGGTTTCAGAGTTCAGCAGTTGCAGCATTACAAGAAGCAGCTGAAGCTTATTTAGTCGGTTTATTTGAAGATACTAATTTATGTGCTATTCATGCTAAAAGGGTTACTATTATGCCTAAAGATATCCAACTTGCCAGGAGAATCAGAGGTGAACGTGCTTGATAATCTCTGATTTCTGTGTAAATGTGTTGTTGGACGTTTTAGAGTTTATGATGGATTTAGGATTTGTGTATTTTTATTTTGAAATCATGGAAGTGTCTGTGCTCTGATTTGATTGATCTAATGGAACATATATTCACAAAATTATCTCTATTTCTTTTCTGCTTTTAATATTTTTTATTGTCTGATTTGATCCTATTCTTGAAATCCCCCAATTCCAATTGAATAAAATCCTTAATTTTTATTGAATTGAAACCCTCAATTATACGTATAATGGCTTTTTAACTTGATCTTAATGGCCTTCTACAATATACACCAGTATCTGTCCCCATTTCTTTTTGATATGCTTGACCTGTTGCTGCCATCCCTTGGCAGTTCAAGTGATTGATACTGACTACTAAGGCAATTGAGGCAGCTCAACATTGTTTAAACCTATAAATTGGATGCGAAATTGGTCTACAAAATCCAATTTCAGAGTATGTGCATCAACAATACCTAGATGATACCGGGATGTTACTTTAAGAATTCAAAGCCTGCTGGATTGGGATTGATTAAGTGAACATTGTGGTGCAATGCCAAGCAAGATGCATATGTAGTTGCGGCGGATAATGTTGAGGTTACTAAGGGCAATTGAATGGTCAATGAAGTACAAAGCGAGGCATCTGCACTTGGAAGGGGATAATGTTGAGGTTACTAAGGGCAGTTAATGGTATTGATAGTGTCACTAGATGGACAGCTGAATGGTTGTTGTTTTTGCCTTTAGATTTAAGGTCCTTGGTGAGATCCCATTGAAGCTCATCAACATTGCTTGAAAATTTTGATTTTAAACTGGGCTAATAATTGATGCAAGGAGAATGTTTGATAAATTGTCTCAAAGAGATGAAATTTTTTGGACTACTATTACTTCAGGTTACGTTAGAGCGTCGAATGTGTCAGAAGCACTTACATTGTTTTCAGGTATGTGGGTTGATCATAGTGCTCTTATTAATTCTATTGTTCTTGCTATTGTACTCAAGGCGTGCGGGTGTAATTCAGAGTTGAGTCTTGGGTGTCACTCCCAAGTCCCAGCATAGCAAACAGTATTGCATACTCACTGGCCAAAACTATAATTTCTACTTGACATGATAGAGAAACACAACCCTGAGGCGTGCCTCATATCTTAAAGGCCGAGTGCCTTTGGCATATTCAAATTGGATTTGCTGGCTCACGTGACTGAAGTGTTGCCGTACGTCTTCCACAAATTCACTATAAAAACATGAGAATGGCAGTAGTATATCAAATTATCAATCACTCTGCTTCTCTCCAAAAGAAACTTAGATTTTCAGAGAAATTCAATCCTAAAAGAAACCTTCAATCAAGAAGAATAATCAAAACCCAGTACTCTGTGAAACTTAGTTTCAAATATCTCCTTTGAAATTAACCAAAATCCTTAGAAGAAAATCGTCCAGAATTAAACCAAGGTTTAAAGAAGCTTCGACAGATACATACTAATTTCAAGAAACTTCGATAATGGAAGGAGATCAAGAAAGATATGATAGAAAAGGAAAACGTGTTGTTGTTGGTGGTAAAAATCAAGAAGTGGGAAGTACTGTACCATCTGAAACAATGAGTAGTAGTACTTCTTCTCACACCCATGATCAAGTACCAGAGGATAAGAAACAAGATGATAGTAGGAGCATTACATTACGAGAACTGTTTAATATTGAAACAGGGAGTAGTTCTGGTTGTCAACATGATCAAGAACCAGAAGATAAGAAAGAAGATGATAGTAGGAGGATTACATTACAAGAACTGTTCAATATTGAAACAGGGAGTCGTTCTGGTTGTCAACATGATCAAGAACCAGAGGATAAGAAAGAAGATGATAGTAGGAAGATTACATTGCGAGAACTGTTTAATATTGAAACAGGGAGTAGTTCTGGTTGTCAACATGATCAAGAACCAGAGGATAAGAAAGAAGATAATAGTAGGAGGATTACATTACGAGAACTGTTTAATATTGAAACAGGGAGTAGTTCTGGTTGTCAACATGATCATGATTCAAACCCAAAGAAGAAGAAAGAATCTGCTTATTTCAGAGTGATGAGAGCGCATCTTGAACCAAAATTAAAATTGTTAAGGGATTGTAAAGATGAAGTAAAAGATTTGGAAAAAGATATAGAAGCTCTGCAACAATGTTATGGAATTATGGGCGATGATGAAAATTCTCTGATTCAACATCATTCTTCTTCTGATTTCAAAAAGATGAGTGCCAATCTTGATGGAAAATTGCAGTCTTTAAAGTATAGTATAAATAAAAAGAAAGAATTGGAAAAAGATTATGAGGTTCTGCGAGATTGTTTTGAAATAGGTGAAAATGCTCTTGCACCTTCTATGCTGGTTGAGATGGTTGAAAATATACCTAAAGCGATAGATTCGCAAACTGAAGAAATCCGAGCATTGACAGAACAAGTAGAAACGGGTTGCAATCTCATAACTGAGTACTATGCTGGAAAGTCCAAGGAAATTAAAGTTCAACAAGAAACAACTCCAGATGAAGATGCACAAGAAACGAATAGGGCACCATGTCCAGCTGAAGGTGATGAGGCAGCAGATAATCCAGGTGCATTAGATGCTGTGGCAGGTGATAAATCTGGTTTTTTCAATGAATTCGAAGATGATTTCGATGATGCTGATATCAATTAATGGTTCTTTTGATAATCGTCGTATATAGCGAGACATTCTAATGTGTTTTTAGGATCTTCATTAAGTGATCTTATTGTTTTTCATTATTAGTAATTGTTTGTAAGTCAATTTTGAGGACTTCTTGTTTTGAATTGAACTCAATTAGTTCTTGTTTTGATGTAAGCAGAATAGTTCAAAATTTGTCAAGCAAGTCTGTAAGAGAAGACTTGAATTCTTTAAGCCAAATTCCTGATAGTATTTGAATTTCATTTTCATCATTTCTTTAAGCCAAATGTCAATCATCTGTACTATATTTCATTGTTCGTTTTCTCCCCCTAAATTATCAGCTGCTTTTCGAGTGTGTTCTTGTCGGAAAAAATATTTGTGTCATGAATTTGTATAGATATTGTGTTTAAATGATGTTAATGGAGATTCCATAAGGTGGATGTCGACACAAACGATCAGTAGTACAGAACATGTTAGAGGCTTAGGGCTGGGTATGTTATATGTCTTGGTTTGATCAGGTAATAGCTAGGTTATATGCCCCAGGCATAAGTAGAAGCTTGCATTTCAGAATTGGTGATTAAGTTCAGTTCCATGCATCATGTGCAATTTCCTTAGCTGGTAGATTATAGCTTCCTGTTAGACGTGCTGGATTCGGATATTGGAGATTTCACAATGTTGCTGAATGGCACAGGCAAAACATTAGATAATTTCCACGGCCCACGGGGTTCTAGCTATGAAGGCGGACACCGAATAAGCAACTGTGAATCCGGCCGAATGACAGTTTCCATGAAACTTTAAGCACATACGAGATGGCTTCCCATATCAGTTAAAACCCCTTCAACTCCTGATTCTCTTGCTAGGAAGACTTTGCACGTTTTATTTCGCTTTGGAAACTTGAATGGCTATTAAAAACATAAGGACTTGGAGATGAATCCAAAAGGGTATACTGGGATTTACTGTATTATCCATCCAGCTCCTTTGGGAACACTTCGAAAAAAGGCGTGGCTATGAAGTTGTAGCTTCAAAGAATCTTGAAGATAGTTCAAGAATGTAGATCCACCCTTTGACAGAATCATGGTTCTGGGTGGCTCATATCAGTTGTGTTAGTAGGTCTTCTAAGTTTACTGTTGTACATCGCCTTGCATAACAGGCACGAGTTCCGAAGCTTAAGTTTAGTACTCCAGTTTGAACTGTAATTGGCTTTCAATCAAATAAAGTACTGGTAGATAAAGGGAAAATTGTTCTGTTTTGCTCTAGTAAACACAAGTCTAGTTCTTTTTTCTTTATGCCAGAATATGGATTCTATGCTAATCAATTTCTAATCAACAAATGGCGCTCCATATTGGCGGAAATTGTCAGACTTTACAAGAGAAAGTATACTACTCAATAAGCCCTTGATGACTTTTATATTCCTCCTGGTTAATATTGTCTCCACCTAGTCGGATTAGCCATCATTGGATACTGCATTTCCACTGGATACGATACATTCGCGGCCACACCATTTGTCACCACATTGGTAGGCTTTGTAGAACCATTTTTTGCAATATTGCGGTTAAAGGGTTGAAGAACATATATGTTGGGAAATAAAAATGGTTATTACTAAAATTAATAGTTTCTTACTTAAATTAATTTTTATTACTTTAATTAGCTTGATGGGTGCTAGGATCACTAGTCTAAACTTGGGTGGAATTATAGCCATTCATTTTCACTTCTTAGTGAATGAGAAACCTTTGGTTATCCCACATTGGGCAAACCAAGGAGGAAGTTCATGCATATTACCACAAACGTTCTATAAAAGGAAAAGAACTAGTGGATTAGATATGGACTTGGGAAATGGACTAGTGGGAAAATGCATACATGTGGCGCCGAAGCACCGCAGGCCGCGGGCTTGTGGGCTTGCGGTGCTTGCGTGTGTTCTTGGCGTGAGCCTTGGCGCGACCCTTGGTGTGAGCTTGCGAGTGCACACGTGTACCCATCAACGAGAAAACGTTTCTTTATTTTTAAATAAATATTTTACCGTTTTGAATTAAATGAAAAATAAAATCATAAATATTTTTTTAATTAAAAGAATCTTAACGTTTTGTTTTAATGGGGATTTAATATTTCAAATTAAATTTTTCACCGTTTTAAAACTCAAAAGATTTCTTCTCCTATAAAAGAACAACATTGCTAAGGTTTTCGTTTACCCCAGTCGCAGCCACTGTTCTGACGACTTTTGCCCTCTTCTTGCTTTGATTTGCGCACTAGAATTTACTTTCTTTTTCTTTCATCTTCTGTTAAGTTCACAATGGGCCAACGAGCTTTGCTAGCTGGGTTGGTATCAGGTGATTTTATCCTGAATTCAAGTTTGTCACTGAAAGGGTATAGCAGCATCTTCCTGAAGGTGTACCTGACAAATATTGAGTTAAGGGCAGTCTGTTGAACAGGCGACTTCACCTCTTTGTGTTTGAGTGTGTGTGCAGTTTAATTCTAACCCTCCCTTAATCATCTTCAAGTTTTCTGTGTTTGTGTTTCTCTGTTACAGGAAGGTACATTTCCAACAATATATTGGTTGCATCTGCATAACAGTATCACCTCCTTTAGGCAGTAGGCTAGTAGCCCCATTCTCAGAAAGTCTCCAAGTGATATAGCTAGGATTTTCTGCACCTTCTCTGAACTGAATTTTCTCATCAATCGTTTCAATCTTCGACTCCACCGAGTTGATGAGTTGCTGTATTTGATCAGCACCTAACTTATTGGTCTACGTAGGAGCCCGGCCCCTTTTCATGCTCTCTTACACAGAAAAGGGTCTCTCAAGAGAAATATCATTGGTGGAGCCATTTTTGCCCCTGGAGGGTCTGGAATTCTCTTAAGCACTGGAAGCCAATTTGTGAGGACTCTCAATACTCTTAGAGACCTTTACATTAAACCATGGAACCTGTGCAAACCTTAGAAATGCTTTTTCATATTGTAGCCAAGCAGTTTAAGTGTTTAAAAACAAATAATCTGTTTGCCATTCTTTACTATGAACAGGGAAAGGTAGTACCCTTAGACGAACAGATTGAACAGTTTGCTACAGATTGAGGAAATCTTACAGATTACTTGGGATCTTCGGGGAAAACTGATACTTTTTTTCGTCAGTGTAGGTAGCAATGACATTTTCCAATACTTCCTCTCGAATAAGAATCTTAACAAGGAGGAGCTCATGACCGGAATTAAATTGACTTAAGCTGTGAACTCAAAGAGATAAAATACTCATTTGCCAATGCATATGAGATGGTTGCTAACATCATGGATAACCCATTTCCTTACTCTTTTTATGCTGATAGTATTTTCTTTCCTTTCTGAAATAAGCAGACCCGAAGAGGAAATTAGATGGATACTGGCTATGGGGTAAGATATAGTAAAATTGTTCTTTTTTATGAACCTAATGTGGATCGAACATACAACCATGATCTAGAGTCAGACGCGCTGCCATTACACCACAAATCCAATTGTATTTAAGTTAATAGTTATGATGAATTGGTATTTGAGTTTTTCTTACTAACTAATCTTTTTCGTAGCTATGCATCAGGGTTCAAGAGTATCACAATGGCATGCTGCGGCGGAGGAAGATTTAATGGAGATTATGCCCATGTATAGAAACTGCAGAAGTTTGTAGGAATCGGAGTGAGTACTTATTCTGGGATTAGTATCACCCAACACAAGCAGCCGCTGTAACCTAAACTTACAAAAAAAAAAAAAGTGGTTTAGTAGGAAAGGTAATAATACCATGGCGGTGATGCTGATTCATTTTTGAAATCATTTCCTTTGAAAAATTCAAAGTTGTTGTAACTTCTTTGAAAGGAATAAAACAAAAGTGGCAAGGAAGGACAAAGTTTTCAAAAGCGCGTATATGTATGGGGAGCAAATAAAAAGTGTACCAACTGTGTCCAACTCATTCCTCCAAACCTTTTCATGTTCTTTCTAGTAACTTTCCTCACTAAAACACCCATCATTACCACTACTATAAAACCATGAATGGTGCTGCTTCTCTTACAACAACACAATCCATTTATCTCATTCATACTCCCAATACAAAAATTTCACAAAAACATATTCAAATTTCGATCAAAACCTTTAAATTAATGGCTTTTGTTAAGGTGTTATACTTGCTGGTTTCGCTAATGGCATGTTCCGTCCTACTTGCATCTGCTGCTGGTAATTTTTACCAAGATATGGATATCACTTGGGGTGATGGTCGTGGTAAGATACTTAATAATGGACAACTTCTTACTCTTTCTCTTGATAAACCATCTGGATCTGGTTTTCAATCTAAGAACGAATACCTATTTGGAAAGATTGATATGCAAATTAAGCTTGTGCCCGCCAACTCTGCTGGTACTGTCACTGCCTACTATGTAAGCATTCTGCAGCACAACTAGTTATATGTTTTCGAGTCATATATATTACCATAGTTCAATTTCCATTTATGTACTATTTGCCATATACTAACTTTTCTTTGCTCGGATGAATTTCGCGTCATGCAGCTATCTTCCCAAGGGCCAACACACGATGAAATCGACTTTGAGTTCTTGGGTAATCTAAGCGGAGATCCTTATACTCTCCACACCAATGTGTTCAGCCAAGGAAAAGGGAACAGAGAGCAACAATTCCATCTCTGGTTCGACCCAACTGCCGACTTTCATACTTACTCTATCCTTTGGAATCCCCAACGCATTATGTAAGTAATTTCCCATACAGTATTATTGTGGAAATTAACTTTGTTCCAGTATTAACATGTTGCATACTGTTCTGTCTTGTATTGAAACTGATTAGTTCTTTTTCTCTTCCTCAGCTTCTCTGTTGATGATACTCCAATTAGAGAGTTCAAGAACTCAGAATCGATTGGTGTTCCCTTCCCCAAGAACCAACCTATGAGGATTTACTCTAGTATATGGAACGCAGATGACTGGGCCACCAGGGGAGGCCTTATAAAAACCGACTGGTCTCATGCTCCCTTCACCGCCTCCTATCGTAACTTCAATGCCAATGCATGTGTTGCATCTTCATCGAGTGCCTCTTATTGTGGTTCACAATCTAGCTCATCCGGCAACAATGCATGGTTTTCACAAGAACTGGATTCAACAAACCTGGAGAGGATGAGATTGGCACAAAAAAACTACATGATCTATAACTATTGTACTGACACAAAGCGCTTTCCTCAGGGCATGCCTCCAGAATGTGCTGCTGCTAATCTCTTTTAGATCGATATTTGACACCAGCTAAAAACATATTCTTTTATTCATTTTCTTAGCTATTTTTCCGGAAAAAATGGTGATTTAAACTCTCACGCTGTATCAATGTAACCAGTAGAATCCATTCACGAGTTATATACTTTAGTTTCTGTTAAAACTGAGTGTATTGTCCTTTTAAATCTGGGAAGAGGTGACATATATGTGAAATCTTAATAACTTGGCGATTTTGGGGCTGAAGAAATAATAATCTGGGGGCTATTAATAAGATAAAATAGAGTCATTATGAAGTAAAATCCACACACCTTTTATCTTTATATTTTTTGTAATGACTACCCTTGATTAATTAGTGTTAATATTAATTAGTTAGTTGTTAAATTTGATTATATGTTAGTGTTAAAGGAGAAGAAGAACCATCGAAACAAAACTAGGTTTTGTTGATTTCAAAAAAGAAAGTGAAAAATAATATCAAATTGAAGATAATAATGCATCAAACAAACATGTATTGTGTTAAAAAATAATATTTATTTGGGGGAAACCCTCACAAATTGGAGGATATCAAATAAAACAAAATAT
The DNA here is from genome assembly GCA_023531435.1 of Papaver californicum. Classification (NCBI taxonomy): domain Eukaryota; kingdom Viridiplantae; phylum Streptophyta; class Magnoliopsida; order Ranunculales; family Papaveraceae; genus Papaver; species Papaver californicum. The sequence continues at coordinate 750,897 of JAJJMC010013372.1, forward strand.
GGACATTTTAAAATATTTTAAAAAAAACCCTTATCCATAACTTTTTTATAATACCTAAATTATCCTTGATTAATAGATTGTTAATCATTTATATTAGTTGTTAGATTATATTAAACTTTGATTAGTGAGATTAATATATAGATTATAGTTGTTGATTGTAAATTGTGTTAGTTGTTTATTGGAGGAAAAACCAGAGACAAGGCCTAAAAATTATCAATAATCGGCATGGTCTTTATCCAATATCCATGATATTTGAACTGTCGTTAGCCAAAAAAACTCCATTTTACATGCATTTAATGTTGTTGACGTCCCATAATCGGTAGATAATGGAGTATATTATCTACCGATTCTAAACTTCATCATAATCGGTAGTTTCGATAGAATCGATTACTACCGATTGTCCAATAAGCCCAATTTTCCCTCTAATTTTGAATTTTTTTTCTTCTTTCATAACCGGTAGTTTAGAGAACTTAAAATATACTGATTATACTATAAGCCCCAAATTAAATTTTGGGGGCTGAAGAGAAATAATTTCAATTTTGTTTACTTTCACAATCGGTAGTTTATGCAGATCTAATATCTACCGATTTAGAAAGTAGCCCCAAATATAAATTTTTCCAACCTTATAATATTTTAAAAATATCTACAGTCATAATCGATGGAAAGTAACTAGAATTATCTATCGATTATATTGGATTTCAAGTTCAGAAACCTGACTTGTTTGTGGTTACAATCGGTAGTAAGTTGGTTATATTTTTCTACCGATTTCCTTATAATTGGTGGTTGTGTAAAAACTTAAAACCCCGATTGTGGAACAATCGGTTGATAAGGATAACCACGAACTACCGATTATAGTAGGCTACCTTGATTTTTTGAGGAGATCGTTGATGCGGTTGATCTTGTTTCATATGAGGGGCTAATACTTCCCTACACCACGATAACGATTGAGGTGAACTAAAGTGCAAGTTGAGAATGAAGTAAACTTAAAAAATTTAACATAATATTGTCTAAACTGAAAGAAACGGTTCATCCCTTACTACATAGTATTGTTTAAAATATTTTATAACACCTAGCAACAATGAAATAAAAACCAACATAAACATCCATAGTTATCAACATAGACATTCATAGTTATCAATCTCGTTGATCTCATCCAATTCTTCCACTCCTTGATACTCTAGTCTTCTTAACGCCAATTTTAAATCTTCTCATCTTCTTAGCATCATCACTTACTGCCTTCTTGTTGTCATCATCCTTTTCTTCTAACTCCTCATGTGGACCTATGTAATCACCAACTTTTTCTACTATAGAGTAAACATACCTTCATAAACAAACTAATACATGAGACATGAATGAGCAACCAAAATAAAAAGAGTCAAAACCTAATATATGACCTCTTGAATCATTAAATAACTACACAATATTTATTAGAAAATATAAAAAATCACATCAAACATGCTAAACAATTATTGAAGGATTTAATCACAAAACCTTGCATGATAAGGATTCTAATCGGTAGGTTGGGTGCATTATAATCTTCAGATTATAGACAATCGGTAGTTAGGGTTCACAAATTAACTACCGATTATGAATTAATTCTTACCATATTATAGTTGTTGAAGCAACTATAATCGGTAGATAAACCACGATTAGTAACTACCGGTTAGAATGTATCCCTAAAATTGATTTATCTAAAAACACAATGCATAATCAATAGATAAATTAATTTTATATCTACTGATTGTTTCAAATATTTATACAAAAACAAAATGCAGGTCATAATCGGTAGATAAAAAGAAAGTCAATCTACCGATTATGGATGATGTTCTTACTCGATGCATAATCGATAGATAAAATCAACTTGATATCTATCGTTTATGCACCGTAACAGAAAACCCTAGGTTTTTTTCTCCTGATTTCTTTAAGTTAATCAATAAAACCCTAAAAGTTCGATATAACTTACCTTGTTTAAGCCTTTTGAAGTTGATGGAGAGTCATATCACCAGAATTAGTGGACGAATCGATTTCAATAATTTTACGTTCTTCGTGCTCTTCGTTCACCATCTTTTCCTTTCCCTTCGATTGAGACCCAATAGCTGGATGCTTTGATCGTAAAGCTTTAGTTTTTCTACCCATTGTTAGTGATCATCTGACCGAGATGGAGAAGGAGAAGGAAAAGAAGAGGGAGTAGGAGAAGGAGAAGAGGGATAGGTAGAGAAGGAAATAATAAAAATAAGAGTTTATTTAGGTTTAAGTTTAGTGAAAGGGTATATTAGGATTTTTTGCTCACAATTTGGATATCCCAGAGCCACCTATGTTGGATGAGTATAAATAAGTATGCCCAAATTATTATTTCTCATCCCCCAAAATCGCCAGGCTTAATAAATGTGAGAGACACAAAATGTGTGAGAAAAACTAGGGTTGTACGTAAAACCGGTTGGGACGGTATATATTAATAATCGTTGATTCTTCATCTCGACATACGGTTTGAGTTTCAAAAACGTCCGAGCCGAACCAATTAAAACCGACCATTCTATGCCTTAGATATATTATTAGATGATTTGATCTTTGTCGTCCAATCTTATAACATATACTACTTCTGTACCAGGTGATACTTTTTAAAAAGAAAAAAAACATGCCAAATTGAAAAAAATATATGAAAGTATCACTTTTCTTGGGATGAAGAGAGCATAAAAAAAATCTAGAGAGGCCCTACTTTTTTTTTTTACTTCTTGTTTTCTCTATCACATATTCACAATAAGAGATTCAAAGATCAAAATGAATCAAATGATTCACAAGAATGAGTGTCTTGTTTGAAGGATTTCTCAAATGAATCACAAGTTTTTCTCTAAATTGGTATAAATCATATGATATATTTTTTGTTTTAAATTGGGTTTAGGCTTTTTTTTTCCACAGTTGTATAATTTTTAAAATTTGTGTATCAGATTCAGGGATTCACGAACACTTGATTCTTTAGCTGATTTATCAGCAATAAGGTAAATTAATTGTTCTTTATTTATCATTCTGATTTGTATGGTTCAATTTTGTTTAAATTTTGAGTCTAATTGTTACACATAAATCAAATTTGGGGGTTTTAATGAAAATCAAACCCTAGATTTATAAAAATTGGTGGTTTAATGTGTGTATTTGATTGTATCTTGTGTTCTGCAGTCCAAGGGATTGAATTCAATTAAAAGATTTAGTATGATATATTTTTATAACATGAATTCAAATGTTGCTTTATAACATGATTTGATTTTAGATACGTAAAACATTTTTGATGTGTCAATGAAATGAATCATTGGTTTATGCAATATAACTATACAAGTTTGGAATATGCTTTGATTTTTTTTGTGTACATAATGTCTTTGATTGTTATGAATTCTTACGGGGTTTACTTAATTTGTTGCACTGTGCTGAAATTTTGTAGTTTATTAGTTAAGCCCTTCCTATCTGATAGAAAAGGATCTCATGATCCTGAACCGATCTTACCTGCGTGCATGTTGAAGAATGAGCCGGTGACTCATAGGCAGTGGCTTGGTTAAGGGAACCCACCGGAACCGTAGCGAAAGAGAGCCTTCATAGGGCAATTGTCACTGCTTATGGAATTTTTTTATCTCATGCCTTTTTTCGTTCATGGTTCGATATTCTAGTGTCCTAGGCGTAGAGGAACCACACCAATCCATCCCGAACTTGGTGGTTAAACTCTACTTAATCATTCACAACCATTATGCTGACATTTTATAGATTATTAGTGATTTAATCATGCAAAACCGTCGTGTTCTTCAATTTCTTGGTATTGTCCATCTAATTGTGTTGAAATTTAGTAGATTATGTGGTTGTATCGTGTACAACAATACAATTGTAGTAGTAACAGTAATACTACAGCTCATTTATTTATTTTCTTGTAGTTTAAACATGCTAGAGAATGTTTGTACATGCCAAAGGAATCCCCATTCGCTTGTATAACCTTCAGCCCTTAGCAGAACAAGGGTGATTTCAAATGATGTGGAAACTACGTTTCGAGTATAATGCTTTCAAAGCATGCTTGGAAAGGAAAATCTACCTGCATTTTCTAGCGATAAGTTAAACTTTAAGGTCTGGTTACTGTCTTTCAAGCCGCGCATCAGGGGGTTCTGTCCTTCCCAGCGCATAATGTCGGAGGCAAAAAAATTTGGTCTGTGACAAATGGTATCAGAGCAAGTTCCGAGAAAACATTAGGGACTGTGCATTTTGGACTCGTCAAGTGAGTGTTTGTAATGCGACTACATAATTTTTCCTTCAAAAAGAAAAATAAAAAAGGTTGGAAGAGTACGGCAACTGTTACGCAAAAATAAGAGTTTGTGACTGCTAGACCATTTATTTTGTAAGTTTGTGTTGGACAATCAGGCAAAGCGCATGTGCTAAGAAAAATTGTAGCTACTACGATAGTTATTTCGCTGATATTTGGACGCGCTCGAGTGTATTATGAGTTTGCCAGGCCTTATTAGACTCTTTTACAATACCGTTGGTAACCAGAAGACCGTCGTTGGAACAGTGGTAGACAACGGGACTGATCATCCCCATCCGTCTCTGGAACGGTGTGTGTTGTCATGCATGCTAGCTCCCACTTACGAATGGCAACCGGAAGATCGTTAGCTGTAACGTTAGGTTTGCATTCGACTGCTCTGGCAATTGAGTTTGGTCCTCAAAGTACTAAGTAAAATATTGTTTGCCATATTCGATGACCCTTTCAACTCTTGTGAACTTTGGGGATTCTTAAGTGCATGGTATGGGACGTCCACTTGAGATCTCGTATTGAGTAAATCCTTTCGCATTCTTGAGTATATGGTATAGGAAACATGTTTAGGGATCCAAATTGATTTTCTTGGTAGAGTTGTAAAACCATTTCTGATCCTCGAGCATTATGTATGAGACGTATGTTTGGAAGGTCTTGATCGGTGTTTACGACAACTACGAACCCTATTAGGATTCTGGGATATACAGAATGGAACGCATATCCGTTCACGTTTACGACGAAATTTTTGAAAATTGAAGTGAAGGGCATTTGCTATTCCGAAGCGACGAGACATTGAATCAAGTGTCAGTAGCGGGACGTTCTGTCAATCGGTGAAGGTTTTTGGTGACAAGACCTGGAGATATCAGAAGTGAAAATGCTGACATGAGTAACGAGAAGAAACGGCGGAGGATCATGAAATTAGGTGCGTAACGCGTGGGAATCTGCCAAAGAGTTCGGGCTTCTATTTTGTGTTCATTAACAAACATTAGACCCTTGCAGGATTTCTGTGCATCATGGTATGGGACATAGGCGCAGGAAATCCAAATCGACGAAGCTTGTCCACAATAGTTTTAGAGTTGAGTTGAATTCCAGGGACATATTTTTTTGAAGGTTGTAAAAATATGTCACACCCACAATTTTTGCATGACGCTTACTCAGGGACGCGTCATGGCCTGGGATGAAGCTTCACCCTAATGTCACGGCCCACCCATTTTCCCACATATTGGGTTGGCCCATGACAAGAGTCTAGGTCTATTAGAAGAGCCTAGAAGATTAGGGAAGTCCACAAGCTTCCAGAATATTCTTGTATAAAGAATATTCCCTTGTATATTCTTGTAAAGTGTAGAATACTCTAGAAGATGATGATTCTAGAACATATTCTAGAATCCTCCATACATACTATATAAGGTGGAGAGCTCATTT